>CM051243.1:80557382-80985610 GCA_027917425.1 Gastrophryne carolinensis
ATAGTGGGTGGGCAGTGCTGGATTATACAGCCAGGTTATATGGTGGGTGGGCAGTGCTGGATTATACGTCCAGGTTATATGGTGGGTGGGCAGTGCTGGATTATACGTCCAGGTTATATGGTGGGTGGGCAGTGCTGGATTATACATCCAGGTTATATGGTGGGTGGGCAGTGCTGGATTATACAGTCAGGTTATATGGTGGGTGGGCAGTGCTGGATTATACAGCCAGGTTATATGGTGGGTGGGCAGTGCTGGATTATACATCCAGGTTGTATAGTGGGTGGGCAGTGCTGGATTATACAGCCAGGTTGTATAGTGGGTGGGCAGTGCTGGATTATACAGCCAGGTTATATGGTGGGTGGGCAGTGCTGGATTATACATCCAGGTTGTATAGTGGGTGGGCAGTGCTGGATTATACAGCCAGGTTGTATAGTGGGTGGGCAGTGCTGGATTATACAGCCAGGTTATATGGTGGGTGGGCAGTGCTGGATTATACGTCCAGGTTATATGGTGGGTGGGCAGTGCTGGATTATACGTCCAGGTTATATGGTGGGTGGGCAGTGCTGGATTATACGTCCAGGTTGTATAGTGGGTGGGCAGTGCTGGATTATACAGCCAGGTTATATGGTGGGTGGGCAGTGCTGGATTATACATCCAGGTTATATGGTGGGTGGGCAGTGCTGGATTATACAGCCAGGTTATATGGTGGGTGGGCAGTGCTGGATTATACATCCAGGTTATATGGTGGGTGGGCAGCGCTGAATTATACAGCCAGGTTATATGGTGGGTGGGCAGTGCTGGATTATACAGCCAGGTTATATGGTGGGTGGGCAGTGCTGAATTATATGGTGAATGAGCTGCACCATGAAGTAAGATGATCTGCCAACATTGACGCCATTGGTTTATACAATGAAATGATGGTCGTGCCCATTTACAGTTTCAATTATCTAAAAGGCATCTTGGCCCCACTTGACCACATACTCACCTAACAGAAAACCACTGCTGTAGACTATTTTGGCAGCAGAATTTGGCACCGCGGAATCCCCTGACCCCTTTGCTGTTGAGGGATGTATGCTGCTGACCATGACAAATTAGTCGGGTCACAGATAGGTGAGTGTGTGGCTTGGGCAGGGGGTATGTAGAATCCTATATCAGGAAGCCCCCTAGGATTCCTATTATACAGGCCAAACGTCTGTGAGCCTTTTTATTCTGATTTGGGATGCCTGTCCCCATAAAGCCCCTATGATGATTGTGCACTCCCCTGACAGCGGCTGGTCGCATGCATTAAACCAGACCATCACTCTGAATTAGAGCCTATTTTTTTTGTTGTATATGTTGTATATTTGTTGCCTATGTTGTATGTTTCCCCCACCCTGTACATACGGATTGCCCACATCAAACATCATCCTACCTGCATCTACTGTATTTTCTGAGCCTTTAAACATACAAGATGGTGGCCCATGGAGTCTCAGGCTGCCTGCACACAGGAAGTGTGTTCTGACTATGCCGCTCTGCATTCTGGGATTGCTGTCCTTTTCCTGACCCCAGCTCTGCTCTGTCTGTGTAAAGCACAGCTATAACCCCACCTTCTGCACTTTTGCCCCCTTTCCTCTCCTCAATATGTGATGCTTCTGAAGCAAGATGGTGGCACCCATATCCTAGAGTCCTGAACAGAGTTGCAGCTCAGTGGGAGTAAGAATAATATGTAAGTGACTAAAAACGTAAAATATATTCATTTTAGATGCTGGGAAATAGTTTTTGATGGGTTTGGAATTTTCATTGAATGATGCTGAAGGTCCGGTTTAAGAGTTATAGCTAGCAACAATTTTCACGTTGTTCTTGCCTTGAGTTTGGAGCAGCCCCTAGGTAAAGCAGCCAGGCAATGCTCCTGGAACGTTCCCGCTGTACGCCCCTTATATTGCTTGTCCTTCTAATCTTAGCTGTCAGTATGACACCAGCACAGTGTCCCTATAGGTACAAATGATCCCCACACAAAGCTGGCAGTTTATTGGAAGTACTTACTGGCTCTTTGCTCTGTATTGCCTGATCCTATCCATAGTTTCTGGATGATGTCGAGCTCCTTGGTCTTGTAGAAAGCGATGGCTGTCAGTCCGATGTTTCTCCGCAGATGGACAGAAATGGAGAAGCGGAAGACGCAGGAGCGGAAGAACTGCTGGAGAACCATGCTCATTTTGAACACTGACCTCTTAGACCACCAGGTGAGAACTTAAGTCTAAGAGGCCAGTGTTCCAAATGAGCAATGTCCTGTCTCATGTACCACTACTTATGGCTTGTACCTGATGAAGTCATCATGTGACTCCCAAACACTGTATTCATACCTTGATGGAATGCAAAGACAGATGTGTGCCACCTTCCCTTCTCAAGGGGTTTATAGGTGGCTACTAGGGGTGTCAGAAAAAAATGATTCTGTCAAATATCGTTTATTAGACAATACTAGGATTGATTATTTATTCTAAGCAGACAGCACGTCCTGCTCCAGACATAGTCCTTACATGTGGGTATACCTCCGCCTTCAGCGCCGCGCACTGCAGAACATAAAGAAAACAAGCTCCTCCCGGCCCTACATATACTGGAGGACCTCCCACAAATCCCCAGATTTCTCTGCAGTGCTGAAACTGCGAAGACATGAAGTATCACGCTCTCGCAGGCGAGCGGGACTTGACAGCCCGAGGCCCTGCGGGACTATTTCCATCCGTCCTCATTCTGAATTAATGCCTTCCAGCCTGGGCTGCGTTGGTCGGGTGAAGGTAGGCAGCACCTAGTGTGCTTACGGAGCTAGACTCCACCGCAATCCCCCTCCATAGGGTAGGCGGTTAAGGCGTATGGTGAGCCTCAATTGGATGCCCCTCCCGCACTAGAGCCCCACGCCCCGTATAGCGGTGAACCCAGAATAGTGGGTCACCTTCCTCCCTAGATTCCCCCGTTAGTGGGGGAAAAAAGAGGGGGGGGGGTCGTGTGTACGATGGCTAAACCTTGCCCTAATCACACTAGTCACCCATTGTCTTAATGGTTGCTGGAGTCAGAGCCGCGCTTCACATTCAGCTTTTAGCTTTCCACAGCGCTTTTATTGCATTTACTCGGCGCGTACGTCGGCTCTATTCGATTGACGCTTGGCGTTCTATCACGGTATTCACCCTGTTAGTACTCTGAGGTGATTTTTTCCTGACAATATATGTTGCTTCTGATTGGCTGCGCGCCTTCGAGGTTCGCGCTCTCCGGAGGGGGGGCGTGGTTCGGTTTGGCGCGTTCCGCGTCATCGCCCGCTCTGGCCCGCCCTTCGAGGTTCGCTTGTGCCATTTCCTTCTTTGAAGCTTTGGCTTCTTCGCGCTTGGCTCTGACATTCCTGTTCCCCTTGTGTCTTTCAGACCGCAGACATCGGCGGCTTCTCCCGGCCCGGCGTAGCTTCCGGTCCAGACCATTTTAAACAAATTACTCCCACTTCCCAGCGGGTGTTTAGGGCATCCAGGGTTGCTTTACAGCGTCAATCCCTACTGGCATATTAAATATAATAATCACCATATGGAGGCATCTCAGGATATTGTGAACGGGGTTCCTTCGGGACAAGCCCGTCTGTGTGTAGCTTGTGGGGTCACACCTAGCAGTGGTGACAATGTACGGGTCTGCGTCCCTTGTGCCCAGCAGGCGCTAGCTGGCCTCCCCACCTCTTCCGGGGCTGGGCCCGCACCTCGCCTTGCTTCCCCTACTCCCCCA
The DNA here is from genome assembly GCA_027917425.1 of Gastrophryne carolinensis. Taxonomy (NCBI): domain Eukaryota; kingdom Metazoa; phylum Chordata; class Amphibia; order Anura; family Microhylidae; genus Gastrophryne; species Gastrophryne carolinensis. The sequence continues at coordinate 80,561,115 of CM051243.1, forward strand.
AGCCTGAGCCTAACCCCCAATACTAGCGGGGACTCTCATGCTGATTTGGCCGCTACACTGGCTAGCGTGGAAAATTTAATCGCTGGCTCCTTGGCGCGCAAGGCTACGGCCAAAAAGCGTCATTTGAATCCTGAAGCTACTATTCTTCCTGTAGAATCTGACGACTTACATTTGTCTTATGCACATTCCCCCTCAGAGGAAGGGGAACTGTTTTCTGACTCTGGGCCCTATGACGACGAGTCCAGGAGCCAGGATGAATCTGGTTCCGATCTTTGGTCCCAGGATGACGTTGACAGATTGCTGTCCCAGATCTTTGATGTGTTATCCCTCTCTCCCCCGCCTGCGGCTCCTCGGCAAAGAGGTGACCTGTTTCATACCGCTAGGGTGCGGTTGGAGTTTCCTGAACAGACTCATTTTAATAATCTAGTCTTAAAAGAGTGGGAACATCCCAGCAAACTCCAGGGGGTCCCTAAAGCTGTGGATAAGAAGTATCCATTTCCTGCCGACCTGATCAAGTGTTGGACTTTGCCGCCCGAAGTCGATGCCCCGATCCTTGGTCTGTCCAATACCTCTATTATGCACTCTCCTGACACTACTACGCTGCGGGATCTGGAGGATCGGCGGGTTGATCAACTGGCATGTCATGCCTTTGCATTTGGGGGAGCTTCGCTCCGCCCGGTTTGCGCCTTAGCCATCACGGCGGTGGCGCTCAGGACTGTGGTGAAGACTGCTCTTGAAGGGGCGGATGACTTGCCATCTGATGCTGCCAATGCCTTGGTTACCTGCGAGACTTTCATCAATTATATCCTGTCTGCATCGGACGATGCTATTAAGCTGAGTGCTAGATCCTCTGCTCTGGTGGTAGCTATACGCTGGGCGGTCTGGTTACGCCAGTGGGCCGCTGACAATGTTGCCAAGAAGGCCCTTACGGGGCTTCCTTTCAAAGGGCTGCGCCTGTTTGGAGAAAGATTAGATATCGTCGCAAAAGGGGGCAAGCTGCCCCAGCGCAAGCGTCAGATTCGACCCTTTCGTGGCCCAAGCTCGCATTCGACCCCCTATCGCGGGGCTAAACAGGGTAGAGGGGTGTCCTTCGCCGGGGCTCGCGCAGATTCCTGGAACAAGAACAGAGGACGCCGTCCCAGCTCTTCCTGGGGGCCCAAACCCAAAGCCCCTCCCAAGACCCCCCAAGCATGAAGGGGCGCCCTCGCCCGTCAGGGTGGGGGGACGTCTACAGCATTTTCAGCATATCTGGAGACGCCACATCCCAGACCGGTGGATTCAGGAGGTAGTGTCCTCCGGTTACAAGATAGAGTTTGCTGTACTGCCCCCTACCAGGTTTATCGGGTCCCGAATCCCACAAGATCCTGCCTCAGCTCAGGTCTTGATGCTAGCGGTGCAGGACCTTCTAGACCTCGGGGTCATTTGCAGGGTCCCCTTAAGGGACAGGGGCATGGGGTTCTATTCCAACCTTTTCACGGTGCCCAAAAGAGACGGGTCAGTCAGACCCATTCTGGATTTAAAAATCTTAAACAGATTTGTCAAGAACAGACATTTTCGTATGGAAACTCTGCGCTCGGCCATTGCTTCCCTGCGCCCAGGGGACTTCATGACATCTGTGGACATCAAGGACGCTTATCTACACGTTCCAGTGTTCCCAGGGCATCAAAGGTTTCTCAGATTTGCGCTGCTGGATCAGCATTATCAGTTCCTGGCCCTGCCATTCGGCATTACGTCAGCCCCCAGGGTGTTCACCAAGGTGCTGGCAGGAGTAATGTCTCTGTTGAGACTAAGAGGCATACGAGTGTTGCCCTACCTGGACGATATACTCATCACCTCTCGGTCTCTGCGGCAAGCAGAGCTGGACACGCGGTTGGTGGTGACCACCCTGGAGTCCTTCGGTTGGGTGATCAATTACCCAAAGTCCTCTCTGTCCCCCTCCTCAGTGACCCTGTTTCTGGGGATGATTCTGGATTCAGTTCAGTCAAAGATATTCCTTCCTCCACAGATGGTGGAAGCTCTGACAACGCAGGTGAGATCCCTGCTCTCAAGCCCTCATCCCTCCATCAGGCAGGGAATGCAGTTGGTGGGCTCGATGGTGGCAAGCTTCGAGGCGGTGCCCTTTGCACAATTCCATTTGAGAACTCTGCAGCTCCACCTTCTGTCAGTTTGGAACAAGGACCCAGCGTCCTTGGACGAGACCTGGGTGCTTCCCTTCTCGGTCAGACATTCCCTCGCGTGGTGGCTGGACCACGGGAACTTGACAAGGGGCAGATCCTTCCTGGCTCCCTCTTGGGAGATGGTCACAACGGATGCCAGTCTGTCGGGCTGGGGGGGATTCTGGAGGTCCCTGCGTTTCCAGGGGAGGTGGGGCCCTCAGGAGGCCCATCTACCCATCAATGTCCTGGAACTCAGGGCGGTCAGATTGGTGCTGGAAAAATTGACCCAGCACCTGAAGGGTCTGGCGATTCAGGTGCGCTCAGACAACAGGACGGCTGTGGCCTACATCAATCATCAGGGAGGAACCTGGAGCAAGGGTGCTCTCCAGGAAGTGTCTCTGATTCTAACATGGGCAGAGACCAATGTCCAATGCATCTCGGCTGTTTACATTCCGGGGGCGGAGAATCTGCTAGCAGATGCCCTGAGCAAGGGGTCGTCCCGTCAGCGGGAGTGGTCCCTCTCCAACAGGGTATTTCAGTCCCTGTGTCACCGTTGGGGTGTCCCAGACGTGGATCTGTTTGCGTCCCGTCACAATCACAAGCTTCCGAGCTTTGTATCCCTGTCTCAGGATCCTCTGGCTCTGGCCTCGGATGCTCTGTCAATGTCTTGGAGAGAGTTTCGGCTCCTGTACGCGTTTCCACCATTTCCCCTTCTGGGCAGAGTACTACGCAAGATTGCTCTGGAAGGGGTACCCACGATTCTGGTGGCCCCAAGGTGGCCAAGAAGAGTGTGGTTCGCAGACGTGGCTCAAATGGCAATAGATCAGTACGATCTGCCAAGGATACCAGACCTTCTAACTCAGGGGTCTCTACGCCATCCCAATTTACCAACTCTGGCTTTGACGGCCTGGCTATTGAAACCACCATCTTAAGGGAAAAGGGTTTGTCGGCTTCTGTAGTGGCATCCATGGTGCAAGCTAGGAAGAAGACCTCTTCTGCTATATACTATAGGGTATGGCGTGCCTACATTGACTGGTGTGAATCCAGGTCTCTTCCCTGCCGGGAATTCTTAGTCTCCAGGGTGCTGGAATTTTTACAACATGGTCTAGACTTAGGTCTCAAGCTTAGTACTTTGAAGGGCCAGGTTTCGGCCCTGTCCATCTTCTTTCAGAAGACCTTTGCCCTGCACTCTCTCATCAAGACTTTCTTTCAGGGGGTCACTCACGTGCGTCCCCCTTGGAAACCTATGGTTTCTGTTTGGGATCTGAACTTGGTTTTGTCGGCTCTGCAGGGTCCTCCTTTTGAGCCTATTCATGAAGCAGCTCTTGCTGTTCTCACGCTCAAGGTTGTCTTTTTGGTCACTTCGGTTAGACGTGTGTGTCTGAGTTGGCTGCCTTGTCTATTCAGCCTCCCTACCTTGAGAGACACCGGGATAAGGTGGTGTTACGCTTCAAGCCAGACTTTCTGCCTAAGGTTGTGTCTGCATTTCATTTGAATCAGAATATTGTACTTCCTTCTTTGTGCCCTAATCCCAGTAACCCTAAGGAGAGGGTTTTGCATTCCCTGGATGTGGTTAGGTGTGTCAAGTCTTACCTGGTTACCACTCAGGCCTTTAGGAAGACGGATGCTCTCTTCGTTGTGCCTCATGGGCCTAGGAAGGGTTTGGCTCCAGCCAAATCTACCATCAGTAAATGAATTTGTCAGGCTGTGGTTCAAGCCTATACTACCAAGGGGAAGACTGCTCATTCTACTAGAGCGGTTGGGGCTTCTTGGGCTTTTCAGCACCAGGCCTCTGTGGAGCAAGTTTGCAAGGCCGCTACTTGGTCTTCTGTTCACACCTTTACAAAGTTTTACAAGGTTGATGTTAAGGCCTCAGCTGACGCTGTGTTTGGCCGCAAGGTTTTGCAGGCGGCAGTAGTTTAAACTGCTTGCTGTTGCTTTCTGTTGGGGATCCCACCCTACTTTATGGACACTGCTATTGGATGTCCCACATGTAAGGACTATTGGGTTGATTCAAAGAAACATGTAACAGCTTGGATTTGGGTCACGATCATCCTATTTTTCACGTCCGCTCATGCGTTCGTATGAACTTGCGAGTGATTCAATAAGCAAATACGTTTCTATCCTAAAATATACGTCCGTTCGTATGATATCTCCCGAACTTGCCTCAGTCAGTTGGCAATCGTAAAAATCACTTTCATGTGCTCACCTGTTGCGGCGGCAGCCTGTTTTTTCGGCTGCTTCCATCGTCCACCTCTTCCAATTACTTGCGTTTGCCTCTGGTTTTCATTGGTTTTTGGCCTCTTAGATTCGTGCGTTCGTATGTTTATAAGATCTTGCGCATGCGCACCCTCAACCAGAAAGTTACCTAAACCCCTTAGCGCCTGCATCCAACTTCATTTCTCGGTCCCTCAAACTTACCTAAACCCCTTAGCGCTTGCATCCTTCTTCATTTCTTGGTCCCTAAAACTTACCTAAACCCCTTAGCGCCTGCATCCAACTTCATTTCTCGGTCCCTCAAACTTACCTAAACCCCTTAGCGCCTGCATCCAACTTCATTTCTCGGTCCCTCAAACTTACCTAAACCCCTTAGCGCCTGCATCCAACTTCATTTCTCGGTCACTCAAACTTACCTAAACCCCTTAGCGCCTGCATCCAACTTCATTTCTCGGTCCCTCAAACTTACCTAAACCCCTTAGCGGCTGCATCCTTCTTCATTTCTCGGTCCCTCAAACTTACCTAAACCCCTTAGCGGCTGCATCCAACTTCATTTCTCGGTCCCTCAAACTTACCTAAACCCCTTAGCGCCTGCATCCAACTTCATTTCTCGGTCCCTCAAACTTACCTAAACCCCTTAGCGCCTGCATCCAACTTCATTTCTCGGTCCCTAAAACTTACCTAAACCCCTTAGCGGCTGCATCCTTCTTCATTTCTTGGTCCCTAAAACTTACCTAAACCCCTTAGCGCTTGCATCCTTCTTCATTTCTTGGTCCCTAAAACTTACCTAAACCCCTTAGCGCTTGCATCCTTCTTCATTTTTCGGTCCCTCAAACTTACCTAAACCCCTTAGCGGCTGCATCCAACTTCATTTCTCGGTCCATCAAACTTACCTAAACCCCTTAGCGCCTGCATCCAACTTCATTTCTCGGTCCCTCAAACTTACCTAAACCCCTTAGCGGCTGCATCCTTCTTCATTTCTCGGTCCCTCAAACTTACCTAAACCCCTTGGCGCTTGCATCCTTCTTCTTTTCTCGGTCCCTAAAACTTACCTAAACCCCTTAGCGGCTGCATCCTTCTTCATTTCTCGGTCCCTCAAACTTACCTAAACCCCTTAGCGCCTGCATCCAACTTCATTTCTCGGTCCCTCAAACTTACCTAAACCCCTTAGCGGCTGCATCCTTCTTCATTTCTCGGTCCCTAAAACTTACCTAAACCCCTTAGCGCTTGCATCCTTCTTCATGCTGACGACCCTAAAACTTACCCAAACCACATAATGTACATATGTCTATATGTTTATAAGCGTGTTTTTTCTGGTTTGTGTAATTGTTTTTGGGTGCGCATATTATAAAAGACACATTTATGAAGGCTTAAAATATAATTTATTTAAATTATTTTGTTTGTTTTTTTTTTTTAATTTTTTTATTTTTTGTTTACAAACATAGTAAAATTTTTTTTTTTTTGGTTTACAAACATAGTAAATTTTTTTTTTTTTTTTTTTACAAACAGAGTAAAATTTTTTTTTTTGGTTTTACAAACATAGTAAAATTTTTTTTTTTTTTTTTTACAAACATCGTAAAATTTTTTTTTTTTTTTTTACAAACATAGTAAAATTTTTTATTTTTTTTTTTACAAACAGAGTAAAATTATTTTTTTTTTTTTTACAAACAGAGTAAAATTTTAATTTTTTTTTTATACAAACATAGTAAAATTTTTTATTTTTTTTTTTTACAAACAGAGTAAAATTATTTGTTTTTTTTTTTTACAAACAGAGTAAAATTTAATTTTTTTTTTTTTACAAACATCGTAAAATTAATTTTTTTTTTTTTTTTTAAAACAAAACTTTTGAACTATATCAAACAATGTTAAACGAGTTAACAAAAGTAGCCAGGACCAAGGGCACTAATCATCCTCCTCTTCTTCATCTGTTGGCCCCAACGTCGCCTGTATGGCCAGCAGCTCGGCCACCAACTCCTTGATTCTTTTTTTTTTTTCCTGCACGGTTTTTGGGATAATCCCTGTAAGCAATCGAGAAATAAACATAAATAGGAGTCCCAGACCGGTTTGTATGCTGGAAATAGATTTGGGGTTAATCAAATACATGTAAATGCATGACATATGTCATTCTTCCAAGGGATAAAGTTAATGCATTTCCCACAGGTAAGTCTTTAAACTCCTTAAACCGGACCTTCAACATTATTTAATGAAAACCAATAACTATTCCCAAATGATTCTGCACCAGATCAAAGTACATTTGGGAGGTTTTTTGATTACAGCGCCGCCATCTGGACTCTGAAGCATAACACTTAATGAGGAGTGGAGAGTTGGATAAAGTACAGGGGAGTAGGTTACAGTGGTGCGTTGGGAATCCAGAGCATAGCTGGGTTGAGGGAAAGGTCATCAGTCCCACAATGCATGGCAGCACCTTACTTTTTTCAATCTGTATCCCATGCTGCCTGTAAATATTGCGCATTCCATATTCCGCAATATTGTTTTTTTCAGTCTAATAACATGCATTAGATGGCTGAAGGCTGTTTTTCAATGTTTCAAATCTGTAGGTACAGTGTGTTGGCTAATTATTATGTTCTTAATACAAGTTAGGGTCCGCTTTAAGCTAACGAAGTGCCCACATGAAAGTGTGAACTACACCTTGGCTACGCCTTTAGTTATGTGTGTGTTATTAGCTAACAAAACATTAATATGAATAATGGCATGGAGACTTACGGAGTTGGTGGCCGACAGATGGCTGGTTGGGGCCAACAGGCTGCCCTTGGTCCTGGCTATGCTGTGAAGAAGTCCCTAGAGAAACATGTGACATTTGGTTAGTACTTGTATAGAGTCACTATTCCCAACATATCTGGCTCCCAGTCTGGCTGACATCACTCACCTTCGCCAGGATCGACTTCCAGCATCTCTGCTGCCTCCTCCTCCACTATTTCACCCGCACCAGAAGCTTCTACAAATACATAATAAAGGATAACTTAGTTTTTGGCCTGCCATGTATATCTTTGTGCCTATACATGAAGAGTGACATACCAGAGCCTTCCCCATGCCTGGCCAGGTATGACTCCACGCCCACGCGGTTGGGCCCCTCCTCTGTGGTAAGGTCCAGGGGCTGGTCTGAGGAGGCCACAGAGGAGGGGTAGGTCCGTCGCCCGGGAGATCCACCACCTTCACTCACAGATGCAGACTCATGCAGCACTGGTCGGCCTGTACGCCTCCGGGTGCGGCAAATTCTGAAATCCATTTCCAACACTACCAAAGAAAAGTCATTATAAATAAAGGCATAACTTATACATTTGGAACATATACCATGCAATTGCTTGGTACTTACTTGGGAAATGGATTCCAAAAAACCTCCGCACCCGGGGCATGTGCAGACGTTTCAGGTCCGACCAATGCTGCATTATCTGGGTGTGAGTGAAGGTGGTGCTAGTCACACGGTGTATCTCCGCGATGATCTCCCGGGCGATGTCCCTTTTCTCGCACACATTGGGCGCGAAGTCATACCGGCGCTGAAGCATGATCTGAAAAACATAATGGACACAGAGCTTTTACTTTTACACACACACCCATATGTGTTGCATCACAAGTTGAGAATTTCATGTCATTAACACACACATTTAGAGTGGCAGCCATTTTTGGGGAGTGCCTTAAAGAGGACGTTGACTGTGAATGAGAGTCTGGTCTTATGTTATATGTATCACACACCATGTACATACAGATAATAGCCAACATCAAGAATCAGGCCACCTGCATCTATGGCATGTTAGGATGGTTTAAACATCCAAGATGTAGGCTTATGCTTAGGCTTTTGGACCACGTGTGTGGCTTCCCGTTGTGTTTTTATGGCTTAGGAAAACAGTGTTCCTCAAACATCCGCATCAAGGTCCGAGACAGGCCAGGTTTGGCAGCTAGCCCCGCTACTCCACAGGTTAATTAACTGTTGCTAAGCCGGAGCAATTGCCCGAATTAGGACATCAGCATAGACAGGTGAAAACGTGGCCAGGCTCGGCCCTTGAGGATGAAGTGTGAGGAGCCAGTTATTAAACATTAAGAGACCCCAAACTAGTTCCAAACGCATCATTTACATTTAGGCCATCATTGACTATTAGATTAAAATGCACAGGCAGCCACTTACCAGCATGAGGATCTCTTCCTGTTGACGGGTGAAGATAGTGGGCGCCATCTTTATGCTTCTTCAAGGCAGCAGATAAGTGAAACCCCAGCGGTTTCCTGGTTCCGCTCGAACGTACGTTCGTACGAGCGCGTAGTCGTGCGCATAGGCGTCACACGCTGGGCTCATTATTTAAAGGTCCCTGCACCCAAAGCTCATTCTCTTTGAGCATTTGTGGAAGATGGCACCTAAAAAGCCTATGACCAAGCGACCCCAGCAAAGCCAGACCGCGGAGGGCCCAACAACAAGGTCCCAGCAAGGTAGGAGAAAGCTGAGAGGCAAGACTACTACCTCTGCCCCACCAAGGGACACTGGACCCTCAGGAACCCAAAAAAGGGGCCCCAAGCCACGTGCCCCTGCAGCCAAAAAGCAGCCAACTGCAGCACCCACCACCTCTGCCCCCAGAAGAGGCCGCACAAGGGAGCCCACACCGGCCATGGGTTCAAGTAGGGCAGTTCGGCAACCCAGGCCCCGCAGCAGGGCCCGAACCCCATCCAGGGCCAGAAGCCCAGCCAGGGCCCGAACCCCATCCAGGGCCAGAAGCCCAGCCAGGGCCCGAACCCCATCCAGGGCCAGAAGCCCAGCCAGGGCCCGAACCCCATCCAGGGCCAGAAGCCCAGCCAGGGCCCGCCGAACCCCATCCAGGGCCAGAAGCCCCTACAGGGCCCGAAGAACACCATCCAGGGCCAGAAGCCCAGCCAGGGCCCGCCAAACCCCATCCAGTGCCAGAAGCCCAGCCAGGGCCCGAAGAACACCATCCAGGGCCAGAAGCCCCTACAGGGCCCTGAAGAACCCCATCCAGGGCCAGAAGCCCCTACAGGGCCCGAAGAACCCCATCCAGGGCCAGAAGCCCAGCCAGGGCCCGCCGAACCCCATCCAGGGCCAGAAGCCCCTACAGGGCCCGCAGAACCCCATCCAGGGCCAGAAGCCCAGCCAGGGCCCGCAGAACCCCATCCAGGGCCAGAAGCCCCTACAGGGCCCGACGAACCCCATCCAGGGCCAGAAGCCCAGCCAGGGCCCGAAGAACCCCATCCAGGGCCAGAAGCCCCTACAGGGCCCGAAGAACCCCATCCAGGGCCAGAAGCCCCCGACCTGGCACCAGCCGGGAACAGAGCCCCCGACCTGGCACCAGCCGGGAACATAGCCCCCCAAGAGGGCCCAGAATTTCAACCATGACCACATCTACACCTGGAAGTTCGGTGGCCAGCCACGCAAGAACACCCAGTCCCTTGGCCAGTCCAGTCCAGTCATTGGGAAGCCAACAATCCGGCCATTCCCCTACCCAGCCCCAGGCCATAATGTCACCACATGTGTCTGCACACATGGAGGAGCAGCCAAGCCAACCATCTGGCCACACATTGCGCCGCGGCCAGTTGAGTGGGAGATTCTCCCATGACCAAAATATGGCATTGGCTAGTGGCCTTACATTATACTATGACGAGCTCTATGGGAGCAAATCAAAACACACCACAAAGCAGCGCAAGATGGAATTGTTTGAAACCATCCTACGACAAGTAAATGCAGCGGGGGAAGAGAGGAAAGATGTGTCCCAAATTCAGAAGAAAATCTCTGATCTGAAGTATGCTGTACAGCAAAAAGAAATTAAAAGGCATAATTACAGGTAAATAAATGTTTTCTCCAAATATAATGTTTAGGATGTACTGTATGCACCTTTTCTGAGTCCCAAACGATTTTCTCTTTTCAGCCTGAAAACTGGAGGTGGCTTTCCTTCTAAATTGGAGTTTACCCCTGCTGAGGAGATTGTGCTGGGACTTCTCCATCCGGTCGCGGTCGGTGGACATGCTGGTCTAAGGGACACAGACTCACCGACCCGTACCCACGGTGAGTACTCTTAAATCTGCATGTTTGCCTGTTTGCTAAATAATCTAAAGTTGACTAGTAACAAGATAACGGGATGCCCCTATGGTTTGCCTTGCTTGGCCTCGCACTACTGTGCCTGTTTGTGTCCTCTTTTTGTCCCTGTGAATCACACATTTAGGACCACATCCATTATGGCAAAGATCAAATTTCCAATTGTATTGGTAAAGTCATGAAGTTTCTCCTGAAAAGTGATATATTTTGAATCAATCACAAAACACACATCATTATGGATGGGTTGCCTATTTGTTGTGTGAGTTGTGTTTGAGTTAACAATTTAATTACCCACCCCCAAACATATCTGACCTAGAGCAGCGAGACTCAACTGGCGGGCCGGGGTCCCAATGCGGACCTTGGCACCAGATTCCAGGACCCCTGCCCAGACAGCCCTGCACTCAGTTACTTCTGTGTTGACGTGCTCAGAGCTGCCCCCTTGATCGGCGATGTAGTGGTTGTTCTCCTGCCCAATGTCATGGCTCCCTGAAACATAGCATTGCAATATGAAGTACTGCACAGGAAGTGGCATTGCAAGGTACACAGTAACTTGGTACATCTTTCTCTTGGCACAATCGTGTCCCGCTGCCCCTGCTCTGCCCCATCTGCCACAGTCCCCCCATGCCCCCCCCCCACATAAGCCCCATACATTTGTAACAGATTTGCTCCATCCATCCCATCACCATCAATTCGTTAACTCCCCCCTTTAGCCATCCAATCCCTGTCCCCTCAGCTCTGCCCCATCCAGCCCAGCAAGGGCAATCAGCCTTTATTAGTTTGCACTTTGAAATCTCAAGCCCCTCCACCAGTGTGTTTATTTCGAACTAGACACCCCCTGCGTCAGCCCCATGGCCAGACATTCACCTCTCACCACATACCTTTAAATGGACCTTTCCAACAATTGTTTGAGTACCCCGGACCTAGCGAATGGTAGGCTAAATCCAAAAATGTGCGTTGCAAGTTGTATGCTGACTGGGTACACTTCCTGACTTAGAACTGAGGTCAGTTAGCAGTTTTCGCGAGCCATTGCACCTATCTAAACTTGTGTGTCTTTTAACAAATGTCCCCATTGCTATAGAGTTGCTTAATATTACAAATAGAGGTTTATTTGATTACCTATCCCAAAAATGGTTATGTGTGTGTTTACGTGGTTTGTTTTTCTCTTCTTCAGCCCAGCATGATCCCTCAGCAAGGGTAAACTCACCCCCCAGTTTGGTTATGCCTACCAGGTCCGTACAGCATAGGAGCCCAGATCTGAGATTTCCGGTAAGTTATTTTAGTACCATAAATACTACCAAGTGCTTAAGAATGTGTTAAACTGTGGGAATCCCAAATTTGGACGCCAACTTACACTTTTTTTTTTATATGTCCCTACAGACCCGCACACTCATGGAAGAGATCCAGGAAATGGAGGAAGATGATGATGTCTCCATGCAGGGCACGTCGGATGACCTCCCCCTGGGTCCCAATTTGGAACTGCTCCATAATGTTTCTCTGGCCAATCCTCAGCAGCAGAGTGAATCTCCATCCATTGTGCATGCACATGGGGAGACTGACACAACAGTCCCCAGTGTTCACTCTGCTGCTGAGGATTTGCAAAGCAGGCCTGTTGCTGTTGAGGGTACAACACCACGCGGCAGGGCACGCCCAAGAGCCAGGGTAATTGTGCGGCGGACTCCATTACGCCGCCCCACAATTTCCCAGGGGAGGCAGAGTGCCCTGCTTCAATTATGGACCCAAGAAAGGGACTCTTATGAGGCACAGCTCGTTACAGAGCGTGAGGAAAGGCATGCCGACATGGTCACCATCAATACCAGTTTACAGGGCATCCTCGCGGAGTTGCGTACCCTCAACAGCAACGTGGTCACTGCAAGTAATGGCATCCAGTCAGCCATGGCTGAGATGACCAATATGCAGAGAAACATTGTGGAGCAGTTTCAAATTCACAATGCTGCCATGGCCCAGGCTAGGTCCCATTCACATGGACCTCCACCTGGACCTCCACCTGGGTATTATGGGCAGCCACCCTATTAAGCCATGGGTGTGTGGGACATCTTTTCTCTTAACCCCCACTGTATTTACTTGTCCTTTGAGGTTTCAAACAATCCATTTTGTGTTGCTCATGCAGGTTGTGTTTTGTATTTGCTCCCATATAGCTCCTTAGAGTAATGCTTAAGGCCACTAGCCAATGCCATAGGTCTATGTGGAGTGTATCTGGCCACTTATGGCTTTAAATATGTATTTGGTTGGTGCTCCTCCTGTTTGCAGACATGTTTGTGTGACATTATGGCCATGCCCAAATATCCCTGGGCACAGGCAATATTAATGACTGGACTAGGCTGGCCTTTGGACTGGGTGTCCTTGTTTGGTTGTGCCACTCACTTCCAGGTGTAGATGTGCTCGATGTTTTTTTTGTTATGTCATCCATTTGTAACCACAGATGTATGTGGAATGTTTTCTGTTAAGCACAATAATTTTTACTTTTCTAAGTAAAAAAATATTCTCACTTACAATACTTGTGGCGTTTTTAGTGGGAACACATTTTAAACAGCTTGGGCTAAACCAGATAATTTTGGTTGGAAGAGGTGTAACAATGCAAATCTAAAGCTAAGGAAACTACATGAAATACATTAGGCAACAATTAAGGTAAAAATGTTTTACTTTGAGGTGATTGTTGGGGTTTCTAAGGGTTGTCCGGCCTCCCTCGCCCAAGGTCTGTCAGTGTTCTGTCAGCAGCTGCTTGAGATCAGATACTAAGAACCACGAGCTTGTACACTAGGTACGGTTCAAAGACTGATCTAAGTTTATTCAGAAATCAATGCATATTTATACAGAATGTCACACACAAAAAATGAGCATTTAGCCCCCACCTTTGTAACATAACTAAAAACCTTCACACATAAAGCTGGCAATAAATCTTGTGGTTCCTGTGTAAAGTATTTTCCTATGCATTTGCTGATAATGGAGTTCAAGGGATTCCCGTGACCTACATGTAGATAAATCACTGAGAGAAGGACATTCCTAAACACTAAAACGTCTGTTAGCTTTATGCTCAGAACACATTACATGTATATCTATATAGCTAAGTTTAATATCAGATTATAGAATACAAAATGGAGTCTTCTTTTCAACATGGCCGCCATTAGGCTAAGCATTTCACCCTTCAAATCCCCTCTTAGATCATCTCTGGATGATCTCCTTAATTCACGTTCTGTGCCTATGGGCTAGGTAAGCCATAAATGTAGCAGCTGGGCTATCTGTCCTACAGCTTGCAATCAGGCACATAATACGTTTGAAGGAAGCATAATAATCACAAAAATGACTACAAGAACATTGATGGCCATATCTCTTAACCATTTGAAAATTCCTCCAAAGTTACCTAAATTACCAAAAGTTCTCCACTTTTGGGCAAAATATCTTTCTCCTCTACCAGAAATCTTATGGAAAAATTAGTCAGGAGTGGGTTAATTAGCGTTATATTCCAGCCAATTGCATTGTATTAAGCATTATTCGTTTTAAAATAGATCCCACCTTTCTCAGTTGGCTTAGAGATATTAAACTAGGATTGGGCACATGTTTTCTCAATCTTATTAGATTTTCCAACCTTAAAACACCAGTCTGGGTTGTGTTTTGGTATATATATTGGGTGTGAAACATAATCATTCTGCTTTGGCTACTAGCAAAACTCACATTTTTCATTTAGTTGTTATAACTTTGATTAAAGACTTGAGTGAAATTCAAAGGTATAGCTATCAAAGGGACCTGTGATGTTTCAGGGTTTCATTTACTACAGATCCAACACTTGTCATAACCTGATTTCCAGGCATATGCATATTTAATGTAATGTCCTGTGAGTCTTCCACCTTCTGTGAGATAGCAACCCCCAATCTCCGCCGCCGCTTCTGCCTATAGCCAAGCCCCCGTTAGCCGGGACGCACGATACACCTCGCCGGACACGGTTGCCCCCAGGTCTTAAAAGGCGCAAAGGATGCCAGCTCACAGTGAAGATAGAAGGAACACTAGGTTATACTATGGCCAAGGTCATTCACGGGAAATCAGTCCGAAAATACGTCTACTCACAGGGATAAGGCAGAAGAGTAGTCAGATACTAGCCGAAGGTCAAGCCGGGTACAGCACTGATACAGCACACCCTGAGAAGCACTAGCTATAACGAACAACAGGTCAGGGCTAAACTCTATTTAAAAGATGGCTGACCAATATAAACACTGAGAGAAATAGAGTAGATGATTGGTGCAACTTTGAACCTAGAATTGATTTGAGAACTTATCCCAGGCTTTACCATTCTCTCTCTGACCTATTCTAACTATTTTTTTTCACATCGGGGCCTAACAAATGTGGGTCGAAAATGCATGAAGTAAGCACATATGTTTCTATAAAAATGATAAAGGCAGCTATCAAAAGTTTAGCAATTTCAGTCCCAGAGTTCAACAAAGAAGGTCTGGTCAAGGGCTGGGGCTTCTTCATCTGTTTTTCCGTCTTCGGGGACCCTAGATCCCCCGCATTGGTCATCATTTTCCTGCTTTTCCTGTGCTCTAGGTAGCACGGTCCAACCCTTCTTCTCGAATCCTCTTCACTCTGGATGCATGTATCCACGACTGGTTCTGGTCACTGCGATCACTGTGGCTGGGGCACCAAGGGGGTAGTCTTGCTTCTTTCTGCGATTCAGCTACAGGACCATGGCCGCGTCACCTACTTCAAAAGGATGGGTGGTGTCCTGTGAAGAAAAAGAGATGCGAGACAGAGGTGCAAGCCACATTTCTTTAAACACCCAAGATGGCGGCGCCCGTATCCTAAATTCCTGAACAGAGTTGCAGCCCAATGGGGGAAAGAATAATAAGTTAGTGACTAAAAACGTAAAATATATTAATTTCAGATGGTGGGGAACTTTTCATTAAATCACGCTGAAGGTCCGGTTTTACATTATCCAAAGTTTTAATCGGCTTCCTCACATATCCTGTATCAGGAAGTCCCCTCTTTCTAACATAAGAAGGCACCCTAACCCAGGGGGTGGGTAATGGTCTTCCCATTAAAACCTCAAATGGTGAATACCCAGTGACTTTAGAAGGGATCATCCTAATTACTGCCAATCCTACTTCTGGAAGGACCTTTTTCCATTTAGCATAAGTTCCCCTCCCCCCTGTGGCTTTTCTGATTTTTTTCCTTTTTGGTTTTCATTCTTTTAACTATTCCTAAGCTCTGAGGGTGGTAGGGGATGTGAAACTTCCACTCTATCCTGAGGGTTTTCTACAAGATCCTAACATACCTTCATGGTAAAGGACAGGCAATTTAAAATTATCTGCAACGGGCATCCCCATCTAGGAATAATTTCTTATGTGAGAATACTTACCACAGTCCTGGCATCTTCCCTTGTCATCACACAAAGTTCAACCCACCTTGAGAACATATCCACTCTCACTAAAAGGTACTCCTGTCTTTTCCTAATCTAGGCATGTGAGTAAAATCAATCTGTAGATGTGTGAATCGGGTTGTTAGATATGTCAGGTGCTCATGTTTACATGTCGTCTTCCAGCCTCTATGTCCTGCACTATGATATTGGGAAATAAAAAGCAGTGCACTAGCTGTTGCACGGTTTCCCTAGTTTTCGCTAGTTTCCCCCTCTTTGCACAAAAGTCCATTCTGGTCTTTGTGCACTCTTACCTTTCCCTTCTGTACTAGCATATTTTTGTAAGTCAGTCAAGGTCTAGTCAGGGAGGGGTATTTCTGGTGCTAACATGGGCATTTACATGTCACAATGTAAAGGGTGTGGCCATTTCCACCACCATTGCACACGAGGCCAGGGCTCTGAGACACACATGACCTGTACCTGCCTAGGGCACACCTTCGAGGGAAAAAAAAAACAGGGCACCTCCATGCGCTTGTGCACGGACCACCTGCCATGGTTTTACATTTTGTCCTTGGCAAATCAGTGAAACATCTTGCCATAATCGGGAAAACCTAACCCGGGGCTGTCACCAAAGCATTTTTCAAATACACAAAAGCATTTCATTTAACCATTTCATTTAACCATTTCAGGGTGTCAGGTTTATCAACATACGTCTGAGCTCTCAATATGCTGTCACATTATGAACAATCTGAAATTGGCGGCAGTAACCAATCATACCAAGGAAGGTTAGCGTGTCCTTCTTGGTAAGTGGGCGGGGCAGACCCACAACAGCAGCTACTCTCTCATGGCTCACTTCTCGTATTCCCTGGGAAAGCACAAAACCCAGGTATTCAAACTTTTCTTTAGACACTTTATGACCACTTTCAAAAAGACATTTGACAATATTCCTCTCATTCCCCAGGGTGGCCTCCCGATGCAAAACTGCAGAGGAGAAGGCTGTCTGCAGTAGGACGTAACCATGGCCGGGTGTCCAGGCCTTAAGAGTGGCTTGGAGGACTATTTGAAAAAACTACTAACCAATACACATGGCCCTGGGGCAAAAGTGACCTGAAAGGTGCGTTGTGTCTCCTCATCCACTGGGACGCTTACCAGCCCGTGTCATGAGAAATGGAGGTGAGAAAAGATGGCACAGACACCATCAGGCACTATTGGGGCAGTTGGTGTCACTAGACCACTTATGGGTCTGGGGTTCAGGACAAATCAATGTGGCTTTGTAATGTGTGCAGGGAAAACATCCCACATCCAGTGAGCCCTCAGCCCACAGCTGCGGATCTATGTCCATGTCATCCGTCAAGAGGCAAGAAATCCTAGCCTTCTATATGCTTATCTGGTTAAAGTCTGCATACAACCCCACTTTCCTGTTAATTTTTATTGTGATCTGCCTAGCAGGTCCTTGCCCAGGATGTTAATAGGACACCCTGGAATAAGTCTGAAGCTATGTCTGATTCCCAGTTTAGCCTGGAGGGGGTCAGAAATCAGTAAGGGCGGTGTTGCTGCCAGCTAAGCAGGTTATTTGACATCCTTTAGTCTGTAAGCTCGCAAGGGCAGGGCACTCCTCCCTATTGTCTCCTGTGCTCACAACACTTAGTTTTAACCTGTGGCATCTAATTTTGTATTGTTCTCTGTGCTATATGTTTTACCCTGTCTGTATTCTTAACTTGTAAAGCGCTACGGAAGTTGATGGCGCTATATAAATAAACAATAATAATAATAATCATAATCATGCTAGGGAGAGCTGACTGGCTGTGGTGCAGAGGCTGCAAAGTTTAATTATTTCTTCCTCATCATAGGGGTTAATTTAGGGGGATCAAAATCATCCCGCAGCTTCTTTCACTGTCAGCTTCCTTTAAAACTCAGTCTGATGCTGCTCTTTTATCAAAGCGTAGCGCGGGCTGAGCCCCTCGTAAAAAAAAAACTGTAAATTTCTGCACTTTTCATCTCCATCTGTGACCCCCCCTTCACACACACATTTCGTTCCTGCCAGTTTGCGTGTTTTTAACCCATACGCTCCCACAGCATGGAATATCTCTAAAATAATTTTCACATTATCCCAGTTCCAAACTGATGTGGATCTTACCAAAGCACCCATGATTTGTTGTTTTACAGTTAAAACATATCTCGGATTCAGATTACCCAGGAAGGTCTGAATAAGAAGCGGTAGCCCATACATCTATGAATCTTTTAAAGAAATCTGAGACAGATACTCTCACTTTCTGTTTACCAGCTATGGCAGTAGACAGAGAAGATTTATGTGGAGAAGCACTCTCAAACTTTTCTTAATCTTCCTCATGGTATGCTGACCTTTTTCGGGAGTTGGGAAAGGGGCTTCTATATTAACTCTTTCGGCTATTTTGCTCCTAATATTTGCAGCGGGACGCCCATAAGAAGTCCAGCTGTCACTTTCACCTAGCTCTTTTTACTCTTTGGGTTCCTCTATTCCTAGCTGATAAGCTGATCAACAGACAGCTTCTGTTTATCACTGCCCATTTGTTTCCTGACATCAGGGGTTATTAAAATTTCTATCTCTTCCTCGGTAAAAGAGGGATAGAGGCTGTTTTTCTTAGGTGGTACATAAGGCCAGTGGGGACCTTAGTTTTAGGCCTAGACTTTTGTTTACATTTTAAATTTGTTCCTAGCTTGTGTTCCAGGGCATGAAATCCAGGGGACTCTTTTGTCTCCTGAATTGGATGTCCTTTTGGCACTTTTAGTTATCTTTCTAAACCAATAGGGAGCATATTCTAGACAGTTTTCACCTCCCTTCTTCACAAAATCCTTATCCCAATTTTGGTCTCCTTGATAATATAAGAACGCCTATTGATCACCCAAACATAAAACTTTAATCATTATATTAATGTGAAACTTGTCATTATCTCCAACCTGTGGGAATGGACTGGGAGCTACCCATGGATCTACATAATAATCAGACTTCGATATTCTAATTACAAATTTCTTACAAGTTTCCCCTTATCAAAGGTGCTATCATTCTTCCCATATTACACAGTAATTCAAGGCGTGCTTACCTTCACACCTATCAGTAACAGTGGTTTAAGGCGTGCTCACCTTCACACCTATCAGTAACAGTGGTTTAAGGCGTGCTCACCTTCACACCTATCAGTCCCACACAACAAAGACAAATTATCTTACACTTCTATGCGACAGAGAAGAAAAAGCAAAAGTTTGGGACAGAACACTGAACACCTTGTCAGGGAGCATTTTATCTAGTAGCGCTACTCTTATTTTCCTTAGGGCACTTCTCAGAGTCCCTTTTTCTCTTAGGGCACTTCTCAGAGTCCCTTTTTTCTATTAGGGCACTTCTCAGAGTCCCTTTTTCTATTAGGGCACTTCTCAGAGTCCCTTTTTCTCTTTTCTGTCTCTCGGGACAGTTTCTAACCCTTTCAATTTACCCCACTAGGTTCTTAATTGGTCCACCCTATGGCAGAGGTCTCGGTAAGTGAAAATATGAATCCACCTACCTAGACTTGCACGGTGGATCCCACCCGCTGCCACCATTGATTGTTGGGGTTTCTAAGGGTTGTCCGGCCTCCCTCGCCCAAGGTCTGTCAGTGTTCTGTCAGCAGCTGCTTGAGATCAGATACTAAGAACCACGAGCTTGTACACTAGGTACGGTTCAAAGACTGATCTAAGTTTATTCAGAAATCAATGCATATTTATACAGAATGTCACACACAAAAAATGAGCATTTAGCCCCCACCTTTGTAACATAACTAAAAACCTTCACACATAAAGCTGGCAATAAATCTTGTGGTTCCTGTGTAAAGTATTTTCCTATGCATTTGCTGATAATGGAGTTCAAGGGATTCCCGTGACCTACATGTAGATAAATCACTGAGAGAAGGACATTCCTAAACACTAAAACGTCTGTTAGCTTTATGCTCAGAACACATTACATGTATATCTATATAGCTAAGTTTAATATCAGATTATAGAATACAAAATGGAGTCTTCTTTTCAACATGGCCGCCATTAGGCTAAGCATTTCACCCTTCAGTAATGCCACATTACGGCAAAACAACATATTTAACAAAAAGGATAACACAGACACACAGAATGTTGAGACACGAAATAAAATTAACTAAAATGCTGCAAGATCAAGTTGGCTCTAACTGATTGGGCAGACTCACTGGGTGGCCCAACAAAATTCTCTACATCATCCTCTAGGGCTGGAGAGGGCAGGCTATCCACATAACGTGGGACACGTTCCAGGATCGCAAAATTGTGCAAAACAGCACATGCCATGATTATGTCGATCACTTTCTTGGGATCATATTGCAGGGCGCCCCCAGTATGGTCCAGGCAACGAAAACGGGTCTTCAACAGCCCAAAGGCCCTCTCCACAACAGCCCTGGTCTTGCGGTGCGCACGGTTGTACGCTTCCTGAGAGGCATCCTGGGGCCGCAGCACAGGCGTCATGAGCCAGGGTAGAAGTGGGTACCCGGAATCACCTTAAACAGACAATTAAATGTAATCAAAATTAAAAAGGCAACACAACAAACACAAAGAATTTAACATATATCATAATGATGTAAGGTAAAGGGCCCAAAAAAACACCCAGGGCACATTAGCAAAATAAATATTGCCACTAATGTAGTACATAATTAAAAATGGCACTTCAATATACCAATTAATTAACAAACATCTGCACGGCCAAGGGTAGTTGGAATTTAAATATATTTTTAGTTTTCAGACATGTTACAATTAGGATGCTGCTGAGGGGCTATCCACATTTAGATGAAAACTACAATGTATGCAGTTTAAGTCCACTTTGACATTTAAAGACCAATACTACAAAAGGAGCCAAAGCTCACAGATCCTTGGGTATAAACTCCCAACCAATATATTTAGGGACATGGAACTTACAGACATCCTAACTAAAGGGAAAACATTCTGAAGGACAAAGCGAGGCAAGCATTTTTTTTGGAAGATCATAATATATGACCCAACCAAAAGGCAGTTTCTGGCTTATGGAAAGAATTCAAATACAAACATATCAACAAATACAAGATTAATCCCACATTTAATAGCACACAAATAGGACACACTTACCAAGCAGCCATGCCCCCGAAAATTCACCTGCCTCAAATCTCCGAAACAACCCAGATCGCCTGAGGATATATGAGTCGTGGGACGATCCTGGGTAGCCGGCAAGGACACTCATAAAACGCATGTCCGGACCAACCACGGCCTGGACATTAAGGGAGTGTCCCATTTTTCGATTCCTTAAGGCAAAAACATACAAAAAGGGTAATTGATATTTGACCAAAAAAAAAAAAAAAAACATGTCTGCACTCTATTGGGAAAGACTAATGAAAAGCCTAGATAAAGCAGCTACACAAATGAGGGATAAACAAATATGCTGCCGCAAAGGAAAACAGGTTACATTACACGTTGGCCAACATAATAACCAATCTCAATACCTATATATATACTCGTCGGCAGCCCTAGGTACGAGTGCCACATGTGTGCAGTCAATAGCACCAATAACGTTGGGCATGTCGGCCACATTATAAAACCCAAGCTTAATGGCGTTTCTGGCTGCCATATCATCAGGAAAATAAATATATTTTTGAGTTATGGCAGCCATGCCTTCCAAAAATTTAGATAGTGCGCGGCTCAGCGTAGGCTGTGACATCCCCACGGAGAGGGCACCCAGCCTCTGGAACGAGCCGTTCGCCAAAAATTGCAGGCAGCCAAGCATCTTGGTCATACCTGAAATTGCATGCCCCTTCCTTGTGGTGCGGGCTAACCATGGCCGCAGCTCACTATATAATTTATGGAGGGAAGCGCGATTAAGCCTGGTCAGCTCGAACAGCTCAACATCATTCATGCTATCGATGTTCATGCGACGATGCAGGGGCAATCTGCTCTCAGACATCTCGATCAACTCAATGCCAAAAAGCATAAGCCCTTGATGTGCCACAAACTCGCTCCGCTCCATCCTACTCCCGAGGCCAAATAGCTGCCGGCAAACATTTCGTAAAGCAGCTCTTTAATGGGCTTCAAAACAATTAGCAATCACCTCTCTGAATTGGTCGCAAGCCCATGTGAAGGACGTAAAAAATAGGATCGGACGCAAATAATACGATTTGGACGGGAAAAACACACGAACTAACGCAAATTATACGATTCTCGTACGAAATGCGTATGTTCATATACGTCTATGCGCGAACGATCGTGCGAATACGAAATGGTCAAAAAAACAAGAAAAAATGACAAACACCCACCCAAACTTACGATTCTCGATACGAAATCAATTAACTTTTGCTCTTTGAATCGAGGGGTATGTCTGGAGCAGGACGTGCTGTCTGCTTAGAATAATACAACTCTGTGAAGTACTCACCTGTAGAGTTGGTATTATATGCAGACAGCACGTCCTGCTCCACCCCACCCTGGTTTCACTTTGTTCTGGATCCCCTGTTTGATGATTGTTATCTTTGATATTTTTTGCCAGTTTTTGGTGGTTGTTTCTCCTGGCCTCTCATTCTCACTGCTTTTCAATGCTGGGTATTTGTGGGAGGTCCTCCGGTATATGTAGGGCCGGGAGGAGCTTGTTTTCTTCATGTTCTGCAGTGCACGGCGCTGAAGGCGGAGGTATACCTACATATAAGGACTATGTCTGGAGCAGGACGTGCTGTCTGCATATAATACCAACTCTACAGGTGAGTACATCACAGAGTTGTATTTTTTCTAGTATCGATTCTGACTCCCCCCGCTACAGTAAAGGAAAAAAACCTCACCTGACCCCCACCCCCTCACCTGGCCACCGCCCCCCCGCTCCGGACTCCTCCGACTGCAGGAGAGTGCCCGGAATAGGGTGCAACCCCCCCCCCCCCACTTGAGCCGCAGAAGGCTATGCCTGTAAGAAAAAAAATGACATTTACTCACCTCACCTGCGGGATCACTCCCATCGGGTTTCCTTTTCTCTGAAGGGACCTCAGATCAGCCCCCTGGGCTCTTCAGTCTTCAGGAGGGGGGCTTGACATGCCCTCTCTCCCTGCTTCTTCCATAGGTGCCACTATCTTCAAAACTAGCCCCTGCAGGCGCCATCCCGCTCATGGCGGTACAGCTGTCAGATGCGGCAGTTGGCGGCCAGAGTAGGAGAGGGGCAGTAGATCTTCTGATCTCCTCCCTCCCGCCTCCTCTTGCCGGTGATCACCATGTCACGGTGAGGGATAGAGAAGCTGACAATCGGAGATGAGTAAAGAAAAAATGTTATTTTTTTTAATAAATGTCATCTTTTCTTATGTGTGGTGTTTTTTTTACTGTTAACTCATTGTGAACTAGTACGGGATCCATGAGACCCCTATATCAATTCACAAGGCTCTGGGTCTGGCAAGCCACATGCAGCTAGCGGGTGAATTGCCAATTACCTTGAGCCCCCCATTACCTGCCTCCCCAAAGCCCAATATATCACAATATATAATCTTTGAGACTGAATCTGGATATATTGTATTGTCATACGTGTATCGTGATACATAACGTATCGCCAGGGTCTTGCCAATTCACACCCCTAGTGGCTACCAGGGAGCTTCTGATTTGGGGGATTGTCCACTTTGGTGGACTTTTCCATAAAGCTCAGGCCAGACAAGGGGACCTGCTTACCTCACCGCTTGTCCGGCACCGCCGATCGGTAACCTCCATACAAGGGAACTTCCATGTACAGAGGTGCCATTTGGTTTTCATGGGACCTGGCCGTACATAAGTCACACCCACCTACTATCCGCAAACTCGGAAGCACAGCTCTCCAGAGATTGGGGCTGCAGGGGGCGGATGGGGGCGACGCAGGGCTGGTAATGAGGTAAGCGAGTTGCCTTGTGCCATCTGACACCTGTCAGAGGTTTGTAACAGCACAGGGGTCATTTATGCATTACAATGCCCTTGTAAACTGACTGATATAGATGAGACCAGAAATCCTCTGAAGAAGCGGATACAGAACCATTTATCCAATATTCGGTTGGCTGTCTGACTTACATCGGTTGCACGACACTTTCTTATAAAACATAGGGGCACCCCGTCGGGTTTAAAAGTGATCGGGATACAAAAAGTAGAACTTGGGGCCCGGGAGGGTCATCTCAAACAAAAATAAAGGAGGAGTTAAAATGGATTTTTAATTTGGATGCGGAAAAGAGAAGCTTTCCTAGAACGGAAAGTATTTGCACAGTACCCAATACAAGGACAGATAGCATTACCCATCAATCCTTGCAGCAGGCGGAGCTATGCAAATCATTTCTTTATGTCTCTGTGCCATCCAAGGCCCTCAGAAACGCTAAGGGTGCAATGCCAAGGATTAGCTTTAAATTAACACATCCATACAGAAAATTTGGATGCGGAATCCCCTCGGGGGTTTAAATGAGGATGTTAAACTGGACCTTCACCATGATTTATTGAAAAGCCCAAACCCTTATAAAGTGATTTCCCAGCATCTAAAATTAATATATGTAGTCGCTTATTATTCTTTCCCCCGCTGGGCTGCAACTCTGTTCAGGACTTTAGGATATGGGCGCCGCCATCTTGACTCAGAAGCATCACACTTACTGAGGAGAGGAGAGTGGGATAAAGTGCAGGGGGTGGGTTATAGCTGTGCTTTGCACAGACAGAGCAGGGCTGGGGTCAGGGAAAGGTCAGAAGTCCCAGAATGCAGAGCAGCACAGTCAAAAGGCACTTCCTGTTTGCAGGTTGCCTGATGTTCCATGAGCCGCCATCTTGGATGTTTAAAGGCTCATAACATGCAGTAGATGCAGGTAGGATGATTTTTAATGTGAGCAATCTGTATGTACAGGGTGTGTGAAACATATAAGATAGGCTCTTATTCAGAGTGAAGGACCGCTTTAATTATTCACCTTATCTGTAATAATAACACAAATCATGAGATATTTTGGAATAGAATTGTTTTCCTTTGATTCATCTGCCCCACTTCCTCTAGATATCACATTGGAGTCACTACGTGGTAAGGGTATCACTAGTCCCCCATGAAGGAGGGGGTCATATTGTTTTCAGCACAATTTCACGATTAATTAAAAAATATACATATTTTTTTTTATCCTCTGTATGCATGGGTCACACAGGTTGATTCATTACAAACGCCAGGTAGCGACAGATGAGCGTCTGTAGCGAGGATTTCAGAGCGACCTCTATTAGTCGCTGTGCGGGCCATGCTTAGTTGTTTCAGATCGCCTCAGTCGCTGGCTGGCATTGATGAATATGTTGTGTGAGTCGCAGTACTACGCTGTATGGAAGCGAACGGTAGCTCCGCACCACATTCATCAATAAAACAGCCTCAAACAGTGCCAGCGTTCAAAAAGAGGTTGTTGTAGCCCATAGCGCCAAAGTCTGTTTTTGAACATTTATCCACTAGTAACAAAGCGAAAACATATGGAATGACATTGTTATTACATTGTAACATGAACGCTTTAATACCAGACATATAAGGACAATTATGCATAAAAATATAAATAAAAAAAGTTTAAGGATCGTCCATAGAAATGTATGGGAGAGCGCCAGGTAGCGAGAGGTAAGACGTGGCGCTGTGCAAGGCTGAACGCTGGCGCTGTACGCTGAGCCTGGGATAATGATGAATCGGACGCTACATGGCGTTGTTCCAGTCACTCACCATATTCAGCTTCATAAATATGGAATTGCGTGCCGTGTCCGGTGTTCACCTGCCGATGTACAGGCACTACCTGGCGCTATCCTTTATGAATAAAGCCCACAGTATGTATATGTGTAGGCATGCATGGGAGAATAATTATCAGGCTGATTCATTAATAGCGGCAGGTAGCGACAGATGAGCGTCTGTAGCAGGCGTTTCAGAGCGCCCGCTAGTAGTCGCTGTACTCGGCCGTGGTTCGCTAGTTCATAGTGACTCAGTCGCTGTGCAGAATTGATGAATACATTATGGGGAGTCGCTATATCAGCAGTACAGCGCTGTATGGGAGCGCATGTTAGCGACTGGTTAGTGCGACCGACTCACAACATATTCATCTAAAAAATGGCCTCAAACACCTCCAGCGCTCAAAAATGCTTCGCTGTAGCCCAGAGCGCTGGAGGCTGTGGGATTTAAGGCTGTTTTTTAAAATGTATCCAGCAGTAACAAAGCAAAAACATATGGAATTACATTGTAATAACATTGTAACATGAACACTTTAATGCCAGACATGTAATATTCTGCATAAATATATAAAAAAAATTATAAAATGGATTTTGAAGCCCATGATACATCCCAAATCTTTTTCAAATTAAAAGAAATTAAAAAAAATACAAAAACCCTGTTTAAAGAGAAATAAAAGAACATCCATTGAAATGTATGGAAGAGCAACAGGTAGCGAGAGGTAATACGTGTCGCTCTGCAAGGCTGAATGCCGGTGCTGTACGCTGAGGCTGGGATAATGAGGAATCAAACGCTACATGGCGTTATCCCAGTCGCTCAACAGATTCTGCTTGATAAATGTGTAATTGCGTGCCGTGTCCGGCGTTTACCTGATGCTACTTGTCACTACCTGTCATTTACAAGGCACTACCTCACGCTATCCCTTCATGAATAAGGGCCTGAGTGTCACAGTTATTATTTATTCACACATGTTTGTTTTTGAGTAATAATTGATTTATAATTTTCTTTTATACACATACACATTTATTCCAAGTATGTCACACACCCCGCTTCCACTATTCATGACATATGGGTTATGGCCAGTAGAGGGCGAACTTTGCAGAGATGACAGGAAAAAAAGGAGCCCCTCCCAGTCCATAAATACCTGGGACCTCCCACACATTCCCCAGTAATCGTCTCTGCAGACAGCGAGCAAGTCAGAAGATGGCTGTCTCCTCCTTGCAGGTAAGCCGGGTTTACACCCGGCCATTTTATTTCCCTATTTCTGCCCGGACCTTGTTTTTTATTAAGCCCCTATGCCTCCCAGCCCTAGCTGTTGGTGAAGGTAGGATACACCTTAGTGGTGTGATAACTTGGAGCCATGCTCCTCCGTGAGACCCCCTCCAAGGGGTAGGCGGATACCAGGTTCGGGATCCTGGTTTGGGATGCCCTGTCCGTCATTTTCCCTGCGCTACATTAGGTGGCTTGGGACTTCCCCCACCCGTTGCTCCCTGTCCCTGGATCATGGGGGGGGGGGGGGGCATGTCCCTCCAATTTTTTACCTCAGACTTTGCCTGGCCAATTAGCTGTCAGTGTGGTATGTGTGTGTGCGTGGTGTGTGTGGCTGTTTGCTTCAATTGTTGCTGATCACGGGCTGGCTCCGCAACCTTGTGGGAGCGCAGCCATATTTTTTGCTTCTCTGTTAGTCAGGAGAGGGGGCGGGGCCGGGCGCTCGGCGCGCTGATGCAGCCCGCCCCCCTCTCTTTTGGCGCCCACGGAGGTTCCCAGCAATGGCTGGGAACCGCGGTTACTCTTCCCAGCAGGAGGGGCGGGGCCACGCGCGGCGAGCGATCCGCGCTTGCCCGCCCTCCTTGCCTGGCTTGGCTGGCCTGGCTCATGCTGCTGCTGCTGGGTGTCCGGTCGCCATCTTGTATCCTAACTGTGAGTTCCCTGCTATGCCCTGTTATGCATAATTGTATTTCTATTGTGGTGCCTTGTATGCTGCGTTATCCTTGACATATACTTTAAGGTTATACAGATATATTGTATGACTGTGATTATATCTGGATGTATGATTGCTGTAATGACTTCATGCTTATGGTACCCTTTTTTATTATGTCTTCCAGGGGGATTACCTTCCTTGATAGTTAAAAGGGGGTTCTCCCGGTCCTTAGGTCCCTCACTCAAATAGGGGCTTTACAAATCCTCCCACTAACGGACGTTAAGGGGCATCCCGGGTAGCTTACTGGCGTAATTTCCACTGGTCATTGCGACTAATATAAAAAATCACCATATGGAGGCTTCCCAGGATACCGGGCTCGGGCTTCCTTCGGGGCAACCCCGGCAGTGTGTGGTTTGTGGGGCCTTCCTTGCGGGGGATAATGTGTTTATTTGTTTTCCATGTGCACAGCAGGCCATTACGCAGCAGTCGGGGTCCCAGGCGTCTGGGTCCGTTCCGCCGGCCTCATCACCTACCCCACCCCGCCTTACCCCAAGTGACACTTTCATTAGCGGGGAGTCGCAAGCTGATGTTTGTGCTAGGCTGGCCAACATCGAAAAGTTGATTTCTAGCTCTGCGGCCAGAAAGGCCCCAGCTAAGAGAAGGTATCCGTCGCCGGCCGCGCCGGTACTGGATTTTGATGACTATGATTCCCTTGACTGGTCTGATTATTCCCCACTCGAGGAGGGGGAATTGTTTGAGAAATCTGATGCTGAGGATCAGCAGTTTTTTGATACTGATACTGGGCAGGCGCTGGGGGATGCCGTGGATACCCCCAAGATCCTGGCCCATCTATTTGAGGTCCTGGATATTTCTCCGCCAGCGGAGACCCCCCCGCAGAAGGGGGAATCTTTAGGGGACTTCTAAGCCCCGCTTGGAGTTCCCAAATTAGAATCATTTTGATTGCATGATTCTTTAGGAATGGGAGAGGCCTAGCCGGCTCCCCAGTGTTCCTCAGGGATGGGATAGGAAGTATCCCTTCCCGGTGGACGTGGTGAAGCGATGGTCATCCCCTCCCGAGATCGATGCGCCCGTTCTGGGATTGTCCAACACCTCCGTTGTACATTCTCCAGACGCCGCCACTCTTAAAGATGGTGAGGACAAACGCTTTAATCAGATGGCATGCCATGCCTTTGGCAGTGTGGGTTCAGCCTTGCGGCCTGTTTGTGCCTCGGCGCTCGCGACTGTGGCTACCAGGTCTGTGGTTAGGGGCCTGTTGAGTGGTTCCCAGCTTAACCCGGCCAGTGATGAATTCACAGCCCTTAAGCGGTGTAAATTATTTGTGACCTTTGTTTTATCTGCTTAGGATGACGCGATTATTATGGGTAGTAGAACCTTGGCATTGCTGGTGGCTATTTGCCGATAGGTCTGACTACGCCAGTGGGCGGCGGACATTGTGTCTGAAGAAATCACTTGCATCGCTACGCTTCCTTGGTATGAGGCTGTTTGGAGATAAATTGGATTCAGTGGCGAAAGGTGGAAAGTTACCTCAGCGTAAGCAGCAGCGTCGCCCCTTTCGGGGGGCAGGCTCCTTCAATCCTTCCTTTCGCGGTGTCAGAGCAGGCAGAGGCTTTGCCTACTCTAATTTCAGAGGCGATTCCTGGAACAGAGGCAGAGGACGCGCACGTCCAGGCCTTAACTGGGGTTCCAAGCCCAAGCCTGCTGCCAAGACAGCTCAGCGATGAGGGGACGCCCTAACCCTTGCGGGTGGGGGGACGGCTGCGGCACTTCTTCCTGGTCTGGGCCCAGGAGGTCACAGACAAATGAATCTTGGAAGTGGTCTCTTCCGGGTACAAACTGGAGTTCGAGTACCGGCCTCCTCCCAGATTCCTAAGGACTCGGGTCCCCTCGGATCCCCGGGCTGCGCAGGGGTTCCTGTTGGCTGTAAAGAATCTAATGGTCATAGATTTCATATGCCCGGTGCCTTTCTCAGAGAGAGGCCGGGGCTATTATTCCAACCTCTTCACGGTTCCCAAAAAGGATGGATCCATAAACCCATTCTGGATTTGAAGCTTCTCAACAAGTTCATCAGAACCAAGAAGTTCCACATGGAGACTCTGCGCTCAGTCATCAATTCCCTTCATCAGGGGGATTTCATGACATCTATAGACATCAAGGATGCTTACCTTCATGTACCAATCTACCAAGCACACCAGAGATTTCTCAGGTTTGTGGTGGGGGATCAGCATTTTCAGTTTGTGGTCCTCCCTTTCGGGTTGACTTTGGCACCAAGGGTGTTCACCAAGGTGCTGGCGGGCATAATGGCCCTTCTCGGAGCCCAGGGCATTCACATTGTTCCGTATTTGGACGATCTCCTCATTACGGCATCCTCTCTCAGTCAGGGGGAGCTGGACACCAGGTATGGTGGTGGCGACGCTGGAGAGGTTCGGCTGGGTGATCGACCATCCCAAGTCTTCTCTCTCCACCTCAAGGGAGATCTCGTTTCTGGGCATGAATCTGGATACCATTCAGACCAGGGTTTATCTTCCTCAGTCCAAGGTGCAGATGGTTCAGGATCTGATACGTCTTCTCCTGTCCAATCCTCGTCCTTCTATTCGGCTAGGGATGAGACTGGTGGGATTGATGGTGGCTTCCTTTGAGGCAGTTCCCTTTGCTCAGTTCCACATGAGGTTGCTTCAGCTCCATCTATTGTTGGCCTGGGACAGATATCCGCAGTCATTGGATCAGTCATTCATGATGTCTCCCCGGGTTCGGCAGTCCCTTCAGTGGTGGCTGGAACCAAGCAATCTGATGAGGGGCAGATCCTTTCTGACCCCTTGTTGGAAGACGGTTACCACGGATGCCAGCCTGTCGGGCTGGGGAGGTTTTTGGAAGACGCATCAATTCAAGGGACTGTGGGGTCCTCAGGAGGCTCACACCCCCATCAATGTCTTGGAGCTGAGAGCTATTCGGTTGGTTTTGTCATGCTTGACGCATCACCTACGCGGCTTACCGGTTCAGGTTCAATCAGACATTCGAACTGCGGTAGCTTACATGAATCACCAAGGAGGGACTAGCAGCAGGAGTGCCCTCAGGGAAGTTTCTCTGATTCTTGCATGGGCGGAGAGCAATGTTCCATGCATCTCAGCAGTGTACATTCCGGGAGTGGAAAACACGGAGGCGGACTCCCTGAGCAGGGGATCCTCTCGCCGAGGGGAATGGTCTCTCATCCACATGGTATTCCGGTCCCTCTGTCACACGTGGGGGTTTCTGGAGGTGGATCTCTGCCTCAAGTCACAATCACAAGCTCCCAATGTTTGTGTCTCTGTATCAGGATCCTCTGGCCCTGGCAACGGACGCCATGTCTCTTCCCTGGAGGGATCTGGGGTTCCTGTACCTGTTTCCCCCCTTCTCCATGGTGGGCAAGGTGGTGCGCAAGCTGGCTCAAGAGGGTGCGCCAGCAATTCTGGTGGCCCCAAGGTGGCCAAGACAGGTTTGGTTCGCAGACGTCGTACGGCTGGCGATAGATCAGTACAGGTTGCCCCTGTTTCCGGATCTGATCACTCAAGGTCAACTTTGTTACCCCAATTTACAAATGCTGGCTTTGATGCTGTGATTCAGACACTTGTTAGGGCTAGGAAGTGATCTTCCTCTAACATCTACTACAGGACATGGAGGCCCTATATTGATTGGTGTGAGGCTAGGGCCTTGCCTTGCAGGGTGTTTTCGATCCCTAGGATTTTGGATTTTCTTCAACACGGTCTGGACCTGGGGCTCCAGCTTAGTACCTTGAAAGGGCAGGTCTCTGCCCTGGGGGCCTACTTTCAAAGGTCCTTTGCTCTTCATCCTTTGGTTAAAACTTTTATCCAGGGGGTCACTCATGTGCGGCCCCCTCGAAAGCCTTTGTTGCCTGTTTGGGATTTGAATTTGGTTCTGTCGGCCCTCCAGTGGCCTCCTTTTGAGTCGGTGCAGGATGTTGCACTTTCTATGCTTACACAAAAGATTGCCTTTTTGGTGGCTATTACCTCTGTTCGATGTGTCTCTGAATTGGCGGCTCTTTCCATTCAAGCCCCTTACTTTGAGAGACACCAGGACAAGGTGGTTTTTCGTTTTAAGCCAGATTTCCTTCCTAAGGTGGTTACTGCCTTCCATCTCAATCAGGATGTGGTTCTCCCTTCCTTGTGTCCTAAGCCTAGCAATGACAAGGAGAGGGTCCTGCACTCTTTGGATGTGGTTCATTGTGTGATGTACTATTTGGTTGCTACTTCTTCCTTTTGTAAGACGGACGCCTTGTTCGTGGTGCCCTCCGGGCCCCGGAAAGGTTTGGAACTGCCAAGTCTACCATTAGTAAATGGATACGTCAGGCCATTGTTGGGGCCTATACTGCCAAGGGGAGGGTTCCCCCTTTTCAGATCACTGCTTATTCTAGTCGTGCTGTTGGGGCTTCCTGGACTTCTCAGCACCAGGCCTCTGTTGAACAAGTTTGTAAGGCTGCTACTTGGTCTTCTGTTCATACTTTTTCCAAGTTTTATAAGGTTGATGTCCTCAGCGGATGCTGTTTTTGGCCGCAAGGTTCTGCAAGCTGCAGTGGTTTAAATTGGTGCATTTTTTGCTGTATTTGGATCCCCACCCATGACAGACACTGCTATTGGATGTCCCATATGTCATGAATAGTGGAAGCGAGGTGTGTGACATACTTGGAATAATACCATTTTGTGATTACTCACCTGTAAAATGGGTATTATAAGTATGTCACACACCCCGCTTCATCCCGCCCTTATTGGTATTTTGGATCTTTTACATGGTGAACCTTTTAGTGTTTTGATTGTTTATATTTGGCTCTTCCTGGTCCCCTTACTGCTGTCCTATACTGGGGAATGTGTGGGAGGTCCCAGGTATTTATGGACTGGAAGGGGCTCCTTTTTTTCCTGTCATCTCGGCAAAGTTCGCCCTCTACTGGCCATAACCCATATGTCATGAATAGTGGAAGTGGGGTGTGTGACATACTTATAATACCCATTTTACAGGTGAGTAATCACAAAATGGTATTTCTTATTATTTTCTACTCATTCACTATTATTTTGCCACTTAGATGTGGTGGAATGACACTTGATGGAGCAAGCGGTAGTGAGCTGGAGCTGGAGAGCAGCCCCTTTAATTGAGGAGGATTCTTCTGAGGTGTCTTCAAGATGTCCAACTGCAGCCATGGTGGGACCAGCATCCTATGAGATTCCTTCCCTTCACTGGAGATGTTTTTTCTGCTTCCCGGTGGTTGATTGAACCGCTTAGATGGGATCACCCCCTTCCCCCCTCTTGGTCTATTGATGGTCTCCTGGGAAAGCTTGGAGACTCTATTTCATGTTGGAGATTTTATGGACCCGCGTGGAAGGCATAATACTTAAATTTTAATACTCACCTTGTCTCGATGGACTTTCTATATATTTGATGCCATTCAAAGTCCCCCAAATGGGGACAGAATTGAGAAAAGATGGGGATTGAATCCTCCCATCGGAAGGGATCCCCCATTGGAAAGACTTTAGGTCCCTATTATTTAACATTGTTTATTGCAATCATTTTATTTATGGCTTCTTCTATTTGCCAGTATATTTTTTGTGGGTAAATAGGCATCATCCTTACAGTAAGTAGATAAGAGATGGGAATTACATCCACACATTTAATATGTATGAGCAAAATATGCTATTTAGCTCATTAAGAATTTTCCCCTTAGAAATTGGCCCCTTTGTTTATAAACAGTGGATATAGTAAGTAGCAGTAATATGATACGGTTTCTCCATAGGATACACTTATAACAAGGCTTATTGTAACCAGTATATTTCCCCTTGTGATGTTGTTTAACCAGACCTTCAGCATGATTTAATGAAAATCCCAAACCCTTAAAAATTAATATATTTGAAGTTTTTAGTCACTTATTATTCTTACCCCCACCGGGCTGCAACTCTGTTCAGGACCCTTGGATATAGGCGCCGCCATCTTGCCTCAGAAGCATCACACATACTGAGAAAATGAGAGCAGGATAAAGTAGAGGAGTTGGGTTATAGCTGTGCTTTGATCAGACAGAGCAGAGCTGGTGTCAGGGAAAGGACAGCAATCCCAGAATGCAGAGCGACACAGTCAGAAGACACTTCTGTTTGCAGGCTGCCTGATGCTCCATGAGCCGCCATCTTGGATGTTTAAAGGCTCATAACATAACAGATGCAGGTAGGATAATTTTTAAAGTGGACCAACACCCAGGATTTTCACTATTTTCACTATCCTGGGTTTTGGTCCACTTCCGCAGGGCACCACGCTGCGTGAACCCCCCGATCGCCCTAAATAACTATCCTCACCCCGCTGCTTGGCGAGCGCTCGTCCAATCAGAGCGCTCAGAGCCGCTGTGGCATGTACGGACAAGCGACGGACAACCACAGCGGCTCTAAGCGCGCTGGAGGCCGCGTCTCGCGCTTCCTTCTAACAGGGAGCACGCCCGCGCTGGCCATTCACAAACGGCTGGCGCGGGTGCGCGCCTACTAGAAGGAAGTGCGCGATGCGGCCCGTGCATACGCCATTGGAACGGGGATGAGGTAAGGTTTCTGGGCGGTCTTGGGGGTTTTTCCAGGCCGATCCCCCCTGGGTGTTGGTCCACTTTAATGTGAGCAATCTGTATGTACAGGGAGGAAACATATAAGGTAGGCTCTTATTCAGGGTAAAGGTTTGCTTTAAACCGGACCTTCACTATGATTTAATGAAAAGCCCAAACTCTTAAAAAACGGTTCCCCAGCATCTAAAATTAATATATTTTAAGTTTTTAGTCACTAACTTATTATTCTTTCCCCCACTGGGCTGCAGCTCTGTTCAGGAATTTAGGATACGGGCGCCGCCATCTTGAATCAGAAGAATCACACTTACTGAGGAGAGGAGAGTGGGATAAGGTACAGGGGGGTGGGTTATAGCTGTGCTTTGCTCAGACAGAGCAGATCTGGGGTCAGGTAAAGGTCAGCAGTCCCAGAATGCAGAGCAGCACAGTCAGGAGGCACTTCCTGTTTGCAGGCTGCCTGATAAGATGGCGGCTTCCATAAGCCGCCATCTTGGATGTTTAAAGGCTCATAACATGCAGTAGATGCAGGTAGGATGATTTTTAATGTGGCCAACCTGTATGTACAGGGTGTGGGAAACATATAAGATAGACTCTTATTCAGAGTGAAGGTCCGCTTTAACTTCATGTAAATACCACAGACCAATGGAGACAGGAGTGTTGTCTCCCTCTCCTTTAGGGCAGCCTCCATGCTGTCCATCCACCCGCTCAGGGGGAAATCGCCACCTCTGCCGCTGGCTGTTGTCTGAGGTGCAGAACACCGCCCCTCCCCTTTAGCCGATGATGCCGCCCTCGCGGGCAGCTTCTTTACTCATTGTAGTGTGTTCAGTTCTGACACTCTTTCTTCTCATTATGTCTTTCAGACGGGTGAATCCATTGGCTTCTCCCGGCCCGGTGTAATTGATAGTCGGGCCTTGAAAAATTACTCCCACTTCCCTAGCGGGTCATTGGGGCATCCAGGGTTGCTTTATAGCATCAATCTCTACTGGCATATTGTGCCTAATAGTCACCATATGGAGGCATCTCAGGATAATGTGACCGGGGTCCCTTCGGGACAAGACCGGTGGTGTATGGCGTGTGGACACCCTCATGATGACGCTGACAAGGCATGGGTTTGTGTACCCTGTGCTGATCAAGCGCTGGCCTTGCAATTTGGCCGGCCAGTGGCTGCACCTCGTTTCACTTCACCTACTCCCCCAAGCTTAAATCTCTCTTCTGCTGAGTCGCATACAAGTGGGGATTCTCAGCCTGAGCTGTCTTCTAGGCTGCCTACGGCTGAACAGTTGGTTGCGAGGTCTTTAGCGCGTAAGGGCCCTGGTAAAAAGGCGCCTTATGTTAATGTTTTCCCTATGGGAAATGAGGAGTTTATGAATCTGTGTGGCTATTCCCCTTCTGATGAAGGAGAGCTCTTTTCTGACTCAGGCTCATCTGATGAGAGATCGAGGGGTCATGACGATTCTGGCTCTGACCCCTGGGCCCCGGATGACACTGACAGATTATTGACCCAGATCTTTGAGGTACTGTCTATCTCTCTCCCTGGTAAGGCTCCCAGGCAAAGAGGGGAGCGTTTCTATACAGCAACATCACGTTTGGAATTTCTAGAGCAGGCACATTTCCATACTCTTGTGCTCAAGGAATGGGAGTGCCCCAGTAAACTTCCCGGGGTTCCAAGGGATTGGGATAGGAAGTATCCTTTTCCCCCTGAGGTGGTTAAACGTTGGTCATCCCCCCCCCCCCCCCCCGAGGTGGATGTCCCGATCGTTGGGCTATCTAACACCACTGTCACGCATCCCCCTGATCCTACTACCATTCGGGATGCTAAGGACCGGCGCATTGACCTGCTGGCCTCCCACGCCTTTGCTTGTGCGGGGACGGCGCTGCGCCCGGTCTGTGCCTCTGCCATTACTGCTGTGGCCACTATAACCCTCATCAGAAAGATGCTTGATAGTGCCCCTGATGATCTCCCTCTTGAGGTGTTTAATGCAATCTCCAGTTGTGATGTGTTTGTAAACTTTGTCCTATTAGCATTGGATGACACCATCAGAATGTGTGCAAGAACTTCCGCCCTCGTGGTGGCTATACGTCGCTTGGTCTGGCTGCGACAGTGGGGTGCTGACAATGCTGAGAAGAAGGCCCTTACTGGGCCTCCTTTTAAGGGGCTACGCTTGTTTGGGGCCCGTCTAGACCTGTTTGGTAAGAGAGGTAAGTTACCCCAGCGCAGGCGGCTGTCTCAGCCCCTTCGGGGCCTGGGCCCCCCTTCTACCTCCTACCATGGTGTTAAACAAGAACCAGGGGTGTCCTTCGCGGGGGCTCGCGCAAATCCCTGTCCCAGGAGAAGCAAACAACACCCTGGTTCCTCTGGGAGGGCTAAGCCCAGATCCTCTCCCAAGTCCCCTCAAGCATGATGGGGCGCCCTCGCCCGTCTGGGTGAGGGGACGACTGCGGCACCTAGCTCAAGTCTGGAGGCGTCACGACTCAGACCGGTGGATTCTGGAGGTAGTGTCCTCCGGCTACGAGATAGAACTTGCTGTGCGGCCTCCCCAAAGATTATCAGGTCCAGGGTACTCCTGGTCCCTGCCTCTGCTCAGGTATTGGCAAGGCCGGCGGGGTCTGGGGGTCAATTGCAGATTCCCCTTGTCAGACAGAGGCAAGGGACTCTTCGCCACACTCTGCACTCGGCCGCCGTCTGTGGATATCAAAGATGCTCTTTTTCACTTACCTGTGTTTTCAAGGACACCAAGGTTTCTCAGATTAGCGTTGGAAGACCAACACTGCCAATTTGTGGCCTTGCCATCTGGACTCCCTTCAGCTCCCCCGAGGGCTCACCAAGGTGCTGGCGGGGGTGATGTCTCTGATGAGACCAAGGGGCGTCGGCGTGCTGCCCTACCTGGACGTCCTCATCACTTCCCAGTATCTACATCAGGCTAAGTTGGATACTCAGTTGGTGGTGTCCATTCTGGAGTCATTTGACTGGGTGGTCAACCACCCCAGGTCCTCACTATCCCCTTCCTTGGTATCTCCATTCCTAGGAATTAATCTGGATACAGCTCAGGCAAGGGTCTCCCTTCCTCAGCAGAAACTGGACAATCTGTTTGCACGGGCTCAGTCCCTCCTAGCTTGTCCCCATCCCTCCATCAGGCAGGGGATGCAGCTGGTGGGCCTGATGGTGGCGTGCTTTGAAGCGGTCCCTTATGCTCAGTTCCACTTGAGGCCTCTGCGACTTCACCTGTTGTCAGTATGGGACAAGGACCCAGCGTCCCTGGACAGGGTCTGTGTGCTCTCCCCCCTGGTCAGGAGGTCCCTCTCGTGGTGGATGGACTTAAGGAACCTGCTGGGGGGCAGATCCTTTCTTGCCCCTTCCTGGGAGACGGTCACCACGGATGTCAGTCTGTCAGGTTGGGGGGGTTTCTGGAAGTCCCTGAGGTTCCAGGGGAGGTGGGGCCCTCAGGAGGCCCACACACCTATCAATG
Organism: Gastrophryne carolinensis; assembly: GCA_027917425.1. NCBI lineage: Eukaryota > Metazoa > Chordata > Amphibia > Anura > Microhylidae > Gastrophryne > Gastrophryne carolinensis. The sequence continues at coordinate 80,598,567 of CM051243.1, forward strand.
TCTTGGAACTGCGGGCGATCAGGCTAGCTCTGGCTCACTTGACTACTCACCTTCGGGGCCTGCCTGTTCAGGTGCACTCGGACAACCAGACGGCAGTTGCCTACATCAATCATCAGGGAGGGACCCGGAGCAAGGGGGCCCTCCAGGAAGCGTCTCTGATCCTGACTTGGACGGAGGCCAATATCCCCTGCATATCAGCTGTGTACATCCCGGGGGTGGAAAATCGCCTGGCGGACTCCCTGAGCAGGGGGACCTCTCGCCAGGGAGAATGGTCCCTATGCAGCAGGGTGTTTCAATCTCTGTGTCACCGTTGGGGCCAACCAGATGTGGATCTTTTTGCGTCCCGCCACAATCACAAGCTCCCAGATTTTGTTTCTCTGTCCCGGGATCCTCTGGCCTTGACCTTGGATGCGCTAGCAATGTCAGGGCAGGACTTTCAGTTCCTGTATGTTTTCCTTCCAATCCCCCTGCTGGCAGGGTTCTGCGCAAGATTGCTCTGGAAGGGGTGCCAGCAATTCTGGTGGCCAAGAAGAGTGTGGTTCGCAGACGTGGTACAGCTGGCAGTAGATCAGTACGCTCTGCCCTTGGTGCCAGATCTGCTCACTTAGGGCTCACTACGCCATCCCAATTTACAAACTCTGGCTTTGACGGCTTGGCTGCTGAAACCTCCATCTTGATGGAGAAGGGGCTGTCTTCCTCGGTTGTGGATACTTTGATTAAAGCTAGGAAGAAGTCTTCCTCTTCCATTTATTACAGGGTTTGGCGTGCCTGTCCTTGTTCCAAATTGACAGAAGGTGAAGCTGCAGGGTTCTCAAATGAAACTGGGCAAAGGGCACCGCCTCGAAGCTTGCCACCATCGAGCCCACCAACTGCATTCCCTGCCGGATGGAGGGATGAGGGCTCGAAAGCAGGGACCTCGCCTGCGTTGTCAGAGCTTCCACCTTCTGTGGAGGAAGGAGTATTTTTGACTGAACTATATCCAGAATCATCCCCAGGAACGGGGTCACTGAGGAGGGGGACAGAGAGGACTTTGGGTAATTGATCACCCAGCCAAATGACTCCAGGGTGGACACTACCAACCGAGTGTCCAGCTCTGCCTGTCGCAGAGACCGAGAGGTGATGAGTATATCGTCCAGGTAGGGCAACACGCGTATGCCCCTTAGTCTTAACAATGACATCACCCATGCCAGCACCTTGGTGAACACCCTGGGAGCCGACGTAAGGCCGAATGGCAGGGCCACAAACTGGTAATGCTGATCCAGCAATCTGAGAAACTTTTGGTGTCCTGAAAACACCGGAACGTGCAGGTAAGCGTCCTTGATATCCACAGATGTCATGAAGTCCCCTGGGCGCAACGAGGCAATAGCCGAGCGCAGAGTTTCGATACGAAAATGTTTGTTTCTGACAAATCTGTTTAGGATTTTTAAATCCAGAATGGGTCTGACTGACCCGTCATTTTTGGGTACCGTGAAAAGGTTGGAATAAAACCCCACGCCCTGGTCTCTTAAGGGGACCTTGCAAATGACCCCTAGATCCAGAGGGTTCTGCAAAGCCAGCATCAAGACCTGAGCTGAGGCAGGGTCCTGTGGGATCCGGGACCCGACGAACCTGGTAGGGGGCAGTACAGCAAACTCTATCTTGTAACCGGAGGACACTACCTCCTGGATCCATCGGTCTGAGAGGTGGGGTCTCCAGACATGCTCGAAGTGCTGTAGACGTCCCCCCACCCTGACGGGCGAGGGCGCCCCTTCATGCCTGGGGGGTCTTGGGAGGGGCTTTGGGCTTGGGCCCCCAGGACGGACTGGGACGGCGTCCTCTGTTCTTGTTCCAGGAATCTGTGCGAGATCCAGCGAAGGACACTCCTCTACCTTACTTAGCCCCCCGGTAGGGGGTCGAGTGGGAGCTTGGGCCACGAAAGGGCCGAATCTGACGCTTGCGCTGGGGTAACTTGCCACTCTTGGCAAAGATATCTAACCTTTCTCCAAACATGCGCAGCCCCTTAAATGGAAGCCCGTGAGGGCCTTCTTAGCGACGTTATCAGCAGCCCACTGGCGCAACCAGACCGCACGGCGTATGGCTACCACCAGAGCAGAAGATCTAGCGCTCAGCTTAATAGCATCGTCCGATGCAGATAGGATATAGTTCACAAAAGTCTCACAGGTGGCCAGAGCATTGGCAGCATCAGAGGGCAAGTCATCCGCCCCTTCAAGAGCAGTCTTAACCACGGTCCTAAGCGCCACTGCCGTGATGGCTAAGGCGCAAACTGGGCGGATCGACGCTCCCCCAAATGCAAAGGCATGACATGCCAGTTGATCCACTCGCCGATCCTCCAAATCCCGCAACGTAGTAGTGTCAGGGGAGTGCATAATAGAGGTATTGGACAGACTTAGGATTGGGGCATCGACCTCGGGTGGCGATGTCCAACACTTGACCAGGTCGGCAGGAAATGGATACTTCTTATCCACAGCTTTAAGAACCCCATGGAGTTTGCTGGGATGTTCCCATTCTTTCAGCACAAGGCTATTAAAATGAGTTTGTTCGGGAAACTCCAACCACGTCCTAGCGGTGTGAAACAGATCGCCCCTTTGCCGTGGAGCCGCGGGAGGGGGAGAGAGGGATAACACATCAAAGATCTGGGTCAGCAGTCTGTCAATGTCGTCCGAGGACCAATGATCAGAACCCGATTCCTCCTGTCCCTTGGACTCGTCGTCATAAGACCCTGAGTCAGAAAACAGTTCCCCTTCCTCTGAGGGGGAATGTGCATAAGAAAGCAGTAAATCATCAGATTCTATAGGAAGTATAGTAGATTCAGGATTCAAATGACGCCTCTTGGCAATAGCCTTGCGCGCCAAGGAGCCAGCAATTACGTTTTCCACACTAGCCAGTCTAGTGGCAAAATCAGTATGAGAATCCCCACTGGTATTGGGGGTTAGGCTCAGGCTTGGGGGAGTAGGGGAAGCAAGGCGAGGCGCAGGCCCAGCCTCGGAAGAGGTGGGAAGACCAGCTAGCGCCTGCTGCGCACAAGGGACGCAGACCCGTGCATTGTCACCGCTGCTAGGTAAGACCCCACAAGCTACACACAGACAGGCTTGTCCCGAAGGAACCCCGTTCACAATATCCTGAGATGCCTCCATATTGTGATTATTATGTACAATATGCCAGTAGGGATTGACGCTATAAAGCCACCCTGGATGCCCCAATGACCCGCTGGGAAGTGGGAGTGATTTTTTAAAAATAGTCTGGACCGGACGCTGCACCGGGCCGGGAGAAGCCACCAAGGTCCGCGGTCTGAAAGACACAAGGGGAACAGGGATGTCAGAGCCAAGCGCGAAGGAGCAAAGGCTAGAAAAGAGAAGCCACCAAGGTCCGCGGTCTGAAAGACACAAGGGGAACAGGGATGTCAGAGCCAAGCGCGAAGGAGCAAAGGCTAGAAAAGAGAAGCCACCAAGGTCCGCGGTCTGAAAGACACAAGGGGAACAGGGATGTCAGAGCCAAGCGCGAAGGAGCAAAGGCTAGAAAAGATTCGCCCATGAGGGCACTTACAGAACAGCGAGGGGAGGACTGTCTTCACCACGCGCACGTGAGAAAGAAATGGCGCCAAGCGAACCTTGAAGGGCGGACCAGAGCTGAAGATGACGCGGAACGCACCAAACCAAACCACGCCCCCCTCGGAGAGCGCGAAGCTCGAAGGCGCGTAGCCAATCAGAAAGTAGTAGCTATGCAACTGACAACCGGACAGAGAGAATCACCTCAGAGGCAAAACCTGACAGGGTGAATACAGGAATAAACGCCGTAGCGTCCACGAACAGAGCCGCCGTACGCGCCAAGTAAATTACAATGAAGGCGCTGCGGCTAACTTAAACATAAAAGTGAAGCGCGGCTCTGACACCCGGTAACCGTTGGGCTAAAAGCCTACTAGTGTAATTAGGGCAAGGTTAGGCCAACGTACACACTACCCCCCCCCTTTTTCCCCCCACTAACGGGGGGAACTAGGGAGGAAGGTGACCCAATATTCGGGGTTCACCGCTAAACGGGGCATGGGGCACTGATGTGGGAGGGGCATCCTCTGAAGGCTCACCATTAGCCTTAACCGCCTACCCTATGGAGGGGGATTGCGGTGGAGCCAAGCTCCGTAAGCACCCAAGGTGCTGCCTACCCTCACCCGACCAACGCAGCCCAGGCTGGGAGGCATTAATTCACAATGAGGATGGGTGGAAATATTCCCGCAGGGCCTCGGGCTGTAAAGCCCCGCTCGCCTGCGAGAGCGTGATACTTCATGTCTTCGCAGTTCCAGCACTGCAGAGAAATCTGGGGATTTGTGGGAGGTCCCTCGGTATATGTAGGGCCGGGAGGAGCTTGTTTTCTACATGTCTGCTGTGCACGGCGCCGTAGGCGGAGGATTACCCACATGTAATTACTACATCTGGAGCAGGATGTGCTGTATGCTTAGAATACCTATAAGATAGGCTCTTATCCAGGGTGAAGGTCTGGATTAATGTGGGCAATCTGTATGTACAGGTGGGAAACATACAAGATAGGCTCTTATTCAGGGTGGTCTGTTTTCATTGAATTTGACGGGCCCCTAATACAAACATTAGCTTGGGCCCCATCATGGCTCATATAGTGCCCTTTTTCCTGTGAGTTTAAGAAGGAAGTCCAAGCTTTTTGTAACTGCCCAGCTCCCCCTCCATCCCCCTGTGCTTAGCCCTTAGCTTTAGGCATTAACATAATACAACTCACCTGATTGCCAACATTCTCTTCTTATGCCAAAGGAGGGGAATGCCTCACTGCTATAGTCACACTGCTCCACAGGATTGGGTGACTGACCTGTCATTCAAGATCCCGGCTTCAGCCTCTATGCATATTACCCGCCCCCCCACAGTGAGTTGACTTTTATGTCATGGTTATTGGTGGATGGAGTGTTACAAAATGGTTCAGACTTCCTGCAGGCAAGCTTTATTTATACAAACATACAAAATAGGAACCTACGTAATCAAGCTTATCGGCTATTAACATAATACAGTGATACTATAAAAGGCAATGTCTGTAATCAAGCGTACAGGTTGGTCCATCCTTATCTGGTCAGCGCATTCTACACCGGTGCAGTAGGTAACTAATCACGTCATGTCTGGGTCTTCTCAGGGTGTGTTGTTCTCTTACGATGCCATCTTGTCTATGGAATGTGAACTTTGATTTTATTTCTTATTCTTTGGGGAGTGGGAAGGGGCTTTCACCTTTGGGCTCATCGTCCCATTATACTGACCCACCACATTTTGAACAGAAGGCCAGTATGGGGATATCATATTTAAATGGTTGGGTGTGGGGCACGCATAGCTGCAGCGAGGATGGGAATGCGACTCCCGGCCCAGAACCCGCCGTGGGAACGTAGGACTGGTAGGTAATTACGGGCCTGCGCAGGGGCTTCATACAATGCGGGCAACCTAAATAGGGATGCCTCAGGGGCACTTAGTTGAGGTGACAGGTCCACTTTCAAGAGTCACTAGTGCAGACACGTTGCTGGGTGCAGCTACAATTATCATTGCAGCACCAGTGGCATCCTCTGTTTCCTCCAGTTGTGTGCACATGGCGGCAGGCATTGAGCATGCTCACCAAGGATGCCCGCAGGGGCCTACACATGCCATGGGATTGGCGTAATTCTTTGCAGTTCCTGGGGGGGTTCTTATTGCGAGTCATCCTAAATCAAGATGCCTTAGGAGCAAGCTTTCGCCTGGCTCTAGATTAATTTTTTTTTAAGACCAAGGGCAAGGTAAAGTGTGTTTAAGTCCGCTTTAAAGAGGAACATTGGGGGAGGTTAAAACCACACTGATCTGCCCCACCCCCCCTCCAGTTTTACCTCTAGGTAATTTTTACTCACCTCACCAGGGCATCCATTTTCTGGGTCCCTCAGATTCCGGGCAACCTCCCGACGGGTGGCGCCACTTTGCATCCCATCAGGAATTGCAAGCTGCCCCCGATCTTGTGCCTGTGCAGTGCCCATGAATAGGATGCAATGGAGCCACCCGAAATCCAGCAAGTTTTGCATAGCTGCATGATCGCCGTCGGACATTGAAGAGCACGGGTTAAAGTCGTGCTTGTCAGTTAGCAACTGCTAGGCGGGCGGCGGGGTGAGGATTGGGTCCTGGAGCAGCCGGATGTTGCCGCAGCAGGCAGCGGTGGCATCCAAGAGATAAGTAGGGGCCGATGGGGGGGGGGGGGGGGAGAAGCGGCCCCTTTTTATTCTAGGTCCAATGTTCCTCTTTAATGTCAGTCCTGCAAGGGTGGTAATATAGGAGCATCTATCCTGATCACTAGCTAAAGTGGCACATGCCCGAACAGAAAGCCAGTGATGGGGACAAGCAGCTGCAAAGAGTCAGACAGCAATTTTGAGATCAGCCAATCACATACCTTCCAACTTTTCAGGGTGGGAAAGAGGGACAATTGTTACATTAGGCCACACCCCCTTATTGATTGATTGATGGATAGGATGTAACAGTTACAACAATTTAAACACTTATAGGCAAATGAAACATTTATTGCTGCAGATCCGCATGTTACACCTCAAAGAAGGACAGAGAAGTAGAACGAGGGACACAAAAGAGGGTTAGTGCCTCCAAATCAGGGACAGTTATTAAATGAAGCCACACCCCCTCATTGATTGATGGATAGGAGATAGGATGTAACAGTTACAACAATATAAACCCTTTGAATAGGCAAATTAATCATTTATTGCTGCAGATCCTCATGTTACACCTCAAAGAGGGACAAATGAGAATAACAAGGGACAGGGGGACATGGATTTAAAAGAGGGACAGTCCCTCTCAATCATTGACAGTTGGAAGGTATTTGATTGACGACCTCAAAACTGCCGCTGGGGTGTGGTTTGGAGGTGGAAAGACCTGGTTTTATTTGACAATGGAACACAGCCAAGCCAGTAGCATTGCCCGAGGTCCTCAGGCAGGGAGGGAGGGCCCTCAAAATGGGTTTGATCTGCATTAAAGTGGACCAAAACTAAGATCTATAAGTGTGGACATTTCCGCCACTGATATGTTCCCTCAGCTGACAAACATCCTCACTGACTGGCTCTGAGGGGGCGGAGCTGAGAAGCTCATGGGCTGGCCAGGGTAATTTCTCTAGGTTTTGGCACCCCTAATGGTGGGTGTGATCCCCATTCTGTTCTAGTTGGTTTGCCCCCCAACCACCAACATCCATCACATCATCAATGGTGAAGTAAACGATCAGTTTCATATAAAGGGCCGGGCTGGGATAGGATCCATTAGGGATGTGCCTCTCACATGTTCTCAGGCTTTCCTCCATGGGTGAGCGCTCACCACCGGGCTCCAGTCACTGTGATGTCCCAAGCCAGTGAAATCCTGGGCAGCCACTTGCACATGCACCATGGAGCCACCGCGGAGGCCGCTGAGGAGGAAGGAGGTCTGCTCATAGGGCCCGACCTGCAGAGTAAAAGAAATGGTTAGAAAACCCAAAAATACTTACCCACGCTTGCCTGTTGCCGTTGGTCCCTCTGTTACTTCTTCCCCCAGGTCATGTCTGGTGAGCGCCATTGTCATGTGACGGGATGCCCCTGGGTGACGTGCTGCCAACAAAGTGGCCCACCTGGGCTGAAGGGGTGCAGAAGAAACAGAGGGTTTGCCGGCAACAGGCTACTTGGCAGGTGGCGACATTGTATAGGTAAGTAAAGTTTATCTTCAAAGTGGACCAAAACCCCCCGGCGAATCTTATTCCCGGACCGATCAATTCCCTCCCCCCCAGAGCATCCAAAATCAGGATGCCCCACTGTGTGAACCCCCCCCCCCCCCCCAGGTTGCCCCATACACTTACCTTGTTTCCCAGTCCAATAAGCGATCCATCTCGTGGGATCTATCCCGGGCCGATCGATTCCTTCCCCCCGCGGCATCGAAAATCGGAACACCCCACTATGTGAAACCCCCCAGGTCTACCCATACACTTACCTTGTTTCCCGGTCCAATGGCGCATGCACGAGCCACGGCCGCGTCTGCATCCCCTCATTCCCTTTAGCAGGGTGCGCGCCAGGCATTTGTGAATGGCCGGCACAGGCACGCTCCCTGTTAGAGGGAAGCGGGGGATGCAGCCTCCATTGCACTCGGTGCCACTGGCCATAGACGAAGGCTTAGACAACGTGACGTCAGTGGCTCCGAGCGTGCTGATTGGACGAGCGGCTGTGCATGTGCCGTAGGACCGGAAAGAGGTTAGTTGACATCTGCGATCTGGGGGGGCTTCACACAGCGGGGTGCCCTGGGGGAAAGGACCAAAACCAAGGATAGTCAAAATCCTGGGTTTTGGTCCACTTTAAAGCAGAACAAAACCCAGAGCTTGCAGCTCCACCTCTGAGGCATCCTGGATGCAGGATGACCTGCTGGATAAAGCAGACATTAACCTGAGGTATCCCATCAGGGAAAACTTAGTTCAGCTTGCAGCACCACCCCTCGGGCATCCTGGATGCTGGAAAAAGCAGACCTTTTCCTGGGGTATCCCAATTAGGAAAAGCATCATTTTTTTTTAAGGCAGACTTTCAGGTAAATATGACTGTAGGCCTGTAGACTGTACCACCCCCTGGGTCATCTTGGATGCAGGATGCCCCACTGGTTAAAGTAACCCCCCCTCCCTGTGGAGCATCCAATTTGGGAAAATATAGTTTGTTTTTTAAGGGAGACCCCCAGTCAAAAATGACTGGACTAAAGGTTTGCTTACAGCACCACCCCTTAAAGGTATTTAGCAGGAGTGTCCTTAGTTGGAGGGAGTTTAGACCTTGAGGAGGATGTCTTTTTCCTTCTCTCATAAGGTATTTAATAAACTGGTCAAATTTCTTACATTCAGCAGGATATGCTGTCAGTGGATGAATGTGCAAAGAAACCATGTAAAAATACAAGGTTGCAGACATTACTTTCGCTGCCTAAGAACAGGGGAGGTGTGGGACTCCCGGACATTCAAAAATATCATGCAGCGGCCCACTTAAACAGAATAGTGGACTGGAACCTACATGCAGATCAAAAGTGGTCTGGAGCAGTGGTCCCCGATACAACTGGCGGGTCTCCCGTGGTCCCCGGGACAGGTCCCAAGCAGTCTGAAGTCACACGCGACAATTGACCCGACCCTTAAGGCATGGGCCATGTATGCGACCAGGGAGAATATCGCTCTCTCTCCCTCCCCACTTAGGCCAATACTGGGATCTCTAGATTTCCTCCCTAACCAAATGGACGCAGGATTCAGAAAGTGGAGAGCAGCTGGAGAAGGGGGGGGTGGGTGGGACTTCCTAAATGGCTTGGAATGGAAATCGCAGAGGGAGCTGATGCTTTGGGAGGACCAGCCGCGGTTGACGTACTGGAGGGCGATGCAGATCACGCAGTACCTCCAGAAACTGTCCCCAGCGGTGGGATACGGCAGAGATCTGACACCCTTTGAAAGGCATCTAAGGAGCCAGTCAGGGGGTCGTTGTCCCTCATATACAGTCTGTTAATTGATCCAGGCGAAGCTTTTGTCCCTAATTTCATCGAAGTGTGGGAGAGAGACCTGAAAGTGTCCTTTTCCCCAAACCAAATGAAAAGGATCTTGGAGTAGTCCCAACGAGCATCTATTAGCAATTCGTACCAGGAGGCAGGCTACAAGATTCTTAGCCGGTGGTACAGAACACCCCAGATGCTGCATCGGTTTTACCCGACAATCTACCCAACCTGTTGGAGATGTCAGAAAGCCCCAGGCATGTTACTACATATTTTCTGGGAATGTGAGAAAATCAGGGGATTCTGGAGGGAGGTCGTGAATTGGATCCACAAAATAACGGGGGAGGTCGTACCTCTCACCCCCGAAGCCTTGCTCTTGCACTCTTCTGACCAGCCGGTTGGAAAATACAGGAAATCCCTAACTATCCACCTAGTAAATGCCGCTCGGGCCTGTGTTCCGGCGCACTGGAGAGACTCTATTGCACCATCCCTGGGTTCTTGGATGAGGAGAGTAGAGGATATCAGGCGAATGGAGGACCTCACGGCCTCTCTCAGGCAGACAGAGGAGAGACACTGGCTGCTATGGATTCCATGGAACTTGTTTGTAGAATCGAGAGAAGGCAGAGAGATGCTGGGAGTGGCCTGAAACGGCGGGAGGACGAGAGTGCCGAGTTCAGGGCACCGGATCCGGACCCCCCCCCCACTCTCTACCTGGGAGTTAGTCTCTCCAGGGGTCCCTTTTCCCCAAACATTTAACTACATGAAAAAGCCGGCTGCCGGAGAGGAAGATGAAGTGCCTGGGTTCGGGTCTGGGAGTGGATGAGCGGACAGTGGGGGAAGAGATATTGGGTATTATTGCAAGTGAGTAGGTATTCACAATAGCTGTTTGCAAGGGTAACAATTTGTAGCAAGTGAGTAGTATTCAATATGGCTGTTTACAGACGCGTTTCGCGGTAAACAGCCATATTGAATACTACTCACTTGCTACAAACTGCATACTTGCTACAAATTGTTACCCTTGCAAACAGCTATTGTGAATACCTACTCACTTGCAATAATCTGTATATTTGCTACAAACTTCATGCATACTGCAAACTGTTATTTGATGATTATAATAAATGTCATATAACCTTGTATTTTTTAACAAAAGCATTTTACATGGTTTCTTTGCACATTCATCCACTGACAGCATATCCTGCTGAATGTAAGAATATTGAGCAGTTTATTTAGATACCTTACGAGAGAAGGAAAGGGACAACCCCCTCAAGGTCTAAACACCCTCCAACTAAGGTTTCTCCCCCCCAACCAGGAGACGGGACTAACCTTCCCCCCTAGATTGTAACTTACACAGGGAGCAAGACCCCCAAATAACAAGACTAACAAGTAACCTATCATCCAGGCATCACTAAGGGCTTTACCACTGGTACCGGTCGGTAAACCCCTCCCCCCCTCTATTTAGCAGGAGGTCATCCTAAGGTGGCATAACCAGGTAGGCAGGGTTAAAGAGGACCTGAATGAATGTTTATGTCTGCCCTAAGCCTCTTACCGTCCGGTAGGCTTGAGCTTTGTTCCTCTTGTAGCGGATCAAATACGACAGCGGAAAGTAGTCCAGGTGCGGCCAGGAGGGAGGCGGGCTCCACTGCAGTAATAGTTTCCTGCTGTCTCCGTGTACGGGCGATAGGCTGACATTTACCGGGGGGTCTGGACGTACTGTCAGAAAGCACACGGGTCATTTAGAAACACCTCCTACGATTTGATTGGTGCATAGCGACAACCAATGATCAATCTTAGAGGTGGACAGTCATGTGATGTGTGTCCCTCCTTCCAGCTAGGAATGCCTGGACGAAGGGGAGCTGACAGCAGAAGAATGGCAGCACAACCAGGGCTGCTGGGGATCAAGGCTGTGGGACGTCAGGTGAGTATATATTTGTCCTGATAAACCCTTCAAATGGATTCTGTACTTTAAAGTGGACCAAAACCCAAGATTTTTGACAATCCTGGGATTTGGTCCTTGCCTCGGGGCACCCCATTCGGGGATGTCCCGCTGTGTGAAACCCCCCAGGTCGCCCAAAGAAGCTCACCTCTTCCCGGTCCTACGGCGCATGCACGGCCACTCATGAAATCAGCACGCTCGTATCCGCTCGCGATCTTCCATCTAAGCCGAGCAGATCTGAGCGCACTGGCGGCTGCATCCCCCGCTTCCCTTTAACAGGGAGTGTGCCCGCGCCGGTCACTCAGAAATGCCTGGGACGGGAACGCGCCTTGCTAGAGGGAGAGCAGGGATGCGGCAGCAAGGGGGAGGGAATCAGCCTGGGAATCTTATTCCTGGGCCGATCTCTATGGGTTTTGGTCCACTTTAAATGCACCAAAACTCATGAATAAAAGGTGGCTGTCTAGTACCCCGTCTCTAGAGTCTAAAAGACTCAAGGGCTGGTGTAAAACACAGATCTCTATTGACTGGTTGATGTTCTATGTATGTTAAGCCACTCAGTATCCAAACAGCAACTATACTGTTAGTGCTTTTAGTTATGGAGTAGAGTTTATTTTCTGTTTACAATTGCTTCCCATCTCAAGATACCCCTGTAGATCAGACCAAAACCCAGCTGAAAAAACTGGGGGTTGGTCCACTTTAGGAGATTTCCTCAGGGGCATCCCGACTAAATCCGGAACCTCAACCTGAATAAGAGCCTATCTTGTATGTCCCCCCCCTACATACAGATTGCCCACATTAATCCGGACCCTCACCCTGAATAAGAGCCTCTCTTATATGTTTCCCACATACAGATTGCCCACATTAATCCGGACCCTCACCCTGAATAAGAGCCTATCTTTCCGGACCCTCACCCTGAATAAGAGCCTATCTTGTATGCCCCCCCCCCATACATACAGATTGCCCACATTAATCCGGACCCTCACCCTGAATAAGAGCCTATCTTATATGTTTCCCACACCCTGTACATACAGATTGCTTACAATAAAAATCATCCTACCTGTATCTACTGCATTTTCTGAGCTTTGAATCATCCAAGATGGCGGCCCGTGGAGTCTCAGGCTGCCTGCAGACAGGAAGTGCATTCTGGGATTGCTGACCTTTTCCTAACCCCAGCTCTGCTCTGTCTGTGCAAAGTACAGCTATAACCCCGCTCCCTGTGCTTTTCTCTCCTCTCCTCTCCACAGTATGTGATGCTTCTGAGTCAAGATGGCGGCGCCCGTATCCTAGATTCCTGAACAGAGTTGCAGCCCAGTGGGGGGAAAGAATAATAAGTTACTAAAAACTTAAAATATATTAATTTTAGATGCTGGGGGATAGTTTTTTTAAGGGTTTGGGCTTTTCATTAAATTATGCTAAAGGTCCGGTTTAAAGCGGACCAAGGCTTTTATTCAGGGTGAAGGTCCGGATTAAGGTGGGCAATCTGTATGTACAGGGTGGAGGGAAACATATAAGATAGGCTTTTATTCAGGGTGAAGGTCCGGATTAATGTGTGCAAATTATATGTACAGGGGGGAGGAAACATACAAGATAGGCTCTTATTCAGGGTGAAGGTCCAGATTAATGTGGGCAATCTGTATGTACAGGGTGGAGGAAACATACAAGATAGGCTCTTATTCAGGGTGAAGGTACGGATGAATGTGAGCAATCTGTATGTACAGGGTGGAGGAAACATACAAGATAGGCTCTTATTCAGGGTGAAGGTCCAGATTAATGTGGGCAATCTGTATGTACAGGGTGGGGGAAACATAAGATAGGCTCTTATTCAGGGTGAAGGTCCGGATGAATGTGGGCAATCTATATGTACAGGGTGGAGGAAACATACAAGATAGGCTCTTATTCAGGGTGAAGGTCCAGATAAATGTGGGCAATCTGTATGTACAGGGTGGAGGAAACATACAAGATAGGCTCTTATTCAGGGTGAAGGTCCGGATTAATGTGGGCAATCTATATGTACAGGGTGGAGGAAACATAAAAGGTAGGCTCCTATTTAGGGTGAAGGTCCGGATTAAGGAAAGCGCACCAACATACAATTGAATCATATCGGTTTAATACTCACTGATGTCCTCCACAAAGAAGTGATGGAGCTTGGTGACGGATCCCAGCTGGTTGACCACGGTCACGTTCACAAGATAAGGATGTTCCGAGAACATCTCATAGTCCATAATCAGGCAGCTGTTTGGATTGTGGGCGATCTGGACGCACTGACCAGGGGGCTCCACACCCTTTAATCCCAACCTGCAGGATAATGGGTTTCAATGAACTTGAATTATAAGTACAATATAAAGTAGGCGTTGCCAACCTTTTCTCTTCCACTTCCCCAGTTTCTGGTTGTTCCAAGTACAGGGATGCACCTAGAATGAGGTCATGTGATGCAGCCTAGGGGTGCACCTATAATGAGGTCATGTGATGCAGCCTAGGGGTGCACCTATAATGAGGTCATGCGATGCAGCCTAGGGGTGCACCTATAATGAGGTCATGCGATACAGCCTAGGGGTGCACCTATAATGAGGTCATGCGATGCAGCCTAGGGGTGCACCTATAATGAGGTCATGCGATACAGCCTAGGGGTGCACCTATAATGAGGTCATGCGATGCAGCCTAGGGGTGCACCTATAATGAGGTCATGCGATACAGTCTAGGGGTGCACCTATAATGAGGGATTGTGGATAATTGTGGGACCTGTTTTCTATTATTATGTTTTTACTATTTCATTACTAATTCAATGGGGATCGGGGGCACAGCCGCACGCTGGCATGTATATAAGTTAATCATTCAAGAGAAAAGGAAAAAAATGGGCGGCACCAACCAATATGCAATTATTTTGGTGCACTGCTCTGGAAGAAGCTCAGACTCACTAGACAATATTAGAACAAAGGGGGGAGCACAAATCCCCCAGATAAAGAGCAGTATCCAGAGACTTACAATTGCACTGGTAATTCCTTTAACATGATTTATTTCATTACTAAGACACAAAACAGTACATTCTAAAATTCTATACTAAAAAACATACAAGACAAGTGTAATCTCGCAATCTGCCATGGGGGCGGCGCAGATGTTCAACGGATCCAGTAAATCATGATTAACCCCTAAATATTATAAATAATCCAAATAAATATAGTAATTAATTATATATTATATAAAGTGCCTGTGCTTCCAACAAAAACAACAAAAAAAAAAACAACAAAACAAATCATCTATCCAAAAAGGTGCAAAGGGCGCAATTATAAAAAGAAGGTACAAAACATACAATCAAGTGTCCATCTTACATGTCTGTGTTACTGGCAGCCAGAGTCCCCCCAGGAAAAGAGCCAACGTGTTTCTTGACGAGATGTCACTTTTTCAAGGCAGTGCAAGCTATCCTACATTTTGCCAGTGCCCCCTCATCCTTTATACTCACCTCATCCCGTTCCCCCGCCCGCGCCAGCTGACAGTGAATGGCCGGCGCACCCCAGCCTGGAGTCAGTCGGCCCAGCAGAAAGTGACGGTTCTGCGCTCCAAGCTGGAGCGCGGAAGCCTCACTCTAAACAAGCATGTCTTGGGGGGCCCTATTCTTTTGTTCACCTCAGGCGGCTAGGTTCATCCCTGTCCAAGTAGCAGTACTTGGGATAAGTATAGGACCGTATTTAAGGCAAGGTAACCCTAGGCCTGTGTCTAGGGCGTCTAACTGGCAGGAGGGCGGATTGTTGTGCCATTTTTTTCATGTAATTCTTTTTTTTTTGTTTTGTTAACGATCGGCGATTCAGTGGCCGCGCCAGCGTTCCGCAAGAGCTTCACATGCTCCCACAATGCATCCCCTGCACTCCCTAGCCAATTGGAATAGATTGCTGTGCAAATAAATGCCTGTTAATTAATGGACTATAGGGAGTTAGGGAAGTTAGGGAGGGAATAGGGAGTTAACACTAAATAGAGGGGATAGGACCGGGAGAAACCACAAAAGTTTGACCCGCCTGCAAGACATAAGCAAAAAGATCCAATAAGTAATATGCAATACAGAGAAATACAAAATAAATCAGCCCGCAGGGGCACTTCCGAACCGCGATAGGGAGACGCCAGACACACACAGCAGAGAACTAAAATGGCGCCCGCATATACCTCGAGGGGCGGGCCGTGGAGACAGTGATGCAGAACGCGTCAGCCGCAAGGTCCGCCCCCCCTGAAGAGCGCGAAAATGCGCCCACATGACAAGGCCAGCCAATGATGGCGCAGCAGCACCTGATGCGATGTCGCCGCTGACCGCAGAGCGGAGTACAAAAGAAACCATTGCAAACAATTCAAAAGGGATCATCACATAAATCATATAGTCAAGACATGCACCCCCCCCCCCCCCCCCCCGAGATCTACCAGGGAGAGCGAAGGGGAAGCGACAGCCAGCCTAAAGGGAGCCAACTGCAGGGACAGGGGGTGAGGGGTGTGATAAGATATGACATAGATGTGATGCGATATGAAATATATATTGGGATGTCATAAGACATGAAATAAATGCTTGTCAACGCATTCCTTAGAACTGCTAGTACAAAGAGCCATTTACATATGACAAGTAGGTTTCCTGGCAAAAGGCAAAACACCACATGGGGTAATCAGCAGCTACAAGCCAAATAGGTTCTCTGGCAAAAGGCAAAACACGGTTCCCCAGGGGGGGGTAATTGACACACGTTCGCTACAAATCAGCAAACGAGACACTTGATAAACATTGCAGCTCATCTCTCTTCAAAAGAATGTTAAATCATATCTTGTGCAATGAAACCCCCCCCGACACATGATTGGCTGCATACAGCATTCTGCCCGCCCCAAAAATGAGCTTAAAAATGAGAGAGGTACCACATTTAGGTATAACATGCCAGGAGACTGCTTCCGATAAGTAGGCGTGCTATCACATTGTTTCTGCGTGTGTCTTCTCACGAACAAGATTTTATCTCCCAAAAGGTAACAATCTCTGTTATTTCTCCTTTTTATTTTATAAGCATATTGCCATCTATTGTATGTCTGTTATTTTATTGTACATCTTTGTCTTACATGCACTGCCCCTTACGGGTGAATTAAATCTTAAAAATTTATAAAGTGAACTTCTGTGTGCTAATTTCCTAGCCTTTAGAAGAGACATTGCGTATAAGCTAAAGCTTGTACCCTGTAGGCCTATCGCTACCAGTGTGACGTTATTCCTGTATAGTCGGCCCTAGGACCTTATCAGAGGATTCGGCACATTAATTGCATAAGGCGAATTTTAGCTTAAAGACCTGTGTGTGTATATAGTGTCTGGCTATTAGAGCCAGGTCCCCAAAAACGTCTGTGTGTAACGATTGTTTATAGCACGATCAGAATCCGGTCTGGATTAAGGCATAAAACCCCCTTGATTCATGACAAGGGGCATAAGACACGGGAGGGGCATCCCATAAGGCTCACCATGGGCCTGTACCGCCTACCCTTTGGTGGGGGATTGCGGTTGGAGCAGCGCTCCTTAGCACCTGACAGCGGTGCTGCCTACCTTCACCCGAACCAGTGCAGCCTAAGCTGAGAGGCAGTAAAAGGAAACGGGTGGGAATAGTCCTACAGGGCCGCAGGGTAATAGCCCCGCTCACCTGCGAGTAGAGAGAGCCATCTTCTAGTCATCGCAGCCCAGACGGCAGAGAAGATCTGGGGAATTTGTGGGAGGTCCCTGGTATATATGGGGCCGGGAGGAGCCACTTTTTTGCTGTCTCTGCAGTCCAGCGCCATCTTGCGGATGTATAACCCAAGTGTAAGGAATCTTCTGGAGCAGGACGTGCTGTATACTTTGAATATAGAAACATTTTAAATGGGCAAATGAATTATATATTGATGCAGATTTGCATGTTACACCTCAAAGAGGGACAAATGAAAGCAACGAGGGACAGGGGGACATGGACTCAAAAGAGGGACAGTGCCTCCAAATCAGGGACACTTGGGATGCTGGTATGCTGTGGGTGTTGGGAAGGGAATACACGGTTAACTTTAAAGGCACAAGAATTAAATGAAAGAGCTTGCACACTATCCTAATCAGGGCCGGCGTCAGCACCCGGCAAGGTGGGGCAGCTGCCAGGGGCCCCCACCCTCCGGGGGGACCCACTGCCAGGGCCAGCCTTTGGGGTGTGCGACAGCGCTTGACCAGTGGTGGACTGTGAAGGCACCACCACAGCTGGTGCCCACATCTCCTCGAATGGCGGGGTTCCACACAACGGGGAATATCAATTTAGATTTCAGGGGAGGAAGTGCTGGGTTTTGTTCTGCTTTTAAGTTGCCCACCCCAGCTGATTTCCTATCCCTGGAGCATCCCAATCTGTGATACCCTACTGTGTGACACCCCCTGGGATCCCTGGCATACCCACTATGCAAGCAATTCTACCTGAGTTTTGGTCCGCTTTACAGGACCACCTGGTTTGGCCATTAACTCAAACTGGAGATCCCACAGTGCACTCACCAGGTAAGTAATGAACAAAGGGAGGGAGTCACACACAGGGGCATCCAAAATCAGGAGAATCCAGATTCGTTTAGACTCTGAGGTCAGGTTTAAAGGGGTTTGGTGCGCTTCAAAGTAGACCAAAACTAGAGTTTGGGTCCAAATCGCATGATCCTTAAGGGGCATCCAGATTTGGGATGTCCCTCTGTGATGTGATGCGACTCTTCACCACAAAGGGGCCCATTAAGTCCATGCTGCCCAAGGGCCCACATAAACCTGGAGCCGGCCCTGACCCTAATGGTGACGCTGGGTCAGTGCCTGGGGCCCCCTGGAGGATCTTCTGGTGGTCCAGTCTGACACTGCATATGGCTGATATTCGAGTGCTAGCACTATAGTTAGGAGCAGGGCACTAATAACTAATAACTAATAACAAAGAAACCTCTCAACAATTCCCAAATAATACCCAGAGACATTTATAAATGGAAAGTTAGATTATGATTACACCCCTCATCTAATATTAGTCATGCCGGGAACATCACTTTACCCGGAGCTTTACTTTATTATTAGGTGTGTTAAAACCTGTAATAGCGAGCTTTCCTGTCGCAACAAATCATATCTATAATTTCACGGCCACCCACATGTAAGAAGCAGCATCATGGGAATTCAAGGCTGATTCATTACTAACGCCAGGTAGCGACAGATGAGCGCCTGTAGCGAGGATTTCAGAACGAACGCTAGTAGTCGCTGTGCTCGCCCGTGGTTCTTTGTTTCAGAGCGCCTCAGTTGGTGGCCGGCATTGTTGAATACGTTATGTGATTCGCAGTACTACACTGTATGGGAACGAATGGTAGCGCCAGCTCAGTGCGACTGACTCACAAAAAAACAGCCTCAAACTGTTCCGGCGCTCAAAACCGGGTCGATGTAGCCCAGAGCGCCAGACGCTGTGTGATTAAAGGCTGTTTTTGAACACATATTCACCAGTAACAAAGCAAAAACATTTGGAATTACATTGTTATTACATTGTAACATGAACACTTTAATACCAGACATGTAAGAACAATTCTGCATAAAAATATTATTAATCCAAAAAGTTTTCAAAAATGTCATTTTCTAGGCCAGAATACATGTCTGAAAGATTTGAGTTTAAAAAAAAAAAAATGGGATCAGGAAAGGGATTTGAGGATCGTCCATATAAATGTATGGGAGAGCGCCAGGTAGCGACAGGTAAGACGTGGTGCTCTGCAAGGCTGAACGCCGGCACTGTACGCTGAGCCTGGGATAATGATGAATCGTACGCTACATGGCGTTGTTCTAGTCGCTCACCAGAATCACCTTCATAAATGTGTAATTGCGTGCCGTGTCCAGCGTTCACCTGGCGCTATTCCTTCATGAATAAGGCCCCAGGTATAATGGACATAGCAGAGGCTCACCTGGTGCTCCATGAACATTCATGATCACCATCACCACCCTCCACCTGTGAGGACACCATAATCAGTACGTGTCATAATACACTTGTTCATGTAACCACTCACACAGCGCTGGGGATTCCAGGATAGCAGAACACCTCCCAGCTCACACCATTATCATCATCATTATGTCAGAAACGTTGAGTTATTACTCCTCTAAGCAACATTTGTTTCCCATAATATAACCCAAACCTTTTTGTAACTGTCTTTTTAGGCCAGGAGACGTCACACAATGATTTGACAGGAAAAAAAAAAACCTGTTTAAAGAGAAGGAAAGGAATGTCCATTGAAATGTATGGGAGAGCGAGAGGTAATTCCTGGCGCTCTGGAAGCTAGAGCTCCGGCGCTATACTCTGAGCCACCTGTAATGATACATGTGACGCTACATGGCGCTGTTAGAGTCGCTTTCATAAATGTGGTTTTGCGTACAGCGCCCGGCGTTCACCAGACGCTGCCTGACACTACGAAGCGCTACCTGCCGATATCCCTTGATAAATAAACCCCATAGGGCGACAGGTAGTGCCTTGTAAGCGACAGGTAGCGTCTAGTGAACGCCGGGCGCTGTACGCAATACCACATTTATGAAGGCAATTCTGGTGAGGGTTTCTTACAACGACACGCAGCGACCGATTTATCATCACAGACGGCTCAGCGCATCCCCACGGCGCTCTGCCTTTCAGAGCCCCTGGTATTACCTATCGCTACCTGTCGCTCTCCCATACATTTCAATGGACGTTACTTTTCTTCTCTTCTCTTTAAACAGGGTTTTATTTTAATATTTGTTTTTAGACAGAATTGTCATTACAGGTCTGGTATTAAAGTGTTAATGTCACAATGTTACAACAATGTAATTCCACGTGTTTTCGCTTTGTTACTAGTGGATATGTGTTCAAAAACGGACTTTAATCACACAGCGTCCGGCGCTCTGGGCTACAGCGACACAATTTTGAGCGCCGGCGCTGTGTGTTTTTTTTGATGAATATGGTTTCAGTCGCTCACACTGACCAGTCGTTACTGTTCACTCCCATATAGCACTGTACTGGTGTTATAGCGACCCGCACATCAAATTCATCAATGCCAGCAATGTTACTACAACGACTGAGGCACTCTGTAATAGCGACTCACAGCCTATGAGAGCGACCACTAGCGGTCAGTCTTAGCGCCGCTGTACAGACGCTCATCTGCCGTTACCTGGCGCTAGTAATGATTCAGCCTGTAAGTAACTATGTAACAAGGAAAGAAGAATAGTGGTGAAACAATCATGGGGTTAAGGTAAGCATTACGGAGACAAAAATATAGAAGAATGGTGGTGAAACAGTTATGGGGTTAAGGTAAGCATTAAGGTGAAAGAAGAAAAGAAGAATGGTTGTGAAACCAGTATGGCATTAAGGTAAGCATTAAGGTGGCAAAATAAAATAGAATGCTGGAAAAACAATTATGGGTTTAGGGAAAGCATTAAGTTGAAAGAAGAATTCTGGAAAAGCAATTGTGGGGTTAAGGTAAGCATTAGGGTGACAAAAATTAAGAAGAATGCTTGAAAAACAATTATGGGGTTAAGGTAAGCATTAAGGTTAAAGAAGAATGCTGGAAAAGCAATTGTGGGGTTAAGGTAAGCATTAAGGTGACAAAAATAAAGAAGAATGCTTTAAAAACAATTAAGGGGTTAAGGTAAGCATTAAGGTGAAAGAAAAATGCTGAAAAAAAATGATGGGGTTTAGGTAAGCATTAGGGTTACAAAAATAAAGAAAAATGCTGGAAAACAATTATGGATTAAGGTAAGCATTAAGGTGAAAGAAGAAAGGAAAGCTGGAATAGCAATTATGGGTTAAGGTAAGCATTAAGGTGACAAAAAATGAGAAGAATGCTTCAAAAAACAATTGTGGGGTTAAGGTAAGCATTAAGGTGACAAAAATAAAGAATGTTTGAAAAACAACTATGGGTTAAGGTAAGCATTAAGGTTAAGGAAGAATGCTAGAAAAGCAATTGTGGGGTTAAGGTAAGCATTAAGGTGACAAAAATAAAGAGGAATGCTTTAAAAACAATTATGGGGTTAAGGTAAGCATTAAGGTGAAAGAAAAATGCTGAAAAAAACAATGATGGGGTTTAGGTAAGCATTACGGTGACAAAAATAAAGAAGAATGCTGGAAAAACGATTATAGGGTTAAGCATACCTCCCAACTTTTGAAAGCAAGAAAGAGGGACAAATGTTGCCTTTTTTTTTACCATTAAGCCACGCCCCTAGCCACGCCCCCTAGCCATGCCCATAAAGGGAAACACCACCTAAAAATTACATAATGATGAAATTAAAACTGGCAAGCCCTCGCGCACACATGCATACAATAGTGTGATAGTGTGAGAAAAGGGAGAAAGACAAGAGAAAGGAGAAAATTGAGGAAGAAAGAGAGAGAGGGAAAAAGAAAGTAAGAGGAAAAAAAGGAGAAAGTTAGGAGGTTGGGAAGACGAGTAAAGAAAGAAAAAGGAGAGATAAAGAAGGTGAGAAATAGAGAGAAGGAAAAATAAAAAGAAGGAAGTGAGTGAAGCAAGGAAGAGAGGGAAAACAGAAGTGGGAGAGGTAATGGAAAAAGAGAGAAAAAATGTATAGCAACACTGAGTGAAAGAAAAGAGAAAGGGAGGAAGAGGAAGGAGGGAAAGAAAGAAAGGAGGGAGAGAGAAAGAAATAAAGAAATAGAGTAAAGAGACGGGAAGAAGACAGAATGAAAAGAGGAGAGGAGGAATGGAGTAAGAAAAGAAACGGGGAGGGAACGAGAGAGATGGAAGTGAGAATTGAAGAAAGGGAGAGAGAGAAGAGCAAGGACAGCAGATAAGAAAGAGGAAGGGCAGTGAAAGAACAAAAGGAAGAAAGAAGGCGGTATGGGAGTGAGGGAGAAGGAGTGAAAGGTGGAAAGGGAAGAATGTAAGGAAGAAAGAAAAGGTGAGAAAAAGAAAGGGAAGAAGGAAGGAGTGGGAGAAGGAAAAAGAGAGGAAATGCAGAGAGGAGGGGAGAGAGGGAAGGATGAAAGGAAGGAGTGAGGGAAATGATGAAGGAAAGAGAACAAAAGAGAAAGAGAGAAGGAAAGTTGAAAACGAGATAGAATAAAGCGTGGTGGAGAGAGAGAAAGAAAGGCAGAGAAGAAAAAAAGAGAAAAACACAGCGAGAAATGTGCGTGGGGGAAAGATAAAGGAAGAGAAAAAGAATAAAGGAATGGACAAATAAAAGAAGCAAGATAGTTCAAAAAATTAAAGCAGGAAGAAAGAGAGAGAGATGGGGAAGGAAGGGGGAAAGAAAAAGAAGAACAGTGATAAAGCGAGAAAAGGACAGAGAATAGAAAGGAAACCCAGAATAGAAGCGAATGAGGCAGACTGGCCACAACTAATATATCATTCACTTGCCTTTTCTCTACTTTACTCTTGTGTCCTGCAAGTCTGACACCTCCAGGACACTGATGATCGCAGCGCGCGGGGGGATCGGCGGAACAGCCTCACTCGGCAAGCCCCCTCCCCTGTGCAGTCTTCTGGAACTGACAGTCGGGGGAGGAGGGCAGAGATCAATCACTCCGACAGCCAAACATGATTTAAAAGAAAGTCTCTGGCGGCTGGTGGGAGCGCTGCGGGAGCTCTGCTGCTTTTTGATTTTTACCTTATCTTCCCCCTCTCTCTCCAGCCATCCTATCTTCAGCACAGAGCCCGGGCACAGCGTAATTGTGCCCCGCCCACTCCTCCATCATTGGCCCAGCCGCGATTGGGCCTCCACAAACCAGCTCTGCCTCTGCTGATGCCGGCGCATAGCACGGTACTAACCGAAGCACAGCGCTCCACAGCGGGGGCGGTAGCCGGGACATTTCTTGAAAGGGCGGGACCACGGGACATGGGGGGCTTCCCGTGAAAGTCCCGGGCAAATCGGGACACTTGGGAGGTATGCAACTGCTCCTAATTACCAGAGGCCTGTGAAGCCTGGGGCTTTCCGGGGAGTGCCTCCCCAGGCAGCATGGATGATTCCGGGGGTGAGTCGCGCCGGTACCCCTGAAGGAATATTAAACCTCCAGATCCCGGGACTGCTTCTACCAGCGGCGCTAATAACACCACGGTGCCCCAGCCCGGTGAGAGTTTGACAGCCTTTCGAAGCCGTGTATGCAGTAATTTGTGCAGTGTGGCGAAGGAGGAGGAGAAGCTGTGCAAGATGAGAATTGCATTAAAGAAAAAGAAAATGGACACCAGCAAGGCGTGGGGATTGGATAAGCGGTCAAATAAAGCAGACTTAGCTGAGCTTGAATCAGCATGTCGGCAGCAGGAAAAGCTAGTTGCGTCCCTTAAAGCAAGCAGTGGGGCCTTTAAAGAAAAATATAAAAACGAGGAGCGATTTAAATCCATGCAGTGCTCAGGCCCCACTGTGAAGGAGGAAGAGGCCGACCATGTGGATGAGACCCCGATGGTGGAGGATTCTCCAGCTTTACCTCCACCCAAAGTTGCAGCAGTAGCAGAGCCGGGAGCCCCGGAACCAGCATTGGAAGACTCTCTTGCTGAGGCAACACATCAGGAGTGCGTGACGTCGCTGGGCATCCAGGAAGCCCCTACTGGAGCAGATTTTCCAGAGGACAGCCGCCAGCCTGAGGAGCCCATGCCAGCTAAGGACAACGTCCATCTGTCCAGCCAACCTGCGGAGTGCGCCATAGGCGCTGTGTCAGGGGGTATAGAAGACTGTGGCGCTCCTTGCTCTGAGAAGGGTGAGGTGGCGCCAGCCGTAAGTACCATCCTGGCACCCATCCGGGTTCCTGGGTGCGCCGAACTTGGTGGGCCTGGGTCCATCGGTGACTCACCCGCAGGTTTGGGTCTGGCTGGCAGGGGTTCTATTGTTTCTGCTTCAGCTGGTTAGGGTGCTGTTACTGATGTTGTTGCTCCTGTTACTGCTGCTGTGTCTGGGGTTGAGTCCACAGGGGTTAATTCTATTATTGGACTTTCTGCTGTGACTGATGCTGTGACTGCTGCTGATGTTATGACTGTCCCCTCACCTGCACCTCAGGTGGACAATAAGAAGACTGTGCCACCTAATGCTGGGGCCCCTGCTGTCCGCCCTGCCCTGTATTTCATCCAGCGAGGTGGCACAGGGACTAGGGCCAATAATGCTGTTGGTGCTGCAGTGCAGTCCCCTGTGTCCTATGCCCAGGTTGCCAGGCGCGGAGGAGAAGCTGCTGGTGAAAGGGCATCTGTGCCCAGTGAGGCCAATGCCCCTGCCAGCGGCTTTAATAGACGCAACCTGGTCCAGCTTAGGTGGGAGGGGGAGGGGCCAGTTATCACCCGGCGGGCGGTGGTGGATCTCATCCTTGGCATGGGATTTACAGCCGCAGACATTTTTGCCCTGATCAGTCCAGTAGGGAGTGCAGAACATGACTTGAGTTTCGTCAGACCAGAAGGGATGGATTTATTTTGGGAGCGGTACGAGCTGCTGAAGCAAGATCCTGCCTGGAAGGGGTTAACTCCCATCCAGGTCTCCAGACAGCAGCTCATGAAAAATGTCACCATACTGGTTAGAAATGAGTCCATTCCCCCCTCTGATTTGACTGTCTGGCTGAAGCGTTATGGTGATGTGCTCACTCCCCTGAAGAAGATCCTAGACGATCGGGATATCTGGACTGGGGGCTGGTCAGTGACCCTGAGGCTCCGCAGGAATGGCAACCAAATCACCCACTTGCCATCTTCAGCCTATATTGGCCGTGACCGGCTGACCATCTTTTATCCTGGTCAGCCCAAGGTTTTCCATAAATGTGGGGCCAAGGGTCACTTCAGCTCCTCCTGCTCGCTTCTTAGGTGCTCGTTGTGCCAGGGCTTGGGACACTTGGCTAAGGACTGCAATACAATCCGATGTAATCTATGTAACCAGCTCGGCCACCCTTATAGTCAGTGTCCTGAGGCCTGGCACAACCTGGACAGGGAAGTGGTGCAGGAAATGCTGCGGCTGGATAGGGAGGAACATTCCCGTGCTGTCCCGTCTACAGTCCCTCCCCCCACTCAGCTGGGGGTTCCTGAGGCTCCTGCGCCTGCTCCTGTACCATCTGCAGGGGCCCCTAAGGTGAATCCACAGTCTGCCCCCAAGTCAGCAACCACCAATGTAAGATCTAGTAATTTAATAGCTGAGGCGGCCCGGGGGGCTGGCACTGCAAGTACCAAGGGGGTCCCAGTAATTGTGGCCCCTGCTGTAAAACCTCGCAGGCTGGGGCTAGGTGATCCTGATCCTGCACCCCCTTCTGAGCAGCCCCTGAGGATCAGGATTACCTTGCTCTCAGGTTTGCCACCAAGAAGAAAAGAAAAAATGGTGTGCCAGAACCGGGGAAGAGCCATGGGGTGCAGCTCTTCAACCGGTTTGAGGTACTTTCTGAGAACTCAATAGAGATTTCTTCTTTTGATTCTGAGGCCTCAGATATGGAGGAGGAAACACCAGTCTCCTCCAGTAAGCGTGAGGGATCCGATAGTGAGGCCGGAGGGAAGGCTAAGAGACATTCTCCCGAATGACTCTGATTGCAGTTTCCTCTCCGATAAAGGTGGCAACCATTAATGTTGCCAGCATTAAATCAGTAAGCGCTCGTTTTATGGCCTTATTTTTTCTCAGCCAGTTTGATGCTGACATTTTGTTTTTGCAGGAGACCAGATTGGCCAGTCTGGCCGACCTTCACGCTGTGAAGCGGGAGTGGAGGCACGGACCCTCTTTTTGGTCTCTTGCGGCCGAGCCTTACAGCGGAGTGGCGGTGCTTTTTAAAACCGACATGGTAACTTGTCGGCGAGTCATTGAGGTGGAGATCGGGAGGTGCATGGTCTTGGACGTCATTGTAAGGGGGCAGGACCTGCGCCTAATAAATATCTATGGACCCCAAACTAAGTGGGACAGGAAATGCCTCCTTACAAAGATCAAGCCGTTCCTTTTTACAGCCCGGCCAGTAGTCTTTGGAGGTGATTTTAACACCGTGACTAGGCCCATGGACAGGAGAGGCTTCAAAGGCAAGCTGGGCTGCGATAGTCTCTTTTTGAATAGCATGGTTAGAGAGGCAGGTCTGGAAGATGTGCACATTAAGCACTCCCCAGACCTCACGGGCTTCACTTTTCAGCGAGGTAGCAGTCAGAGTAGAATAGACAGGTTTTTTTTGAAGGAGGGCTCGGCTTCTCAGCCTCCGCGGCTGCAGGTGGTCGAGTTCTCCGATCACCTTTTACTATCGATGGTCTTGAATGCCTCTGACACACCCCCTAGAGGAAGGGGCATCTGGCTGGAGGATGAATTTGGCTCTCCTTGAGGAGGAGGGGTTAAGACAATCTTTTGAGGATTTTTTTCAGGCACAGGTTTCCATTAAGGATTTTTGCAGCAGTAGGTCTGAGTGGTGGGAGCTGACCAAAATGAGAATTGCTGGGCTTTTCAGGGGCCTAGGAAAAAGAAAACAGCTTGATAAATACATTGCCTACCAGCGCTTGCGGAGGAAACTTGACATCCTTGTCTCGATTGGTGGAGATCAAGGGGCAATCTCTGAAGTCAAGCTTCTCCTCAGGAAGTGTCAGTATGACCGGCATGCTTCTCTGGTTCTGGAAAGGGATTATGGGAAATACCAATCACCCGATCCCTATCAGAATTGCAGACAGGCTGCAGCTCTCAAGACTGTCCTTGGTCTGAAGGATAGCACAGGTTCCCTGGTAAGATCTGAATCTGGGATCCTGGAGATTATTAGGTCCTTTTATGCTGACCTCCTGGGCAGAAAGGTTCTTGACCGGGCAAAGATGGAAAGTTTCCTGGATTCTACTCCAGGATTGGAAAATGGTGACCGTTCTATCACTAGCTTGACAGAGCCGGTCACTGCCGATGAGGTGGTAAGTGCGATTGATCACCTTGCCATCAAAAAGTCGCCCGGGTCAGATGGTCTGACAGCTGAATTTTATAAATGTTTTAAGACCATCCTGGCACCACATTTGGTGGAGGTCTTTAATTGCTGTCTGGCAGAGGGTTCCCTCCCTCCCTCCATGAGGCGCTCGGCTGTGATCCTTCTGTCAAAAGGAAAGGACTCTTCGATGATTGAGAACTGGCGCCCCATCAGCCTTCTTAATGTCGATAGAAAGATACTGGCATAAGATTTTGTTCTGGCGCTTGTCGTCAGTAGCGGAGCAACTGCTTTCCCGTCATCAGCACTGCTCCATCCAAGGTAGAAGCACCTTCTCAGCGGTTTTAGCTGTCCAGGAAGCCTTGGAGCGATGCAGGGCTGCAGGCTGGGGAAAGTACTTGTTGGCGTTAGATCAGGCAAAGGCTTTTGATAGGGTCAATCATGAGTACCTATGGCTGCTTCTTGGTAAGTACAGCCTGCCAGGGCGGTTCATTAATTGGCTAAAAACCCTGTATGAAGGGGCTGAGAGCTTCCCTCTTGTTAATGGTTGGGTTGGAAGGCCTTTCAAAGTTGGCTCTGGTGTGCGACAGGGATGCCCTCTGAGTTCCCTACTGTATGTGTTTGCAATCGATCCCTTTATAAGGACGGTCGAGAGCAGCATGTTATGTGGGGTTCCTCTGGGTGTGCCTGATGAGCCTCCTCTGAAGGTCATTGCCTATGCTGATGATGTATATGTGATCGTCTCTGGGACAAATGAGGCAGAGGAGGTGGCCTCTCTAATAGCACAGTATACAGAAGCATCGGGCTCCAAGGTCAATCATGAGAAGAGTGAAGTTTTCTGGATGGGTGAGGAGGGTGAGGGCTTCGAACTACTGGACGCCTTCCCAATGCCCCAGCAGGAAATTAAGATCCTTGGCATTAATTTCAGTCCTGGTGATTATGGCCAAAAAAACTGGGAGAGCAGGCTGGAAATTGCCAATGCCAAGGTTGCAGTCTGGAAGAGCTGGAAAATGTCTCTCAGGGAAAGGGTTGACCTTATCAAGACCTACCTGATCCCCATCTTTTTATACGTCAGCTTCGTTTTGCCAGTATCTCTCTACACCAGGGTCTACAGCGTGTTTTTCCAGATGTTATGGGGAAACCGCATGAACCTGGTGAAAAGAAATGTCACTTACCTATCCAGGCGGGAGGGTGGCCTAGAGATGGTCAACCCAGTAGTGTTTTTCTCTCTCTTGTTTCTGAAACATAATTTTGGAAGCATGTTGGCAGAGAGCCCGCCTGGCTGGGTGGGTATTTTCCAATCCTGGTTTAAGCCCTTCCTGCGAGACTGGGAGAATGGTGGCCGGGTGAAAAGCCCTCGAGTTCCTCAGGCTCAGCTCCCGGCCTATGTTGCCCCGTGCTTGAAAATACTTCGGCAATGGCAATTGACGGCAGAGGACATGAGATCTACTCCGAGGAAGCTTCTGGTGAGTCGGGTCCTGGGTCTGGCTTTTCATGAGCCATTGTCCCTCAGGGATTGCCCAGGCTCCATCATGAGGGAGGGTTTGAGGCTTGTTAACTCCTCAAGAATTCCTTTGAAATAACGGGATATAGCCTGGCTCTCCTTCCAAGGAAAACTCTACCTTAGGGGGATCCGGAAGAGTCGCAGCCTGCCAGAGATAATTTGTCTCCGTGAGGAGTGTCAGGATGAGGTGGAGACTATGGACCACTTCCTGCTCCAGTGTCCCATCAATGTAGATGTGTGTAAACAGGTGGGGTTGGCCCTCGGTGCCCCCTTCTTCTCCCAGCTTTCCTATGCTGAGTGGGTGTACGGGGCATTCAAGAACAGAGGGGATTTTTGTTTGGACACTTTATATATAGTCTAGTGATCCGCTATTTCACGTGGAATGCATGGTGCCAGCTCTGCATTAGGAAGAAAGTCCTCCCTGTCCCGGTGGTGGTGCATGACATCCTGCATGAGGTGAGCAAGATCCGGGTGCTTGAGAGGGACAGGTGGGAACGGGGGGCCTGTATGAAGGCGTGGAGGAAGATCAGGCCTCCTTAGTCCTCATGACTTCCCTCCGGGTGGGCTTTTCTGTCTCTTATCACCCATAGATTTTTTATAACAAAGGCAGATTTTTGAAGAACGGCTGCATGCACAGGTGACGGGGTCTCTTAGTCTTCCTGCTGAATTGTGTATAGTGTAGTGTTAGGTTGTAGATAGGATTGTATATTGAATAATGGATATAATATGCCGAATTGTTAGGCCTGTTTCTTTTTGTTTAGTTATTATTTATTTTATTTATTTATTATTGTAACTTTGTATATATTGTATATGATTGCTTGATTTTACTTAATAAAAAAGTTACAATCTATTAGGGCATAAGGGAGGATACAGAAGGAGAAATGCTTACACTCTATTAGGGTATAAGGGAGAATACAGAAGAAGAAGAGCTTACAATCTATTAGGGTATAAGGGAGGATACAGAAGGAGAAGAGCTTACACTCTATTAGGGAATAAGGGAGGATACAGAAGGAGAAGAGCTTACAAACTATTAGGGTATAAGGGAGGATACAGAAGGAGAAGAGCTTTCAATCTATTAGGGAATAAGGGAGGATACAAAAGGAGAAAAGCTTACACTCTATTAGGGTATAAGGGAGAATACAGAAGAAGAAGAGCTTACAATCTATTAGGGTATAAAGAAAGATACAGAGGAAGAAGAGCTTACACTCTATTAGGGTATAAGGGAGAATACAGAAGGAAATATGTAAAAAACTTGGGAGGCTATAGTAAGATTAACAATCTTGCTCTGCCACACCTTAGGGCGCCCTGCTGAACCGGAAACTAACTCAATATATAAACACATAAGACATGGTTAAATGCAGGGCTGGCAAGAAAGTATAAGCTGGCTAAATATGCCTAAACACCTCTGTTTATTTATCAAAATCACATAGGAACAATACATGAGACACACTGGTAGTGTAAAACACGCAATTTCTGCATAAAAACAACACATAACAAAGAGGGCCCTTGTCAGAATCCCTGACACCCACGCATCCCGCCACACTCACACCATTCACACCAGCTGGCCAGCTTTAAAATATTGGAGGGGCTGAATAGCTCACAAGAAATAACAGGTCTCAGAAC
The DNA here is from genome assembly GCA_027917425.1 of Gastrophryne carolinensis. NCBI lineage: Eukaryota > Metazoa > Chordata > Amphibia > Anura > Microhylidae > Gastrophryne > Gastrophryne carolinensis. The sequence continues at coordinate 80,628,894 of CM051243.1, forward strand.
TTCTTCCAATTAGTCCTCCCCTAATTCAGCTAAAAGGTACTGCGTGCTTAAGCGCAATGGCTAATGGCTTGCTGAGTGGATGGCGCTCTGGCGCACTGCATTCAATCGGACCTTGATTGTATACAATGTTCCCCATAAGGCGGCAATCACAAAGTGGTAAGTGTGTGTATAGAGCTCACAAGTTCAAAAGTTTGAATACAGCCGCGATGCAGCCAAGCGGCATGAAGGCTCACACACTAAATAGATCTCACCGCCCTGCAACGGTCCGTGCAGGCATCCTCTCTGCGGCGTCGCTTGGGGCTGTGAAGCGCGCTGGCAGCGTGTGAAGACTAAGCCTGACAAGCACCCATGATGCGAACGTGGAGGTAAGCGGGGGTGTGGTCACGGGCCCGGCACCGACAGCTGTTTCGCTCCTCCAGTGGAGCTTCGTCAGGGTGGGAGGAGGAGCGAAACAGCTGTCCACCTCCCATATACTCCCTGTAGAGTGTCAGCTCTTCTGCCCAGTTCACCTTCCATATACCCCTGTAGAGTGTCAGCTCTTCTGCTTAGTCCACCTTCCATATACCCCTGTAGAGTGTCAGCTCTTCTGCCCAGTCCACCTTCCATATACCCCTGTAGAGTGTCAGTTCTTCTGCTTAGTCCACCTCCCATATACCCCTGTAGAGTGTCAGCTCTTCTGCTTAGTCCACCTTCCATATACCCCTGTAGAGTGTCAGCTCTTCTGCCCAGTCCATCTTCCATATACCCCTGTAGAGTGTCAGCTCTTCTGCTTAGTCCACCTCCCATATACCCCTGTAGAGTGTCAGCTCTACTGCCCAGTCCACCTTCCATATACCCCATATACCCCTGTAGAGTGTCAGCTATTCTGCCCAGTTCACCATCCTTATACCCCTGTAGAGTGTCAGCTCTTCTGCTCAGTTCACCTTTCATATACCCCTGTAGAGTGTCAGCTCTTCTGCTTAGTCCACCTTCCATATACCCCTGTAGAGTGTCAGCTCTTCTGCTTAGTCCACCTTCCATATACCCCTGTAGAGTATCAGCTCTTCTGCTTAGTCCACCTTCCATATACCCATGTAGAGTATCAGCTCTTCTACTTAGTCCACCTCCCATATACCCCTGTAGAGTGTCAGCTCTTCTGCCCAGTCCACCTTCCATATACCCCTGTAGAGTATCAGCTCTTCTGCTTAGTCCACCTTCCATTTACCCATGTAGAGTATCAGCTCTTCTGCTTAGTCCACCTCCCATATACCCCTGTAGAGTATCAGCTCTTCTGCTTAGTCCACCTTCCATATACCCATGTAGAGTATCAGCTCTTCTACTTAGTCCACCTCCCATATACCCCTGTAGAGTGTCAGCTCTTCTGCCCAGTCCACCTTCCATATACCCCTGTAGAGTATCAGCTCTTCTGCTTAGTCCACCTTCCATATACCCATGTAGAGTATCAGCTCTTCTGCTTAGTCCACCTTCCATATACCCATGTAGAGTATCAGCTCTTCTACTTAGTCCACCTCCCATATACCCCTGTAGAGTGTCAGCTCTTCTGCCCAGTCCACCTTCCATATACCCCTGTAGAGTATCAGCTCTTCTGCTTAGTCCACCTTCCATATACCCATGTAGAGTATCAGCTCTTCTACTTAGTCCACCTCCCATATACCCCTGTAGAGTGTCAGCTCTTCTGCCCAGTCCACCTTCCATATACCCCTGTAGAGTATCAGCTCTTCTGCTTAGTCCACCTTCCATTTACCCATGTAGAGTATCAGCTCTTTTGCTTAGTCCACCCACCATATACCCCTGTAGAGTGTCAGCTCTTCTGCTTAGTCCACCTCCCATAGACCCATGTAGAGTATCAGCTCTTCTGCTTAGTCCACCTTCCATATACCCCTGTAGAGTGTCAGCTCTTCTGCTTAGTCCACCTCCCATATACCCCTGTAGAGTGTCAGCTCTTCTGCTTAGTCCACCTCCCATATACCCCTGTAGAGTGTCAGCTCTTCTGCTTAGTCCACCTTCCATATACCCATGTAGAGTATCAGCTCTTCTGCTTAGTCCACCTTCCATATACCCCTGTAGAGTGTCAGCCCATCTACTTAGTCCACCTTCCATATGCCCCTGTAGAGTGTCAGCTGTTCTGCTTAGTCCACTTCCCATATACCCCTGTAGAGTGTCAGCTCTTCTGCTTAGTCCACCTTCCATATACCCCTGTAGAGTGTCAGCTGTTCTGCTTAGTCCACTTCCCATATACCCCTGTAGAGTGTCAGCTCTTCTGCTTAGTCCACCTTCCATATACCCCTGTAGAGTGTCAGCTCTTCCGCTTAGTCCACCTCCCATATACCCCTGTAGAGTGTCAGCTCTTCTACCCAGTCCATATACCCCTGTAGAGTGTCAGCTCTTCTGATTAGTCCACCTCCCATATACCCCTGTAGAGTGTCAGCTCTTCCGCTTAGTCCACTTCCCATATACCCCTGTAGAGTGTCAGCTCTTCTACCCAGTCCATATACCCCTGGAGAGTGTCAGCCCATCTACTTAGTCCACCTTCCATATGCCCCTGTAGAGTATCATGTCTTCTGCTTAGTCCACCTTCCATATACCCCTGTAGAGTGTCAGCTGTTCTGCTTAGTCCACTTCCCATATACCCCTGTAGAGTGTCAGCTCTTCTGCTTAGTCCACCTTCCATATACCCCTGTAGAGTGTCAGCTCTTCTGTTTAATCCACCTACCATATACCCCTGTAGAGTGTCAGCTCTTCCACTTAGTCCACCTCCCATATACCCCTGTAGAGTGTCAGCTCTTCTACTTAGTCCACCTCCCATATACCCCTGTAGAGTGTCAGCTCTTCTGTTTAGTCGACCTCCCATATACCCCTGTAGAGTGTCAGCTCTTCTGCTTAGTCCACCTCCCATATACCCCTGTAGAGTGTCAGCTCTTCTGCCCAGTTCACCTTCCATATACCCCTGTAGAGTGTCAGCTCTTATGCCCAGTCCACTTTCCATATACCCCTGTAGAGTGTCAGCTCTTCTGCCCAGTCCACTTTCCATATACCCCTGTAGAGTGTCAGCTCTTCTACCCAGTCCACCTTCCATATACCCCTGTAGAGTGTCAGCTCTTCTGCTTAGTCCACCTCCCATATACCCCTGTAGAGTGTCAGCTCCTCTGCTTAGTCCACCTTCCATATACCCCTGTAGAGTGTCAGCTCTTATGCCCAGTCCACCTTCCATATACCCCTGTAGAGTATCAGCTCTTCTGCCCAGTCCACCTCCCATATACCCCTGTAGAGTGTCAGCTCTTCTGCTTAGTCCACCTTCCATATACCCCTGTAGAGTGTCAGCTCTTCTGCCCAGTCCACCTTCCATATACCCCTGTAGAGTGTCAGCTCTTCTGCTTAGTCCACCTTCCATATACCCCTGTAGAGTGTCAGCTCTTCTGCTTAGTCCACCTCCCATATACCCATGTAGAGTATCAGCTCTTCTGCTTAGTCCACCTTCCATATACCCCTGTAGAGTGTCAGCTCTTCTGCCTAGTCCACCTTCCATATACCCCTGTAGAGTATCAGCTCTTCTGCTTAGTCCACCTTCCATATACCCCTGTAGAGTGTCAGCTCTTCTGCCCAGTCCACCTTCCATATACCCCTGTAGAGTATCAGCTCTTCTGCTTAGTCCACCTCCCATATACCCCTGTAGAGTGTCAGCTCTTCTGCCCAGTCCACCTCCCATATACCCCTGTAGAGAGTCAGCTCTTCTGCTTAGTCCACCTTCCATATACCCCTGTAGAGTGTCAGCTCTTCTGCCTAGTCCACCTTCCATATACCCCTGTAGAGTATCAGCTCTTCTGCTTAGTCCACCTCCCATATACCCCTGTAGAGTGTCAGCTCTTCTGCCCAGTCCACCTTCCATATACCCCTGTAGAGTATCAGCTCTTCTGCTTAGTCCACCTCCCATATACCCCTGTAGAGTGTCAGCTCTTCTGCCCAGTCCACCTCCCATATACCCCTGTAGAGAGTCAGCTCTTCTGCTTAGTCCACCTCCCATATACCCCTGTAGAGTGTCAGCTCTTCTGCCTAGTCCACCTTCCATATACCCCTGTAGAGTGTCAGCTCTTCTGCCCAGTCCACCTTCCATATACCCCTGTAGAGTGTCAGCTATTCTGCTTAGTCCACCTTCCATATACCCCTGTAGAGTGTCAGCTCTTCTGCTTAGTCCACCTCCCATATACCCCTGTAGAGTGTCAGCTCTTCTGCCCAGTCCACCTTCCATATACCCCTGTAGAGTATCAGCTCTTCTGCTTAGTCCACCTCCCATATACCCCTGTAGAGTGTCAGCTCTTCTGTTTACTCCACCTACCATATACCCTTGTAGAGTGTCAGCTCGTCTGCTTAGTCCACCTCCCATATACCCCTGTAGAGTGTCAGCTCTTCTGCCCAGTCCACCTTCCATATACCCCTGTAGAGTGTCAGCTCTTCTGCTTAGTCCACCTCCCATATACCCCTGTAGCTTGTAATCTCTTCTGCTTAGTCCACCTCCCATATACCCCTGTAGAGTGTCAGCTCTACTGCCCAGTCCACCTTCCATATACCTATGTAGAGTATCAGCTCTTCTGCCTAGTCCACCTTCCATATACCCCTGTAGAGTGTCAGCTCTTCTGCTTAGTCCACCTTCCATATGCCCCTGTAGAGTGTCAGCTCTTCTGCCCAGTCCACCTTCCATATACCTATGTAGAGTATCAGCTCTTCTGCCTAGTCCACCTTCCATATACCCCTGTAGAGTATCAGCTCTTCTGCTTAGTCCACCTCCCATATACCCCTGTAGAGTGTCAGCTCTTCTGTTTACTCCACCTACCATATACCCTTGTAGAGTGTCAGCTCGTCTGCTTAGTCCACCTCCCATATACCCCTGTAGAGTGTCAGCTCTTCTGCCCAGTCCACCTTCCATATACCCCTGTAGAGTGTCAGCTCTTCTGCTTAGTCCACCTTCCATATACTCCTGTAGAGTGTCAGCTCTTCTGCTTAGTCCACCTCCCATATACCCCTGTAGCTTGTAATCTCTTCTGCTTAGTCCACCTCCCATATACCCCTGTAGAGTGTCAGCTCTACTGCCCAGTCCACCTTCCATATACCTATGTAGAGTGTCAGCTCTTCTGCTTAGTCCACCTTCCATATACCCCTGTAGAGTGTCAGCTCTTCTGCTTAGTCCACCTTCCATATACCTATGTAGAGTATCAGCTCTTCTGCTTAGTCCACCTTCCATATACCCATGTTGAGTGTCAGCTCTTCTGCTTAGTCCACCTCCCATATACCCCTGTAGAGTGTCTGCTCTTCTGCTTAGTCCACCTCCCATATACCCCTGTAGAGTGTCAGCTCTTCTGCTTAGTCCACCTTCCATATACCCCTGTAGAGTGTCAGCTCTTCTACTTAGTCCACCTTCCATATACCCCTGTAGAGTGTCAGCTCTTCTGCTTAGTCCACCTCCCATATACCCCTGTAGAGTGTCAGCTCTTCTGCTTAGTCCACCTTCCATATACCCCTGTAGAGTGTCAGCTCTTCTGCTTAGTCCACCTTCCATATACCCATGTTGAGTGTCAGCTCTTCTGCTTAGTCCACCTCCCGTATACCCCTGTAGAGTGTCAGCTCTTCTGCTCAGTTCACCTTTCATATACCCCTGTAGAGTGTCAGCTCTTCTGCTTAGTCCACCTTCCATATACCCCTGTAGAGTGTCAGCTCTTCTGCTCAGTTCACCTTCCATATACCCCTGTAGAGTGTCAGCTCTTCGGCTTAGTCCACCTTCCATATACCCCTGTAGAGTGTCAGCTCTTCTGCTTAGTCCACCTTCCATATACCCCTGTAGAGTGTCAGCTCTTCTGCTTAGTCCACCTCCCATATACCCCTGTAGAGTGTCAGCTCTACTGCCCAGTCCACCTTCCATATACCCCTGTAGAGTGTCAGCTATTCTGCCCAGTTCACCATCCTTATACCCCTGTAGAGTGTCAGCTCTTCTGCTCAGTTCACCTTCCATATACCCCTGTAGAGTGTCAGCTCTTCTACTTAGTCCACCTTCCATATACCCATGTAGAGTATCAGCTCTTCTGCTTAGTCCACCTCCCATATACCCCTGTAGAGTATCAGCTCTTCTGCTTAGTCCACCTCCCATATACCCCTGTAGAGTGTCAGCTCTTCTGCCCAGTCCACCTTCCATATACCCCTGTAGAGTTTCAGCTCTTCTGCTTAGTCCACCTTCCATTTACCCATGTAGAGTATCAGCTCTTCTGCTTAGTCCACCTCCCATATACCCCTGTAGAGTGTCAGCTCTTCTGCTTAGTCCACCTCCCATATACCCCTGTAGAGTGTCAGCTCTTCTGCTTAGTCCACCTTCCATATACCCCTGTAGAGTGTCAGCTCTTCTGCTTAGTCCACCCCCCATATACCCCTGTAGAGTGTCAGCTCTTCTGCTTAGTCCACCTCCCATATACCCCTGTAGAGTGTCAGCTCTTCTGCTTAGTCCACCTTCCATATACCCATGTAGAGTATCAGCTCTTCTGCTTAGTCCACCTTCCATATACCCCTGTAGAGTGTCAGCTCTTCTGCTTAGTCCACCTCCCGTATACCCCTGTAGAGTGTCAGCCCATCTACTTAGTCCACCTTCCATATACCCCTGTAGAGTGTCAGCTGTTCTGCTTAGTCCACCTTCCATATACTCCTGTAGAGTGTCAGCTCTTCTGCTTAGTCCACCTCCCATATACCCCTGTAGCTTGTAATCTCTTCTGCTTAGTCCACCTCCCATATACCCCTGTAGAGTGTCAGCTCTTCTGCTTAGTCCACCTTCCATATGCCCCTGTAGAGTGTCAGCTCTTCTGCCTAGTCCACCTTCCATATACCCCTGTAGAGTGTCAGCTCTTCTGCCCAGTCCACCTTCCATATACCCCTGTAGAGTGTCAGCTATTCTGCTAAGTCCACCTCCCATATACCCCTGTAGAGTATCAGCTCTTCTGCTTAGTCCACCTCCCATATACCCCTGTAGAGTGTCAGCTCTTCTGTTTACTCCACCTACCATATACCCTTGTAGAGTGTCAGCTCGTCTGCTTAGTCCACCTCCCATATACCCCTGTAGAGTGTCAGCTCTTCTGCCCAGTCCACCTTCCATATACCCCTGTAGAGTGTCAGCTCTTCTGCTTAGTCCACCTCCCATATACCCCTGTAGCTTGTAATCTCTTCTGCTTAGTCCACCTCCCATATACCCCTGTAGAGTGTCAGCTCTACTGCCCAGTCCACCTTCCATATACCTATGTAGAGTGTCAGCTCTTCTGCTTAGTCCACCTTCCATATACCCCTGTAGAGTGTCAGCTCTTCTGCTTAGTCCACCTTCCATATACCTATGTAGAGTATCAGCTCTTCTGCTTAGTCCACCTTCCATATACCCCTGTAGAGTGTCAGCTCTTCTGCTTAGTCCACCTTCCATATACCCATGTTGAGTGTCAGCTCTTCTGCTTAGTCCACCTCCCGTATACCCCTGTAGAGTGTCAGCTCTTCTGCTTAGTCCACCTCCCATATACCCCTGTAGAGTGTCAGCTCTTCTGCTTAGTCCACCTTCCATATACCCATGTTGAGTGTCAGCTCTTCTGCTTAGTCCACCTCCCATATACCCCTGTAGAGTGTCAGCTCTTCTACTTAGTCCACCTTCCATATACCCCTGTAGAGTGTCAGCTCTTCTGCTTAGTCCACCTTCCATATACCCATGTTGAGTGTCAGCTCTTCTGCTTAGTCCACCTTCCATATACCCATGTTGAGTGTCAGCTCTTCTGCTTAGTCCACCTCCTGTATACCCCTGTAGAGTGTCAGCTCTTCTACTTAGTCCACCTTCCATATACCCCTGTAGAGTGTCAGCTCTACTGCCCAGTCCACCTTCCATATACCCCTGTAGAGTGTCAGCTCTTCTGCTCAGTTCACCTTTCATATACCCCTGTAGAGTGTCAGCTCTTCTGCTTAGTCCACCTTCCATATACCCCTGTAGAGTGTCAGCTCTTCTGCTTAGTCCACCTTCCATATACCCCTGTAGAGTGTCAGCTCTTCTGCCCAGTCCACCTCCCATATACCCCTGTAGAGTGTCAGCTCTACTGCCCAGTCCACCTTCCATATACCCCTGTAGAGTGTCAGCTCTTCTGCTCAGTTCACCTTCCATATACCCCTGCAGAGTGTCAGCTCTTCTACTTAGTCCACCTTCCATATACCCATGTAGAGTATCAGCTCTTCTGCTTAGTCCACCTCCCATATACCCCTGTAGAGTATCAGCTCTTCTGCTTAGTCCACCTCCCATATACCCCTGTAGAGTGTCAGCTCTTCTGCCCAGTCCACCTTCCATATACCCCTGTAGAGTTTCAGCTCTTCTGCTTAGTCCACCTTCCATTTACCCATGTAGAGTATCAGCTCTTCTGTTTAGTGCACCTCCCATATACCCCTGTAGAGTGTCAGCTCTTCTGCTTAGTCCACCTCCCATATACCCCTGTAGAGTGTCAGCTCTTCTGCTTAGTCCACCTCCCATATACCCCTCTAGAGTGTCAGCTCTTCTGCTTAGTCCACCTTCCATATACCCATGTAGAGTATCAGCTCTTCTGCTTAGTCCACCTTCCATATACCCCTGTAGAGTGTCAGCTCTTCTGCTTAGTCCACCTCCCGTATACCCCTGTAGAGTGTCAGCCCATCTACTTAGTCCACCTTCCATATACCCCTGTAGAGTGTCAGCTCTTCTACTTAGTCCACCTTCCATATACCCCTGTAGAGTGTCAGCTCTTCTGTTTAATCCACCTACCATATACCCTTGTAGAGTGTCAGCTCTTCTGCTTAGTCCACCTCCCATATACCCCTGTAGAGTGTCAGCTCTTCCGCTTAGTCCACCTCCCATATACCCCTGTAGAGTGTCAGCTCTTCTACTTAGTCCACCTCCCATATACCCCTGTATAGTGTCAGCTCTTCTGATTAGTCCACCTCCCATAAACCCCTGTAGAGTGTCAGCTCTTCTGCTTAGTCCACCTTCCATATACCCCTGTAGAGTGTCAGCTCTTCTGCTTAGTCCACCTCCCGTATACCCCTGTAGAGTGTCAGCCCATCTACTTAGTCCACCTTCCATATACCCCTGTAGAGTGTCAGCTCTTCTGTTTAGTCGACCTCCCATATACCCCTGTAGAGTGTCAGCTCTTCTGTTTAATCCACCTACCATATACCCTTGTAGAGTGTCAGCTCTTCTGCTTAGTCCACCTCCCATATACCCCTGTAGAGTGTCAGCTCTTCCGCTTAGTCCAACTCCCATATACCCCTGTAGAGTGTCACCTCTTCTACTTAGTCCACCTCCCATATACCCCTGTAGAGTGTCAGCTCTTCTGATTAGTCCACCTCCCATATACCCCTGTAGAGTGTCATCTCTTCTGCTTAGTCCACCCTCCATATACCCCTGTAGAGTGTCAGCTCTTCTGCTTAGTCCACCTCCCATATACCCCTGTAGAGTGTCAGCTCTTCTGCTTAGACCACCTCCCATATACCCCTGTAGAGTGTCAGCTCTTCTGCTTAGACCACCCTCCATATACCCCTGTAGAGTGTCAGCTCTTCTGCTTAGTCCACCTTCCATATACCCATGTTGAGTGTCAGCTCTTCTGCTTAGTCCACCTCCCATATACCCCTGTAGAGTGTCAGCTCTTCTGCTTAGTCCACCTCCCATATATCCCTGTAGAGTGTCAGCTCTTCTGCTTAGTCCACCTCCCTTATACCCCTGTAGAGTGTCAGCTCTTCTGCTTAGTCCACCTCCCATATACCCCTGTAGAGTGTCAGCTTTTCTACTTAGTCCACCTTCCATATGCCCCAGTAGAGTATCAGCTCTTCTGCTTAGTCCACCTCCCATATACCCCTGTAGAGTGTCAGCTCTTCTGCCCAGTCCACCTTCCATATACCCCTGTAGAGTGTCAGCTATTCTGCCCAGTTCACCATCCTTATACCCCTGTAGAGTGTCAGCTCTTCTGCTCAGTTCACATTCCATATACCCCTGTAGAGTGTCAGCTCTTCTGCTTAGTCCACCTTCCACATACCCCTGTAGAGTGTCAGCTCTCCTGCCCAGTCCACCTTCCATATACCCCTGTAGAGTATCAGCTCTTCTGCTTAGTCCACCTTCCATATACCCATGTAGAGTATCAGCTCTTCTGCTTAGTCCACCTCCCATATACCCCTGTAGAGTGTCAGCTCTTCTGCTTAGTCCACCTCCCATATACCCCTGTAGAGTGTCAGCTCTTCTGCCCAGTCCACCTTCCATATACCCCTGTAGAGTGTCAGCTATTCTGCCCAGTTCACCATCCTTATACCCCTGTAGAGTGTCAGCTCTTCTGCTCAGTTCACATTCCATATACCCATGTAGAGTGTCAGCTCTTCTGCTTAGTCCACCTTCCACATACCCCTGTAGAGTGTCAGCTCTTCTGCTTAGTCCACCTCCCATATACCCCTGTAGAGTGTCAGCTCTTCTGCTTAGTCCACCTCCCATATACCCCTGTAGAGTGTCAGCTCTTCTGGTTAGTCCACCTCCCATATACCCCTGTAGAGTGTCAGCTCTTCTGCCCAGTTCACCTTCCATATACCCCTGTAGAGTGTCAGCTTTTCTACTTAGTCCACCTTCCATATGCCCCAGTAGAGTATCAGCTCTTCTGCTTAGTCCACCTCCCATATACCCCTGTAGAGTGTCAGCTCTTCTGCCCAGTCCACCTTCCATATACCCCTGTAGAGTGTCAGCTCTTCTGCTTAGTCCACCTCCCATATACCCCTGTAGAGTGTCAGCTCTTCTGCCCAGTCCACCTTCCATATACCCCTGTAGCTTGTCAGCTCTTCTGCTTAGTCCACCTCCCATATACCCCTGTAGAGTGTCAGCTCTTCTGCCCAGTCCACCTTCCAAATACCCCTGTAGAGTGTCAGCTCTTCTGCCCAGTCCACCTTCCAAATACCCCTGTAGAGTGTCAGCTCTTCTGCTTAGTCCACCTTCCATATACCCATGTAGAGTATCAGCTCTTCTGCTTAGTCCACCTCCCATATACCCCTGTAGAGTGTCAGCTCTTCTGCCCAGTCCACCTTCCATATACCCCTGTAGAGTATCAGCTCTTCTGCTTAGTCCACCTCCCATATACCCCTGTAGAGTGTCAGCTCTTCTGCTTAGTCCACCTCCCATATACCCCTGTAGAGTGTCAGCTCTTCTGCTTAGTCCACCTCCCATATACCCCTGTAGAGTGTCAGCTCTTCTGTTTAGTCCACCTACCATATACCCTTGTAGAGTGTAAGCTCTTCCTCTTAGTCCACCTCCTATATACCCCTGTAGAGTGTCAGCTCTTCTACTTAGTCCACCTTCCATATACCCCTGTAGAGTGTCAGCTCTTCTGTTTAGTCCACCTTCCATATACCCCTGTAGAGTGTCAGCTCTTCTGCTTAGTCCACCTCCCATATACCCCTGTAGAGTGTCAGTTCTTCTGCCCAGTCCACCTTCCATATACCCCTGTAGAGTGTCAGCTCTTCTGCTTAGTCCACCTCCCATATACCCCTGTAGAGTGTCAGCTCTTCTGCCCAGTCCACCTTCCATATACCCCCTGTAGAGTGTCAGCTCTTCTACTTAGTCCACGTCCCATATGCCCCTGTAGAGTGTCAGCTCTTCTGCCCAGTTCACCTTCCATATACCCCTGTAGAGTGTCAGCTCTTCTGCTTAGTCCACCTTCCATATACCCCTGTAGAGTGTCAGCTCCTCTGCCCAGTCCACCTTCCATATACCCCTGTAGAGTATCAGCTCTTCCGCTTAGTCCACCTTCCATATACCCCTGTAGCTTGTCAGCTCTTCTACCCAGTTCACCTCCCATATACCCCTGTAGAGTGTCAGCTCTTCTAATTAGTCCACCTCCCATATACCCCTGTAGAGTGTCAGCTCTTCTGCTTAGTCCACCTTCCAAATACCCCTGTAGAGTGTCAGCTCTTCTGCTTAGTCCACCTTCCATATACCCCTGTAGCTTGTCAGCTCTTCTGCCCAGTCCACCCTCCATATACCCCTGTAAGTTGTCAGCTCTTCTACCCAGTTCACCTTCCATATACCCCTGTAAGTTGTCAGCTCTTCTGCCCAGTCCACCCTCCATATACCCCTGTAAGTTGTCAGCTCTTCTGCCCAGTCCACCTTCCAAATACCCCTATAGAGTGTCAGCTCTTCTGCCCAGTCCACCTTCCATATACCCCCCGTAGAGTGTCAGCTCTTCTGCTTAGTCCACCTTCCATATACCCCTGTAGAGTGTCATCTCTTCTGCTTAGTCCACCTTCCATATACCCCTGTAGAGTGTCAGCTCTTCCGCTTAGTCCACCTCCCATATACCCCTGTAGAGTGTCAGTTCTTCTCCCCAGTCTACCTTCCATATACCCCCTGTAGAGTGTCAGCTCTTCTGCCCAGTCCACCTTCCATATACCCCTATAGAGTGTCAGCTCTTCTGCTTAGTCCACCTTCCATATACCCTTGTAGAGTGTCAGCTCTTCTGCTTAGTCCACCTTCCATATACCCCTGTAGAGTGTCATCTCTTCTGCTTAGTCCACCTTCCATATACCCCTGTAGAGTGTCAGCTCTTCCGCTTAGTCCACCTCCCATATACCCCTGTAGAGTGTCAGTTCTTCTGCCCAGTCCACCTTCCATATATCTCTGTAGAGTGTCAGCTCTTCTGCTTAGTCCACCTCCCATATACCCCTGTAGCTTGTCAGCTCTTCTGCCCAGTCCACCTTCCATATACCCCTGTAGAGTGTCATCTCTTCTGCTTAGTCCACCTTCCATATACCCCTGTAGAGTGTCAGCTCTTCTGCTTAGTCCACCTTCCATATACCCCTGTAGAGTGTCATCTCTTCTGCTTAGTCCACCTTCCATATACCCCTGTAGAGTGTCAGCTCTTCCGCTTAGTCCACCTCCCATATACCCCTGTAGAGTGTCAGCTCTTCTGCCCAGTTCACCTTCCATATACCCCTGTAGAGTGTCAGCTTTTCTACTTAGTCCACCTCACATATGCCCCAGTAGAGTATCAGCTCTTCTGCTTAGTCCACCTCCCATATACCCCTGTAGAGTGTCAGCTCTTCTGCCCAGTTCACCTTCCATATACCCCTGTAGAGTGTCAGCTCTTCTGCTTAGTCCACCTCCCATATACCCCTGTAGAGTGTCAGCTCTTCTGCCCAGTCCACCTTCCATATACCCCTGTAGAGTGTCAGCTCTTCTACTTAGTCCACTTTCCATATACCCCTGTAGAGTGTCAGTTCTTCTGCTTAGTCCAACTTCCATATACCCCTGTAGAGTGTCAGCTCTTCTGCTTAGTCCACCTTCCATATACCCCTGTAGAGTGTCAGCTCTTCTGCTTAGTCCATCTCCCATATACCCCTGTAGAGTGTCAGCTCTTCTGCTTAGTCCACCTTCCATATACCCATGTAGAGTATCAGCTCTTCTGCTTAGTCCACCTTCCATATACCCCTGTAGAGTGTCAGCTCTTCTGCTTAGTCCACCTCCCGTATACCCCTGTAGAGTGTCAGCCCATCTACTTAGTCCACCTTCCATATACCCCTGTAGAGTGTCAGCTCTTCTACTTAGTCCACCTTCCATATACCCCTGTAGAGTGTCAGCTCTTCTGTTTAATCCACCTACCATATACCCTTGTAGAGTGTCAGCTCTTCTGCTTAGTCCACCTCCCATATACCCCTGTAGAGTGTCAGCTCTTCCGCTTAGTCCACCTCCCATATACCCCTGTAGAGTGTCAGCTCTTCTACTTAGTCCACCTCCCATATACCCCTGTATAGTGTCAGCTCTTCTGATTAGTCCACCTCCCATAAACCCCTGTAGAGTGTCAGCTCTTCTGCTTAGTCCACCTTCCATATACCCCTGTAGAGTGTCAGCTCTTCTGCTTAGTCCACCTCCCGTATACCCCTGTAGAGTGTCAGCCCATCTACTTAGTCCACCTTCCATATACCCCTGTAGAGTGTCAGCTCTTCTGTTTAGTCGACCTCCCATATACCCCTGTAGAGTGTCAGCTCTTCTGTTTAATCCACCTACCATATACCCTTGTAGAGTGTCAGCTCTTCTGCTTAGTCCACCTCCCATATACCCCTGTAGAGTGTCAGCTCTTCCGCTTAGTCCACCTCCCATATACCCCTGTAGAGTGTCACCTCTTCTACTTAGTCCACCTCCCATATACCCCTGTAGAGTGTCAGCTCTTCTGATTAGTCCACCTCCCATATACCCCTGTAGAGTGTCATCTCTTCTGCTTAGTCCACCCTCCATATACCCCTGTAGAGTGTCAGCTCTTCTGCTTAGTCCACCTCCCATATACCCCTGTAGAGTGTCAGCTCTTCTGCTTAGACCACCTCCCATATACCCCTGTAGAGTGTCAGCTCTTCTGCTTAGACCACCCTCCATATACCCCTGTAGAGTGTCAGCTCTTCTGCTTAGTCCACCTTCCATATACCCATGTTGAGTGTCAGCTCTTCTGCTTAGTCCACCTCCCATATACCCCTGTAGAGTGTCAGCTCTTCTGCTTAGTCCACCTCCCATATATCCCTGTAGAGTGTCAGCTCTTCTGCTTAGTCCACCTCCCTTATACCCCTGTAGAGTGTCAGCTCTTCTGCTTAGTCCACCTCCCATATACCCCTGTAGAGTGTCAGCTTTTCTACTTAGTCCACCTTCCATATGCCCCAGTAGAGTATCAGCTCTTCTGCTTAGTCCACCTCCCATATACCCCTGTAGAGTGTCAGCTCTTCTGCCCAGTCCACCTTCCATATACCCCTGTAGAGTGTCAGCTATTCTGCCCAGTTCACCATCCTTATACCCCTGTAGAGTGTCAGCTCTTCTGCTCAGTTCACATTCCATATACCCCTGTAGAGTGTCAGCTCTTCTGCTTAGTCCACCTTCCACATACCCCTGTAGAGTGTCAGCTCTCCTGCCCAGTCCACCTTCCATATACCCCTGTAGAGTATCAGCTCTTCTGCTTAGTCCACCTTCCATATACCCATGTAGAGTATCAGCTCTTCTGCTTAGTCCACCTCCCATATACCCCTGTAGAGTGTCAGCTCTTCTGCTTAGTCCACCTCCCATATACCCCTGTAGAGTGTCAGCTCTTCTGCCCAGTCCACCTTCCATATACCCCTGTAGAGTGTCAGCTATTCTGCCCAGTTCACCATCCTTATACCCCTGTAGAGTGTCAGCTCTTCTGCTCAGTTCACATTCCATATACCCATGTAGAGTGTCAGCTCTTCTGCTTAGTCCACCTTCCACATACCCCTGTAGAGTGTCAGCTCTTCTGCTTAGTCCACCTCCCATATACCCCTGTAGAGTGTCAGCTCTTCTGCTTAGTCCACCTCCCATATACCCCTGTAGAGTGTCAGCTCTTCTGGTTAGTCCACCTCCCATATACCCCTGTAGAGTGTCAGCTCTTCTGCCCAGTTCACCTTCCATATACCCCTGTAGAGTGTCAGCTTTTCTACTTAGTCCACCTTCCATATGCCCCAGTAGAGTATCAGCTCTTCTGCTTAGTCCACCTCCCATATACCCCTGTAGAGTGTCAGCTCTTCTGCCCAGTCCACCTTCCATATACCCCTGTAGAGTGTCAGCTCTTCTGCTTAGTCCACCTCCCATATACCCCTGTAGAGTGTCAGCTCTTCTGCCCAGTCCACCTTCCATATACCCCTGTAGCTTGTCAGCTCTTCTGCTTAGTCCACCTCCCATATACCCCTGTAGAGTGTCAGCTCTTCTGCCCAGTCCACCTTCCAAATACCCCTGTAGAGTGTCAGCTCTTCTGCCCAGTCCACCTTCCAAATACCCCTGTAGAGTGTCAGCTCTTCTGCTTAGTCCACCTTCCATATACCCATGTAGAGTATCAGCTCTTCTGCTTAGTCCACCTCCCATATACCCCTGTAGAGTGTCAGCTCTTCTGCCCAGTCCACCTTCCATATACCCCTGTAGAGTATCAGCTCTTCTGCTTAGTCCACCTCCCATATACCCCTGTAGAGTGTCAGCTCTTCTGCTTAGTCCACCTCCCATATACCCCTGTAGAGTGTCAGCTCTTCTGCTTAGTCCACCTCCCATATACCCCTGTAGAGTGTCAGCTCTTCTGTTTAGTCCACCTACCATATACCCTTGTAGAGTGTAAGCTCTTCCTCTTAGTCCACCTCCTATATACCCCTGTAGAGTGTCAGCTCTTCTACTTAGTCCACCTTCCATATACCCCTGTAGAGTGTCAGCTCTTCTGTTTAGTCCACCTTCCATATACCCCTGTAGAGTGTCAGCTCTTCTGCTTAGTCCACCTCCCATATACCCCTGTAGAGTGTCAGTTCTTCTGCCCAGTCCACCTTCCATATACCCCTGTAGAGTGTCAGCTCTTCTGCTTAGTCCACCTCCCATATACCCCTGTAGAGTGTCAGCTCTTCTGCCCAGTCCACCTTCCATATACCCCCTGTAGAGTGTCAGCTCTTCTACTTAGTCCACGTCCCATATGCCCCTGTAGAGTGTCAGCTCTTCTGCCCAGTTCACCTTCCATATACCCCTGTAGAGTGTCAGCTCTTCTGCTTAGTCCACCTTCCATATACCCCTGTAGAGTGTCAGCTCCTCTGCCCAGTCCACCTTCCATATACCCCTGTAGAGTATCAGCTCTTCCGCTTAGTCCACCTTCCATATACCCCTGTAGCTTGTCAGCTCTTCTACCCAGTTCACCTCCCATATACCCCTGTAGAGTGTCAGCTCTTCTAATTAGTCCACCTCCCATATACCCCTGTAGAGTGTCAGCTCTTCTGCTTAGTCCACCTTCCAAATACCCCTGTAGAGTGTCAGCTCTTCTGCTTAGTCCACCTTCCATATACCCCTGTAGCTTGTCAGCTCTTCTGCCCAGTCCACCCTCCATATACCCCTGTAAGTTGTCAGCTCTTCTACCCAGTTCACCTTCCATATACCCCTGTAAGTTGTCAGCTCTTCTGCCCAGTCCACCCTCCATATACCCCTGTAAGTTGTCAGCTCTTCTGCCCAGTCCACCTTCCAAATACCCCTATAGAGTGTCAGCTCTTCTGCCCAGTCCACCTTCCATATACCCCCCGTAGAGTGTCAGCTCTTCTGCTTAGTCCACCTTCCATATACCCCTGTAGAGTGTCATCTCTTCTGCTTAGTCCACCTTCCATATACCCCTGTAGAGTGTCAGCTCTTCCGCTTAGTCCACCTCCCATATACCCCTGTAGAGTGTCAGTTCTTCTCCCCAGTCTACCTTCCATATACCCCCTGTAGAGTGTCAGCTCTTCTGCCCAGTCCACCTTCCATATACCCCTATAGAGTGTCAGCTCTTCTGCTTAGTCCACCTTCCATATACCCTTGTAGAGTGTCAGCTCTTCTGCTTAGTCCACCTTCCATATACCCCTGTAGAGTGTCATCTCTTCTGCTTAGTCCACCTTCCATATACCCCTGTAGAGTGTCAGCTCTTCCGCTTAGTCCACCTCCCATATACCCCTGTAGAGTGTCAGTTCTTCTGCCCAGTCCACCTTCCATATATCTCTGTAGAGTGTCAGCTCTTCTGCTTAGTCCACCTCCCATATACCCCTGTAGCTTGTCAGCTCTTCTGCCCAGTCCACCTTCCATATACCCCTGTAGAGTGTCATCTCTTCTGCTTAGTCCACCTTCCATATACCCCTGTAGAGTGTCAGCTCTTCTGCTTAGTCCACCTTCCATATACCCCTGTAGAGTGTCATCTCTTCTGCTTAGTCCACCTTCCATATACCCCTGTAGAGTGTCAGCTCTTCCGCTTAGTCCACCTCCCATATACCCCTGTAGAGTGTCAGCTCTTCTGCCCAGTCCACCTTCCATATATCTCTGTAGAGTGTCAGCTCTTCTGCTTAGTCCACCTCCCATATACCCCTGTAGCTTGTCAGCTCTTCTGCCCAGTCCACCTTCCATATACCCCTGTAGAGTGTCATCTCTTCTGCTTAGTCCACCTTCCATATACCCCTGTAGAGTGTCAGCTCTTCTGCCCAGTTCACCTTCCATATACCCCTGTAGAGTGTCAGCTTTTCTACTTAGTCCACCTCACATATGCCCCAGTAGAGTATCAGCTCTTCTGCTTAGTCCACCTCCCATATACCCCTGTAGAGTGTCAGCTCTTCTGCCCAGTTCACCTTCCATATACCCCTGTAGAGTGTCAGCTCTTCTGCTTAGTCCACCTCCCATATACCCCTGTAGAGTGTCAGCTCTTCTGCCCAGTCCACCTTCCATATACCCCTGTAGAGTGTCAGCTCTTCTACTTAGTCCACTTTCCATATACCCCTGTAGAGTGTCAGTTCTTCTGCTTAGTCCAACTTCCATATACCCCTGTAGAGTGTCAGCTCTTCTGCTTAGTCCACCTTCCATATACCCCTGTAGAGTGTCAGCTCTTCTGTTCAGTCCACCTACCATATACCCTTGTAGAGTGTAAGCTCTTCCGCTTAGTCCACCTCCCATATACCCCTGTAGAGTGTCAGCTCTTCTACTTAGTCCACCTCCCATATACCCCTGTAGAGTGTCAGCTCTTTTGCCCAGTTCACCTTCCATATACCCCTGTAGAGTGTCAGCTCTTCTGCTTAGTCCACCTTCCATATACCCCTGTAGAGTGTCAGCTCTTCCGCTTAGTCCACCTCCCATATACCCCTGTAGAGTGTCAGCTCTTCTAATTAGTCCACCTCCCATATACCCCTGTAGAGTGTCAGCTCTTCTGCTTAGTCCACCTTCCATATACCCCTGTAGAGTGTCAGCTCTTCTGCTTAGTCCACCTTCCATATACCCCTGTAGAGTGTCAGCTCTTCCGCTTAGTCCACCTCCCATATACCCCTGTAGAGTGTCAGCTCTTCTAATTAGTCCACCTCCCATATACCCCTGTAGAGTGTCAGCTCTTCTGCTTAGTCCACCTTCCAAATACCCCTGTAGAGTGTAAGCTCTTCTGCTTAGTCCACCTCCCATATACCCCTGTAGAGTATCAGCTCTTTTGATTAGTCCACCTACCATATAACCTTGTAGAGTGTCAGCTCTTCTGCTTAGTCCACCTTCCATATACCCCTGTAGAGTGTCAGCTCTTCTGCTTAGTCCACCTCCCATATACCCCTGTAGCTTGTCAGCTCTTCTGCCCAGTTCACCTTCCATATACCCCTGTAGAGTGTCAGCTCTTCTGCCCAGTCCACCCTCCATATACCCCTGTAGAGTGTCAGCTATTTTGCCCAGTCCACCTTCCAAATACCCCTATAGAGTGTCAGCTCTTCTGCCCAGTCCACCTTCCATATACCCCCTCTAGAGTGTCAGCTCTTCTGCTTAGTCCACCTTCCATATACCCATGTAGAGTGTCAGCTCTTCCGCTTAGTCCACCTTCCATATACCCATGTAGAGTGTCAGCTCTTCCGCTTAGTCCACCTCCCATATACCCCTATAGAGTGTCAGCTCTTCTGCCCAGTCCACCTTCCATATACCCCTGTAGAGTGTCAGCTCTTCTACTTAGTCCACCTCCCATATACCCCTGTAGAGTGTCAGCTCTTCTGCCCAGTACACCTTCCATATACCCCTGTAGAGTGTCAGCTCTTCTGCCCAGTCCACCTTCCATATACCCCTGTAGAGTGTCAGCTCTTCTGCCCAGTCCACCTTCCATATACCCCTGTAGAGTGTCAGCTCTTCTGCTTAGTCCACCTCCCATATACCCCTGTAGAGTGTCAGCTCTTCTGCTTAGTCCACCTTCCAAATACCCCTGTAGAGTGTCAGCTATTCTGCCCAGTTCACCTTCCATATAACCCTGTAGAGTGTCAGCTATTCTGCCCAGTCCGACTTCCATATACCCCTGTAGAGTGTCAGCTCTTCTGCCCAGTCCACCTCCCATATACCCCTGTAGAGTGTCAGCTCTTCTACTTAGTCCACCTCCCATATGCCCCAGTAGAGTGTCAGCTCTTCTGCTTAATCCACCTCCTATATACCCCTGTAGAGTGTCAGCTCTTTTGCCCAGTTCACCTTCCATATACCCCTGTAGAGTGTCAGCTCTTCTGCTTAGTCCACCTCCTCTATACCCCTGTAGAGTGTCAGCTCTTCTGCTTAGTCCACCTCCCATATACCCCTGTAGAGTGTCAGCTCTTCTGCCCAGTCCACCTCCCATATACCCCTGTAGCTTGTCAGCTCTTCTACTTAGTCCACCTCCCATATACCCCTGTAGAGTGTCAGCTTTTCTGCCCAGTCCACCTCCCATATATCCCTGTAGAGTGTCAGCTCTTCTGCTTAGTCCACCTCCCATATACCCCTGTAGAGTGTCAGCTCTTCTGCCCAGTCCAACTTCCATATACCCCTGTAGAGTGTCAGCTCTTCTGCTTAGTCCACCTCCCATATACCCCTGTAGAGTGTCAGCTCTTCTGCTTAGTCCACCTTCCAAATACCCCTGTAGAGTGTCAGCTCTTCTGCTTAGTCCACCTCCCATATACCCCTGTAGAGTGTCAGCTATTCTGCCCAGTCCACCTTCCAAATACCCCTATAGAGTGTCAGCTCTTCTGCCCAGCCCACCTTCCATATACCCCCCGTAGAGTGTCAGCTCTTCTGCTTAGTCCACCTCCCATATACCCTTTTAGAGTGTCAGCTCTTCTGCTTAGTCCACCTCCCATATACCCCTGTAGAGTGTCAGCTCTTCTGCTTATTCCACCTCCCATATACCCCTGTAGAGTGTCAGCTCTTCTGCTTAGTCCACCTTCCAAATACCCCTGTAGAGTGTCAGCTATTCTGCCCAGTCCACCTTCCAAATACCCCTGTAGAGTGTCAGCTCTTCTGCTTAGTCCACCTCCCATAGACCCCTGTAGAGTGTCAGCTCTTCTGCCCAGTCCACCTCCCATATACCCCTGTAGAGTGTCAGCTCTTCTGCTTAGTCCACCTCCCATATACCCCTGTAGAGTGTCAGCTCTTCTGCCCAGTCCACCTTCCATATTCCCCTGTAGAGTGTCAGCTCTTTTGCCCAGTTCACCTTCCATATACCCCTGTAGAGTGTCAGCTCTTCTGCTTAGTCCACCTCCCATATACCCCTGTAGAGTGTCAGCTCTTCTACTTAGTCCACCTCCCATAGACCCCTGGAGAGTGTCAGCTCTTCTGCCCAGTCCACCTTCCATATACCCCTGTAGAGTGTCAGCTCTTCTCCCCAGTCCACCTTCCATATACCCCTGTAGAGTGTCAGCTCTTCTCCCCAGTCCACCTTCCATATACCCCTGTATCTTGTCAGCTCTTCTGCTTAGTCCACCCTCCATATACCCCTGTAGAGTGTCAGCTCTTCTACCCAGTCCACCTTCCAAATACACCTGTAGAGTGTCAGCTCTTCTGCTTAGTCCACCTTCCATATACCCCTGTAGAGTGTCAGCTCTTCTACTTAGTCCACCTCCCATATACCCCTGTAGAGTGTCAGCTCTTCTCCCCAGTCCACCTTCCATATACCCCTGTATCTTGTCAGCTCTTCTGCTTAGTCCACCCTCCATATACCCCTGTAGAGTGTCAGCTCTTCTGCTTAGTCTACCTCCCATATACCCCTGTAGAGTGTCAGCTCTTCTGCTTAGTCCACCCTCCATATACCCATGTAGAGTGTCAGCTCTTCTGCTTAGTCCACCTTCCATATACCCCTGTAGAGTGTCAGCTCTTCTGCTTAGTCCACCTCCCATATACCCCTGTAGCTTGTCAGCTCTTCTACTTAGTCCACCTCCCATATACCCTTGTAGAGTGTCAGCTCTTCTGCATAGTCCACCTTCCATATACCCCTGTAGAGTGTCAGCTCTTCTGCTTAGTCCACCTTCCATATACCCCTGTAGAGTGTCAGCTCTTCTGCTTAGTCCACCTTCCATATACCCCTGTAGAGTGTCAGCTCTTCTGCCCAGTCCACCTTCCATATACCCCTGTAGCTTGTCAGCTCTTCTGCTTAGTCCACCTCCCATACACCCCTGTAGAGTGTCAGCTCTTCTGCCCAGTCCACCTTCCATATACCCCTGTAGAGTGTCAGCTCTTCTACTTAGTCCACCTCCCATTGACCCCTGGAGAGTGTCAGCTCTTCTGCTCAGTCCACCTTCCATATACCCCTGTAGAGTGTCAGCTCTTCTGCTTAGTCCACCTCCCATATACCCCTGTAGTGTGTCAGCTCTTCTCCCCAGTCCACCTTCCATATACCCCTGTAGAGTGTCAGCTCTTCTGCTTAGTCCACCTCCCATATACCCCTGTAGAGTGTCAGCTCTTCTGTTTAGTCCACCTCCCATATACCCCTGTAGCTTGTCAGCTCTTCTACTTAGTCCACCTCCCATATACCCCTGTAGAGTGTCAGCTCTTCTGCTTAGTCCACCTCCCATATACCCCTGTAGCTTGTCAGCTCTTCTACTTAGTCCACCTCCCATATACCCCTGTAGAGTGTCAGCTCTTCTGTTTAGTCCACCTCCCATATACCCCTGTAGAGTGTCAGCTCTTCTGCTTAGTCCACCCTCCATATACCCCTGTAGAGTGTCAGCTCTTCTACTTAGTCCACCTCCCATTTACCCCTGTAGAGTGTCAGCTCTTCTGCTTAGTCCACCTTCCATATACCCCTGTAGAGTGTCAGCTCTTCTACTTAGTCCACCTCCCATTTACCCCTGTAGAGTGTCAGCTCTTCTGCTTAGTCCACCTCCCATATACCCCTGTAGAGTTTCAGCTCTTCTACTTAGTCCACCTTCCATAAACCCCTGTAGAGTTTCAGCTCTTCTACTTAGTCCACCTTCCATATACCCCTGTAGAGTGTCAGCTCTTCTGTTTAGTCCACCTCCCATATACCCCTGTAGAGTGTCAGCTCTTCTGCTTAGTCCACCTTCCATATACCCCTGTAGAGTGTCAGCTCTTCTACCCAGTCCACCTTCCATATAGCCCTGTAGAGTGTCAGCTATTCTGCCCAGTCCACCTTCCATATACCCCTGTAGAGTGTCAGCTCTTCTGCCCAGTTCACCTTCCATATACCCCTGTAGAGTGTCAGCTCTTCTGCTTAGTCCACTTCCCATATACCCCTGTAGAGTGTCAGCTCTTCTGCTTAGTCCACCCTCCATATACCCCTGTAGAGTGTCAGCTCTTCTGCTTAGTCCACCTTCAATATACCCCTGTAGAGTGTCAGCTCTTCTGCCCAGTCCACCTTCCATATACCCCTGTAGAGTGTCAGCCCTTCTACCCAGTCCACCTTCCATATACCCCTGTAGAGTGTCAGCTCTTCTACCCAGTCCACCTTCCATATACCCCTGTAGAGTGTCAGCTATTCTGCCCAGTTCACCTTCCATATACCCCTGTAGAGTGTCAGCTCTTCTGCTTAGTCCACCTCCCATATAGCCCTGTAGAGTGTCAGCTCTTCTGCTTAGTCCACCTCCCATATACCCCTGTAGAGTGTCAGCTCTTCTGCTTAGTCCACCTCCCATATACCCCTGTAGAGTGTCAGCTCTTCTGCTTAGTCCACCTCCCATATACCCCTGTAGAGTGTCAGCTCTTCTGTTTAGTCCACCTCCCATATACCCCTGTAGAGTGTCAGCTCTTCTGTTTAGTCCACCTCCCATATACCCCTGTAGAGTGTCAGCTCTTCTGCTTAGTCCACCTCCCATATACCCCTGTAGAGTGTCAGCTCTTCTGCCCAGTCCACCTCCCATATACCCATGTAGAGTGTCAGCTCTTCTGCTTAGTCCACCTCCCATTTACCCCTGTAGAGTGTCAGCTCTTCTGCTTAGTCCACCTCCCATTTACCCCTGTAGCTTGTCAGCTCTTCTACTTAGTCCACCTCCCATATACCCATGTAGAGTGTCAGCTCTTCTGCTTAGTCCACCTCCCATTTACCCCTGTAGAGTGTCAGCTCTTCTACTTAGTCCACCTCCCATATACCCATGTAGAGTGTCAGCTCTTCTGCTTAGTCCACCTCCCATTTACCCCTGTAGAGTGTCAGCTCTTCTGCTTAGTCCACCTCCCATATAGCCCTGTAGCTTGTCAGCTCTTCTGCTTAGTCCACCTTCCATATACCCCTGTAGAGTGTCAGCTCTTCTGCTTAGTCCACCTCCCATATACCCATGTAGAGTGTCAGCTCTTCTGCTTAGTCCACCTTCCATACACCCCTGTAGAGTGTCAGCTCTTCTGCCCAGTCCACCTTCCATATACCCCTGTAGAGTGTCAGCTCTTCTGCTTAGTCCACCTCCCATATACCCCTGTAGAGTGTCAGCTCTTCTGCTTAGTCCACCTTCCATACACCCCTGTAGAGTG
The DNA here is from genome assembly GCA_027917425.1 of Gastrophryne carolinensis. Classification (NCBI taxonomy): domain Eukaryota; kingdom Metazoa; phylum Chordata; class Amphibia; order Anura; family Microhylidae; genus Gastrophryne; species Gastrophryne carolinensis. The sequence continues at coordinate 80,653,144 of CM051243.1, forward strand.
TCAGCTCTTCTGCTTAGTCCACCTCCCATATACCCCTGTAGAGTGTCAGCTCTTCTGCTTAGTCCACCCTCCATATACCCCTGTAGAGTGTCAGCTCTTCTACTTAGTCCACCTCCCATTTACCCCTGTAGAGTGTCAGCTCTTCTGTTTAGTCCACCTCCCATATACCCTTGTAGAGTGTCAGCTCTTCTGCACAGTCCACCTTCCATATACCCCTGTAGAGTGTCAGCTCTTCTACTTAGTCCACTTCCAATATGCCCCTGTAGAGTGTCAGCTCTTCTGCTTAATTTACCTCCCATATACCCCTGTAGAGTGTCAGCTCTTCTGCCCAGTCCACCTTTCATATACCCCTGTAAAGTGTCAGCTCTTCTGCTTAGTCCACCTTCCATATAGCCCTGTAGAGTGTCAGCTCTTCTGCCCAGTTCACCTTCCATATACCCCTGTAGAGTGTCAGCTCTTCAACTTAGTCCACCTTCCATATACCCCTGTAGAGTGTCAGCTCTTCTGCCCAGTCCACCTTCCACATACTCCTGTAGAGTGTCAGCTCTTCTGCTTAGTCCACCTTCCAAATACACCTGTAGAGTGTCAGCTCTTCTGCTTAGTCCACCTTCCATATACCCCTGTAGAGTGTCAGCTCTTCTGCCCAGTTCACCTTCCATATACCCCTGTAGAGTGTCAGCTCTTCTGCTTAGTCCACCTCCCATATACCCCTGTAGAGTGTTAGCTCTTCTGCTTAGTCCACCTCCCATATACCCCTGTAGAGTGTCAGCTCTTCTGCCCAGTCCACCTTCCATATACCCCTGTAGAGTGTCAGCTCTTCTACCCAGTCCACCTTCCATATACCCCTGTAGAGTGTCAGCTCTTCTACCCAGTCCACCTTCCATATACCCCTGTAGAGTGTAAGCTCTTCTACTTAGTCCACCTCCCATTTACCCCTGTAGAGTGTCAGCTCTTCTGCTTAGTCCACCTCCCATATACCCCTGTAGAGTGTCAGCTCTTCTGCTTAGTCCACCCTCCATATACCCCTGTAGAGTGTCAGCTCTTCTACTTAGTCCACCTCCCATTTACCCCTGTAGAGTGTCAGCTCTTCTGTTTAGTCCACCTCCCATATACCCTTGTAGAGTGTCAGCTCTTCTGCACAGTCCACCTTCCATATACCTCTGTAGAGTGTCAGCTCTTCTGCCCAGTCCACCTTCCATATACCCCTGTAGAGTGTCAGCTCTTCTACTTAGTCCACCTCCCATATACCTCTGTAGAGTGTCAGCTCTTCTGCCCAGTCCACCTTCCATATACCCCTGTAGAGTATCGGCTCTTCTGCCCAGTCCACCTTCCATATACCCCTGTAGAGTGTCAGCTCTTCTACTTAGTCCACCTCCCATATACCTCTGTAGAGTGTCAGCTCTTCTGCCCAGTCCACCTTCCATATACCCCTGTAGAGTGTCAGCTCTTCTGCTTAGTCCACCTCCCATATACCCCTGTAGAGTGTCAGCTCTTCTGCCCAGTCCACCTTCCATATACCCCTGTTGAGTGTCAGCTCTTCTGCTTAGTCCACCTCCCATATACCCCTGTAGAGTGTCAGCTCTTCTGCTTAGTCCACCTCCCATATACCTCTGTAGAGTGTCAGCTCTTCTGCCCAGTCCACCTTCCATATACCCCTGTAGAGTGTCAGCTCTTCTACTTAGTCCACCTCCCATATACCTCTGTAGAGTGTCAGCTCTTCTGCCCAGTCCACCTTCCATATACCCCTGTAGAGTGTCAGCTCTTCTGCTTAGTCCACCTCCCATATACCCCTGTAGAGTGTTAGCTCTTCTGCTTAGTCCACCTCCCATATACCCCTGTAGAGTGTCAGCTCTTCTGCCCAGTCCACCTTCCATATACCCCTGTAGAGTGTCAGCTCTTCTACCCAGTCCACCTTCCATATACCCCTGTAGAGTGTCAGCTCTTCTACCCAGTCCACCTTCCATATACCCCTGTAGAGTGTAAGCTCTTCTACCCAGTACACCTTCCATATACCCCTGTAGAGTGTCAGCTCTTAAACTTAGTCCACCTTCCATATACCCCTGTAGAGTGTCAGCTCTTCTGCTTAGTCCACCTCCCATATACCCCTGTAGAGTGTCAGCTCTTCTGCCCAGTCCGCCTTCCATATACCCCTGTAGAGTGTCAGCTCTTCTGCCCAGTACACCTTCCATATACCCCTGTAGAGTGTCAGCTCTTCTGCCCAGTACACCTTCCATATACCCCTGTAGAGTGTCAGCTCTTCTGCCCAGTCCACCTTCCATATACCCCTGTAGAGTGTCAGCTCTTCCGCTTAGTCCACCTTACATTTACCCCTTTAGAGTGTCAGCTCTTCTGCCCAGTCCACCTTCCATATACCCCTGTAGAGTGTCAGCTCTTCTGCCCAGTCCACCTTCCATATACCCCTGTAGAGTGTCAGCTCTTCTGCTTAGTCCACCTCCCATATACCCCTGTAGAGTGTCAGCTCCTCTGCTTAGTCCACCTTCCATATACCCCTGTAGAGTGTCAGCTCTTCTGCCCAGTTCACCTCCCATATACCCCTGTAGAGTGTCAGCTCTTCTACTTAGTCCACCTCCCATATGCCCCTGTAGAGTGTCAGCTCTTCTGCCCAGTTCACCTCCCATATACCCCTGTAGAGTGTCAGCTCTTCTACTTAGTCCACCTCCCATATACCCCTGTAGAGTGTCAGCTCTTCTGCTTAGTCCACCTCCCATATACCCCTGTAGAGTGTCAGCTCTTCTGCTTAGTCCACCTCCCATATACCTCTGTAGAGTGTCAGTTCTTCTGCCCAGTCCACCTTCCATATACCCCTGTAGAGTGTCAGCTCTTCTGCCCAGTTCACCTTCCATATACCCCTGTAGAAAGTCAGCTCTTCTGCTTAGTCCACCTCCCATATACCCCTGTAGAGTGTCAGCTCCTCTGCTTAGTCCACCTCCCATATACCTCTGTAGAGTGTCAGCTCTTCTGCCCAGTCCACCTTCCATATACCCCTGTAGAGTGTCAGCTCTTCTACTTAGTCCACCTCCCATATACCTCTGTAGAGTGTCAGCTCTTCTGCCCAGTCCACCTTCCATATACCCCTGTAGAGTGTCAGCTCTTCTGCCCAGTCCACCTTCCATATACCCCTGTAGAGTGTCAGCTCTTCTACTTAGTCCACCTCCCATATACCTCTGTAGAGTGTCAGCTCTTCTGCCCAGTCCACCTTCCATATACCCCTGTAGAGTGTCAGCTCTTCTGCTTAGTCCACCTCCCATATACCCCTGTAGAGTGTCAGCTCTTCTGCCCAGTCCACCTTCCATATACCCCTGTAGAGTGTCAGCTCTTCTGCTTAGTCCACCTCCCATATACCCCTGTAGAGTGTCAGCTCTTCTGCTTAGTCCACCTCCCATATACCTCTGTAGAGTGTCAGCTCTTCTGCCCAGTCCACCTTCCATATACCCCTGTAGAGTGTCAGCTCTTCTACTTAGTCCACCTCCCATATACCTCTGTAGAGTGTCAGCTCTTCTGCCCAGTCCACCTTCCATATACCCCTGTAGAGTGTCAGCTCCTCTGCTTAGTCCACCTCCCATATACCTCTGTAGAGTGTCAGCTCTTCTGCCCAGTCCACCTTCCATATACCCCTGTAGAGTGTCAGCTCTTCTACTTAGTCCACCTCCCATATACCCCTGTAGAGAGTCAGCTCTTCTACTTAGTCCACCTTCCATATACCCCTGTAGAGTGTCAGCTCTTCTGCCCAGTCCACCTTCCATATACCCCTGTAGTGTGTCAGCTCTTCTACTTAGTCCATCTCCCATATACCCCTGTAGAGTGTCAGCTCTTCTGCTTAGTCCTCTTCCCATATACCCCTGTAGAGTGCCAGCTCTTCTGCCCAGTCCACCTTCCATATACCCCTGTAGAGTGTCCGCTCTTCTACTTAGTCCACCTCCCATATACCCCTGTAGAGTGTCAGCTCTTCTGCCCAGTTCACCTTCCATATACCCATGTAGAGTGTCAGCTCTTCTGCCCAGTCCACCTTCCATATACCCCTGTAGAGTGTCCGCTCTTCTACTTAGTCCACCTCCCATATACCCCTGTAGAGTGTCAGCTCTTCTGCCCAGTTCACCTTCCATATACCCATGTAGAGTGTCAGCTCTTCTGCCCAGTTCACCTTCCATATACCCCTGTAGAGTGTCAGCTCTTCTGCTTAGTCCACCTCCCATATACCCCCGTAGAGTGTCATCTCTTCTGCTTAGTCCACCTCCCATATACCCCTGTAGAGTGTCAGCTCTTCTGCTTAGTCCACCTCCCATATACCCCTGTAGAGTGTTAGCTCCTCTGCTTAGTCCACCTCCCATATACCTCTGTAGAGTGTCAGCTCTTCTGCCCAGTCCACCTTCCATATACCCCTGTAGAGTGTCAGCTCTTCTGCCCAGTCCACCTTCCATATACCCCCTGTAGAGTGTCAGCTCTTCTGCCCAGTTCACCTTCCATATACCCCTGTAGAGTGTCAGCTCTTCTGCTTAGTCCACCTCCCATATACCCCTGTAGAGTGTCAGCTTCTCTGCCCAGTCCACCTTCCATATACCCCTGTAGAGTGTCAGCTCTTCTGCTTAGTCCACCTTCCAAATACACCTGTAGAGTGTCAGCTCTTCTGCTTAGTGCACCTCCCATATACCCCTGTAGAGTGTCAGCTCTTCTGCCCAGTCCACCTTCCATATACCCCTGTAGAGTGTCAGCTCTTCTGCTTAGTCCACCTCCCATATACCCCTGTAGAGTGTCAGCTCTTCTGCTTAGTCCACCTCCCATATACCTCTGTAGAGTGTCAGCTCTTCTGCCCAGTCCACCTTCCATATACCCCTGTAGAGTGTCAGCTCTTCTGCTTAGTCCACCTTCCAAATACACCTGTAGAGTGTCAGCTCTTCTGCTTAGTCCACCTCCCATATACCTCTGTAGAGTGTCAGCTCTTCTGCCCAGTCCACCTTCCATATACCCCTGTAGAGTGTCAGCTCTTCTGCTTAGTCCACCTTCCAAATACACCTGTAGAGTGTCAGCTCTTCTGCTTAGTCCACCTCCCATATACCTCTGTAGAGTGTCAGCTCTTCTGCCCAGTCCACCTTCCATATACCCCTGTAGAGTGTCAGCTCTTCTGCCCAGTCCACCTTCCATATACCCCTGTAGAGTGTCAGCTCTTCTACTTAGTCCACCTCCCATATACCCCTGTAGAGTGTCAGCTCTTCTGCCCAGTCCACCTCCCATATGCCCCTGTAGAGTGTCAGCTCTTCTGCCCAGTTCACCTCCCATATACCCCTGTAGAGTGTCAGCTCTTCTACTTAGTCCACCTTCCATATACCCCTGTAGAGTGTCAGCTCTTCTACTTAGTCCACCTCCCATATGCCCCTGTAGAGTGTCAGCTCTTCTGCCCAGTTCACCTCCCATATACCCCTGTAGAGTGTCAGCTCTTCTACTTAGTCCACCTTCCATATACCCCTGTAGAGTGTCAGCTCTACTGCTTAGTCCACCTCCCATATACCTCTGTAGAGTGTCAGCTCTTCTGCCCAGTCCACCTTCCATATACCCCTGTAGAGTGTCAGCTCTTCTGCTTAGTCCACCTCCCATATACCCCTGTAGAGTGTCAGCTCTTCTGCCCAGTCCACCTTCCATATACCCCTGTAGAGTGTCAGCTCTTCTGCTTAGTCCACCTCCCATATACCCCTGTAGAGTGTCAGCTCTTCTGCTTAGTCCACCTCCCATATACCTCTGTAGAGTGTCAGCTCTTCTGCCCAGTCCACCTTCCATATACCCCTGTAGAGTGTCAGCTCTTCTGCCCAGTCCACCTTCCATATACCCCTGTAGAGTGTCAGCTCTTCTACTTAGTCCACCTCCCATATACCTCTGTAGAGTGTCAGCTCTTCTGCCCAGTCCACCTTCCATATACCCCTGTAGAGTGTCAGCTCCTCTGCTTAGTCCACCTCCCATATACCTCTGTAGAGTGTCAGCTCTTCTACTTAGTCCACCTCCCATATACCCCTGTAGAGTGTCAGCTCTTCTACTTAGTCCACCTTCCATATACCCCTGTAGAGTGTCAGCTCTTCTGCCCAGTCCACCTTCCATATACCCCTGTAGTGTGTCAGCTCTTCTACTTAGTCCACCTCCCATATACCCCTGTAGAGTGTCAGCTCTTCTACTTAGTCCACCTCCCATATACCCCTGTAGAGTGTCAGCTCTTCTACTTAGTCCACCTTCCATATACCCCTGTAGAGTGTCAGCTCTTCTGCCCAGTCCACCTTCCATATACCCCTGTAGTGTGTCAGCTCTTCTACTTAGTCCACCTCCCATATACCCCTGTAGAGTGTCAGCTCTTCTGCCCAGTTCACCTTCCATATACCCCTGTAGAGTGTCAGCTCTTCTGCTTAGTCCACCTCCCATATACCCCTGTAGAGTGTCAGCTCTTCTGCCCAGTCCACCTTCCATATATCCCTGTAGAGTGTCAGCTCTTCTGCTTAGTCCTCTTCCCATATACCCCTGTAGAGTGTCAGCTCTTCTGCCCAGTTCACCTTCCATATACCCCTGTAGAGTGTCAGCTCTTCTGCTTAGTCCACCTCCCATATACCCCCGTAGAGTGTCAGCTCTTCTGCTTAGTCCACCTCCCATATACCCCTGTAGAGTGTCAGCTCTTCTGCTTAGTCCACCTCCCATATACCCCTGTAGAGTGTCAGCTCCTCTGCTTAGTCCACCTCCCATATACCTCTGTAGAGTGTCAGCTCTTCTGCCCAGTCCACCTTCCATATACCCCTGTAGAGTGTCAGCTCTTCTGCCCAGTCCACCTTCCATATACCCCCTGTAGAGTGTCAGCTCTTCTGCCCAGTTCACCTTCCATATACCCCTGTAGAGTGTCAGCTCTTCCGCTTAGTCCACCTCCCATATACCCCTGTAGAGTGTCAGCTTCTCTGCCCAGTCCACCTTCCATATACCCCTGTAGAGTGTCAGCTCTTCTGCTTAGTCCACCTTCCAAATACACCTGTAGAGTGTCAGCTCTTCTGCTTAGTGCACCTCCCATATACCCCTGTAGAGTGTCAGCTCTTCTGCCCAGTCCACCTTCCATATACCCCTGTAGAGTGTCAGCTCTTCTGCCCAGTCCACCTTCCATATACCCCTGTAGAGTGTAAGCTCTTCTACTTAGTCCACCTCCCATATACCCATGTAGAGTATCAGCTCTTCTGCCCAGTTCACCTCCCATATACCCCTGTAGAGTGTCAGCTCTTCTGCTTAGTCCACCTCCCATATACCCCTGTAGAGTGTCAGCTCTTCTGCTTAGTCCACCTCCCATATACCCCTGTAGAGTGTCAGCTCTTCTGCCCAGTCCACCTTCCATATACCCCTGTAGAGTGTCAGCTCTTCTGCTTAGTCCACCTCCCATATACCCCTGTAGAGTGTCAGCTCTTCTGCTTAGTCCACCTCCCATATACCCCTGTAGAGTGTCAGCTCTTCTACTTAGTCCACCTCCCATATACCTCTGTAGAGTGTCAGCTCTTCTGCCCAGTCCACCTTCCATATACCCCTGTAGAGTGTCAGCTCTTCTGCCCAGTCCACCTTCCATATACCCCTGTAGAGTGTCAGCTCTTCTGCCTAGTCCACCTCCCATATACCCCTGTAGAGTGTCAGCTCTTCTACTTAGTCCACCTCCCATATACCTCTGTAGAGTGTCAGCTCTTCTGCCCAGTCCACCTTCCATATACCCCTGTAGAGTGTCAGCTCTTCTGCCCAGTCCACCTTCCATATACCCCTGTAGAGTGTCAGCTCTTCTGCCCAGTCCACCTTCCATATACCCCTGTAGAGTGTCCGCTCTTCTGCTTAGTCCACCTCCCATATACCTCTGTAGAGTGTCAGCTCTTCTGCCCAGTCCACCTTCCATATACCCCTGTAGAGTGTCAGCTCTTCTACTTAGTCCACCTCCCATATACCTCTGTAGAGTGTCAGCTCTTCTGCCCAGTTCACCTTCCATATACCCCTGTAGAGTGTCAGCTCTTCTACTTAGTCCACCTTCCATATACCCCTGTAGAGTGTCAGCTCTTCTGCCCAGTCCACCTTCCATATACCCCTGTAGAGTGTCAGCTCTTCTGCTTAGTCCTCTTCCCATATACCCCTGTAGAGTGCCAGCTCTTCTGCCCAGTCCACCTTCCATATACCCCTGTAGAGTGTCAGCTCTTCTGCTTAGTCCTCTTCCCATATACCCCTGTAGAGTGCCAGCTCTTCTGCCCAGTCCACCTCCCATATACCCCTGTAGAGTGTCAGCTCTTCTACTTAGTCCACCTCCCATATGCCCCTGTAGAGTGTCAGCTCTTCTGCCCAGTTCACCTTCCATATACCCCTGTAGAGTGTCAGCTCTTCTGCTTAGTCCACCTCCCATATACCCCTGTAGAGTGTCAGCTCTTCTGCTTAGTTCACCTTCCATATACCCCTGTAGAGTGTCAGCTCTTCCGCTCAGTCCACCTCCCATATACCCCTGTAGAGTGTCAGCTTCTCTGCCCAGTCCACCTTCCATATACCCCTGTAGAGTGTCAGCTCTTCTGCTTAGTCCACCTTCCAAATACACCTGTAGAGTGTCAGCTCTTCTGCTTAGTGCACCTCCCATATACCCCTGTAGAGTGTCAGCTCTTCTGCCCAGTCCACCTTCCATATATCCCTGTAGAGTGTCAGCTCTTCTGCTTAGTCCACCTTCCAAATACACCTGTAGAGTGTCAGCTCTTCTGCTTAGTGCACCTCCCATATACCCCTGTAGAGTGTCAGCTCTTCTGCCCAGTTCACCTTCCATATACCCCTGTAGAGTGTCAGCTCTTCTGCTTAGTCCACCTCCCATATACCCCCGTAGAGTGTCAGCTCTTCTGCTTAGTCCACCTCCCATATACCCCTGTAGAGTGTCAGCTCTTCTGCTTAGTCCACCTCCCATATACCCCTGTAGAGTGTCAGCTCCTCTGCTTAGTCCACCTCCCATATACCTCTGTAGAGTGTCAGCTCTTCTGCCCAGTCCACCTTCCATATACCCCCTGTAGAGTGTCAGCTCTTCTGCCCAGTTCACCTTCCATATACCCCTGTAGAGTGTCAGCTCTTCCGTTTAGTCCACCTCCCATATACCCCTGTAGAGTGTCAGCTCTTCTGCCCAGTTCACCTTCCATATACCCCTGTAGAGTGTCAGCTCTTCCGCTTAGTCCACCTCCCATATACCCCTGTAGAGTGTCAGCTTCTCTGCCCAGTCCACCTTCCATATACCCCTGTAGAGTGTCAGCTCTTCTGCTTAGTCCACCTTCCAAATACACCTGTAGAGTGTCAGCTCTTCTGCTTAGTGCACCTCCCATATACCCCTGTAGAGTGTCAGCTCTTCTGCCCAGTCCACCTTCCATATACCCCTGTAGAGTGTCAGCTCTTCTGCCCAGTCCACCTTCCATATACCCCTGTAGAGTGTAAGCTCTTCTACTTAGTCCACCTCCCATATACCCATGTAGAGTATCAGCTCTTCTGCCCAGTTCACCTCCCATATACCCCTGTAGAGTGTCAGCTCTTCTACTTAGTCCACCTCCCATATACCCCTGTAGAGTGTCAGCTCTTCTGCTTAGTCCACCTCCCATATACCCCTGTAGAGTGTCAGCTCTTCTGCTTAGTCCACCTCCCATATACCCCTGTAGAGTGTCAGCTCTTCTGCCCAGTCCACCTTCCATATACCCCTGTAGAGTGTCAGCTCTTCTGCACAGTCCACCTCCCATATACCCCTGTAGAGTGTCAGCTCTTCTGCCCAGTCCACCTTCCATATACCCCTGTAGAGTGTCAGCTCTTCTACTTAGTCCACCTCCCATATGCCCCTGTAGAGTGTCAGCTCTTCTGCCCAGTTCACCTTCCATATACCCCTGTAGAGTGTCAGCTCTTCTGCTTAGTCCACCTCCCATATACCCCTGTAGAGTGTCAGCTCTTCTGCTTAGTTCACCTTCCATATACCCCTGTAGAGTGTCAGCTCTTCCGCTCAGTCCACCTCCCATATACCCCTGTAGAGTGTCAGCTTCTCTGCCCAGTCCACCTTCCATATACCCCTGTAGAGTGTCAGCTCTTCTGCTTAGTCCACCTTCCAAATACACCTGTAGAGTGTCAGCTCTTCTGCTTAGTGCACCTCCCATATACCCCTGTAGAGTGTCAGCTCTTCTGCCCAGTCCACCTTCCATATATCCCTGTAGAGTGTCAGCTCTTCTGCTTAGTCCACCTTCCAAATACACCTGTAGAGTGTCAGCTCTTCTGCTTAGTGCACCTCCCATATACCCCTGTAGAGTGTCAGCTCTTCTGCCCAGTTCACCTTCCATATACCCCTGTAGAGTGTCAGCTCTTCTGCTTAGTCCACCTCCCATATACCCCCGTAGAGTGTCAGCTCTTCTGCTTAGTCCACCTCCCATATACCCCTGTAGAGTGTCAGCTCTTCTGCTTAGTCCACCTCCCATATACCCCTGTAGAGTGTCAGCTCCTCTGCTTAGTCCACCTCCCATATACCTCTGTAGAGTGTCAGCTCTTCTGCCCAGTCCACCTTCCATATACCCCCTGTAGAGTGTCAGCTCTTCTGCCCAGTTCACCTTCCATATACCCCTGTAGAGTGTCAGCTCTTCCGTTTAGTCCACCTCCCATATACCCCTGTAGAGTGTCAGCTCTTCTGCCCAGTTCACCTTCCATATACCCCTGTAGAGTGTCAGCTCTTCCGCTTAGTCCACCTCCCATATACCCCTGTAGAGTGTCAGCTTCTCTGCCCAGTCCACCTTCCATATACCCCTGTAGAGTGTCAGCTCTTCTGCTTAGTCCACCTTCCAAATACACCTGTAGAGTGTCAGCTCTTCTGCTTAGTGCACCTCCCATATACCCCTGTAGAGTGTCAGCTCTTCTGCCCAGTCCACCTTCCATATACCCCTGTAGAGTGTCAGCTCTTCTGCCCAGTCCACCTTCCATATACCCCTGTAGAGTGTAAGCTCTTCTACTTAGTCCACCTCCCATATACCCATGTAGAGTATCAGCTCTTCTGCCCAGTTCACCTCCCATATACCCCTGTAGAGTGTCAGCTCTTCTACTTAGTCCACCTCCCATATACCCCTGTAGAGTGTCAGCTCTTCTGCTTAGTCCACCTCCCATATACCCCTGTAGAGTGTCAGCTCTTCTGCTTAGTCCACCTCCCATATACCCCTGTAGAGTGTCAGCTCTTCTGCCCAGTCCACCTTCCATATACCCCTGTAGAGTGTCAGCTCTTCTGCACAGTCCACCTCCCATATACCCCTGTAGAGTGTCAGCTCTTCTGCCCAGTTCACCTTCCATATACCCCTGTAGAGTGTCAGCTCTTCTGCTTAGTCCACCTCCCATATACCCCTGTAGAGTGTCAGCTCTTCTGCCCAGTCCACCTTCCATATACCCCTGTAGAGTGTCAGCTCTTCTACTTAGTCCACCTCCCATATACCTCTGTTGAGTGTCAGCTCTTCTGCCCAGTCCACCTTCCATATACCCCTGTAGAGTGTCAGCTCTTCTGCCCAGTCCACCTTCCATATACCCCTGTAGAGTGTCAGCTCTTCTGCCTAGTCCACCTCCCATATACCCCTGTAGAGTGTCAGCTCTTCTACTTAGTCCACCTCCCATATACCTCTGTAGAGTGTCAGCTCTTCTGCCCAGTCCACCTTCCATATACCCCTGTAGAGTGTCAGCTCTTCTGCCCAGTCCACCTTCCATATACCCCTGTAGAGTGTCAGCTCTTCTGCCCAGTCCACCTTCCATATACCCCTGTAGAGTGTCAGCTCTTCTGCCCAGTCCACCTTCCATATACCCCTGTAGAGTGTCAGCTCTTCTGCTTAGTCCACCTTCCATATACCCCTGTAGAGTGTCAGCTCTTCTGCTTAGTCCACCTTCCATATACCCCTGTAGAGTGTCCGCTCTTCTGCTTAGTCCACCTCCCATATACCTCTGTAGAGTGTCAGCTCTTCTGCCCAGTTCACCTTCCATATACCCCTGTAGAGTGTCAGCTCTTCTACTTAGTCCACCTTCCATATACCCCTGTAGAGTGTCAGCTCTTCTGCCCAGTCCACCTTCCATATACCCCTGTAGAGTGTCAGCTCTTCTGCTTAGTCCACCTTCCATATACCCCTGTAGAGTGTCAGCTCTTCTGCTTAGTCCACCTCCCATATACCCCTGTAGAGTGTCAGCTCTTCCGCTCAGTCCACCTCCCATATACCCCTGTAGAGTGTCAGCTTCTCTGCCCAGTCCACCTTCCATATACCCCTGTAGAGTATCAGCTCTTCTGCTTAGTCCACCTTCCAAATACACCTGTAGAGTGTCAGCTCTTCTGCTTAGTGCACCTCCCATATACCCCTGTAGAGTGTCAGCTCTTCTGCCCAGTCCACCTTCCATATATCCCTGTAGAGTGTCAGCTCTTCTGCTTAGTCCACCTTCCAAATACACCTGTAGAGTGTCAGCTCTTCTGCTTAGTGCACCTCCCATATACCCCTGTAGAGTGTCAGCTCTTCTGCCCAGTCCACCTTCCATATACCCCTGTAGAGTGTCAGCTCTTCTGCTTAGTCCACCTTCCATATACCCCTGTAGAGTGTCAGCTCTTCTGCTTAGTCCACCTCCCATATACCCCTGTAGAGTGTCAGCTCTTCTGCCCAGTCCACCTTCCATATACCCCTGTAGAGTGTCAGCTCTTCTGCCCAGTCCACCTTCCATATACCCCTGTAGAGTGTAAGCTCTTCTACTTAGTCCACCTCCCATATACCCATGTAGAGTATCAGCTCTTCTGCTTACTCCACCTTCCATATACCTTTGTAGTGTCAGCTCTTCTCCTTAGTCCACCTTCCATACTCCCCTGTAGAGGGCGGGCGGGCCCTTAAGAGGCAGGGCTGGATGGAGAATGACAGAGGCCGGGCCCGGGTGCAGGGAGGGCGTCAGAGGCCGGGCCCGGGTGCAGGGAGGGCGTCAGAGGCCGGGCCCGGGTGCAGGGAGGGCGTCAGAGGCCGGGCCCGGGTGCAGGGAGGGCGTCAGAGGCCGGGCCTTCACATTATCTTGACATAGGATGCGGCTTCTGCTGTTTTAGTTGGCTGGCAACGGGCGGTTTGAGGCGAATCAGGCCGGATTCCTGGGGCGCAGGACAGCCCCTGCATTCGGGCTGTCATGTATTCCTGTGTGTGACCACTAGGTGTCGCTCTTAGTCTGGCCCATCACCTGGGTCCATCAAGCCATCCCACCACGTCAAGGTGGCGACACGATCGGGATGGAAGCTCCTCCTCCAATGGAGGAGGAGGGGCCCTCCTCTCCGGGCACCGCCCACAGCCACAAGCTCGCACTAGTCCCGCCTTCCACCCACCACCCCTCACCCTTCCTTTCTTCATGAGTTCTGCGCCTGAGTCTTAAGCCCCGCCCAATAGTGGGGCGTGGACCCAGTGCATAGGCCATGTAGGATAGTGTGAGGGGCGGCACAAGCGTCCTCCAATCGTCGCCCCTACAACTCCCTCGCCCCCGGTGCTCGGAACTGGGGCGCAACGCTATGACATTCGGTGCAGAGCCCCGATTGTCTAGGTCACAACCCAAACCGCCCTATAAAAACCGGGCAGCCGTATTCCGGACCAGAAGCGGGAGGTTGAAGTGACCATGGCATATGGACTGGAGGGCGCTTCGCCCGGTCCCTCCCGCCACTCTCCCTTCTACATCCCCCCGACTCAGCGGCACCAGCCCCCAGGAAGCCCTCCTCCTACCGCCCCACTCGGCTACCATGGTAACCATGTGGGCGCCGGGGGATAGGAGAGCTATCTCCGGGAGCTATGATATGGTTACCGCGAACCGGGAGAGCGATGCAGTGGTCGCAGGGACAGTGACAAGAGGGGGCGTTGTCAGAGCCTTTACCTTGCTATCGGTGCGAGCTTGTGGCTGTGAGCTGGTCCAGGAGAGGAGTGACTGGCTGGCGCCGCGCTTCGCAATTTATACTCCCAGGCAGTGACGTCATCGGCGTCACGAGCAGTTTGCTCTCAGATCATTGGTCGATTTGTTTAGCACCTTATTATGCAAATGAGCAGATAGCGTTACAGCTTTGAACACGACTCCTTTTCTAGAGATTGACACTTTTTATGGTGGGAAATGTGCTTTCAAATCACAATCCAAATCAACAGACCCTACTAACCCCACTGCAGTGAGGTTCCTGTCCCCCATGCTGATTACAGGACCCCTCAGGCCGGGTGGCGACCACCAGACGAAATCATTCTGCCCCACACTTACACAGCTTACATTAAAGCCGACCCAAACTGTAAAAAGGGGAGGGCGGGCCTTGTAGTGCGCTCTGGGGTGACTGCGTGGCCCAATTTCTAACAGTTGGTCCCGCGCCGTCGCCATTTTGTCCCGCGCCGTCTCCCGGAGGTTTGCCACGGCCTCTCAGGCGCCCGCTGCCGCCGCCGCCCCCGTGTGTAAGCGCTCAGATGAACTTTCTGGGCCGGCGGCAGCGGGCGCCCGAGAGGCCGGGAGTCTAGTAGGCAATAATTTAATTTCATTGGTGGTTCAGTGGGTGGGAGCGGGACTCAAGTAGGAGATTGTTGCTAAGCTAAAGGTGGGCGGGGCTACAGAGCCTCGCTGGAGATCGCAGAGGAGGGACATCGTCACACAGGTTAGTGTGTATGTCTGTGCGCGTGTGACTGAGTTATCACTGTGCTGTATAGAGTGTCAGCTCTGCTGCATAGTCCCCTGTGTGTGTGATCCCTGTGCTGTATAGAGTGTCAGCTCTGCTGCCTCGTCCCCTGTGTGTGTGATCCCTGTGCTGTATAGAGTGTCAGCTCTTCTGCCTAGTCCCGTCTCGTGTGTGTGTGTGTTATCCCTGTGCTTTATAGAGTGTCAGCTCTGCTGCCTAGTCCCCTGTCTCCTGTTTGTGTTCCTGTGCTGTATAGTGTCAGCTCTGCTGCCTAGTCCCCTGTCTCCTGTGTGCGATCCCTGTGCTGTATAGAGTATCAGCTCTGCTGCATAGTCTCCTGTGTGTGTGATCCCTCTGCTGTATAGTGTGTCAGCTCTGCTGCATAGTCTCCTGTGTGTGTGATCCCTCTGCTGTATAGAGTGTCAGCTCTGCTGCCTAGTCCCCTGTGTGTGTGATCCCTGTGCTGTATAGAGTGTCAGCTCTTCTGCCTAGTCCCGTCTCGTGTGTGTGTGTGTGTGTGTGTGTGTGTTATCCCTGTGCTTTATAGAGTGTCAGCTCTGCTGCCTAGTCCCCTGTCTCCAATATGTGTCTGTGATCCCTGTGCTGTATAGAGTGTCAGCTCTGCTGCCTAGTCCCCTGTCTCCTGTCTGTGATCCCTGTGCTGTATAGAGTGTCAGCTCTGCTGCCTAGTCCCCTGTCTCCTGTCTGTGATCCCTGTGCTGTATAGAGTGTCAGCTCTGCTGCCTAGTCCCATGTGTGTGTGATCCCTGTGTTGTATAGAGTGTCAGCTCTGCTGCCTAGTCCCCTGTCTCCAATATGTGACTGTGATCCCTGTGCTGTATAGAGTATCAGCTCTGCTACCTAGTCCCCTGTGTGTGATCCCTGTGCTGTATAGAGTGTCAGCTCTGCTGCCTAGTCCCCTGTCTCCTGTGTGTGATCCCTGTGCTGTATAGAGTGTCAGCTCTGCTGCCTAGTCCCATGTGTGTGTGATCCCTGTGCTGTATAGAGTGTCAGCTCTGCTGCCTAGTCTCCTGTGTGTGTGATCCCTGTGCTGTATAGCGTGTCAGCTCTGCTGCCTAGTCCCCTGTCTCCTGTGTGTGATCCCTGTGCTGTATAGAGTGTCAGCTCTGCTGCCTAGTCCCCTGTCTCCTGTCTGTGATCCCTGTGCTGTATAGAGTGTCAGCTCTGCTGCCTAGTCCCCTGTCTGTGATCCCTGTGCTGTATAGAGTATCAGCTCTGCTACCTAGTCCCCTGTGTGTGATCCCTGTGCTGTATAGAGTATCAGCTCTGCTGCCTAGTCCCCTGTCTGTGATCCCTGTGCTGTATAGAGTATCAGCTCTGCTGCCTAGTCCCCTGTCTGTGATCCCTGTGCTGTATAGAGTGTCAGGTCTGCTGCCTAGTCCCCTGTCTGTGATCCCTGTGCTGTATAGAGTGTCAGCTCTGCTGCCTAGTCCCCTGTCTCCTGTCTGTGATCCCTGTGCTGTATAGAGTGTCAGCTCTGCTGCCTAGTCCCCTGTCTCCTGTCTGTGATCCCTGTGCTGTATAGAGTGTCAGCTCTGCTGCCTAGTCTCCTGTGTGTGTGATCCCTGTGCTGTATAGAGTGTCAGCTCTGCTGCCTAGTCCCCTGTCTCCTGTCTGTGATCCCTGTGCTGTATAGAGTGTCAGCTCTGCTGCCTAGTCCCCTGTCTCCTGTCTGTGATCCCTGTGCTGTATAGAGTGTCAGCTCTGCTGCCTAGTCCCATGTGTGTGTGATCCCTGTGCTGTATAGAGTGTCAGCTCTGCTGCCTAGTCCCCTGTCTCCAATATGTGACTGTGATCCCTGTGCTGTATAGAGTATCAGCTCTGCTACCTAGTCCCCTGTGTGTGATCCCTGTGCTGTATAGAGTGTCAGCTCTGCTGCCTAGTCCCCTGTCTCCTGTGTGTGTGATCCCTGTGCTGTATAGAGTGTCAGCTCTGCTGCCTAGTCCCCTGTCTCCTGTGTGTGTGTTCCCTGTGCTGTATAGAGTGTCAGCTCTGCTGCCTAGTCCCCTGTCTCCTGTGTGTGTGATCCCTGTGCTGTATAGAGTGTCAGCTCTGCTGCCTAGTCCCCTGTCTCCTGTGTGTGTGTTCCCTGTGCTGTATAGAGTATCAGCTCTGCTGCCTAGTCCCCTGTCTGTGATCCCTGTGCTGTATAGAGTGTCAGCTCTGCTACCTAGTCCCCTGTGTGTGGTCCCTGTGCTGTATAGAGTATCAGCTCTGCTGCCTAGTCCCCTGTCTCCTGTCTGTGATCCCTGTGCTGTATAGAGTATCAGCTCTGCTGCATAGTCCCCTGTCTGTGATCCCTGTGCTGTATAGAGTGTCAGCTCTGCTGCCTAGTCCCCTGTCTCCTGTCTGTGATCCCTGTGCTGTATAGAGTATCAGCTCTGCTGCCTAGTCCCCTGTCTGTGATCCCTGTGCTGTATAGAGTATCAGCTCTGCTGCCTAGTCCCCTGTCTGTGATCCCTGTGCTGTATAGAGTATCAGCTCTGCTGCCTAGTCCCCTGTCTGTGATCCCTGTGCTGTATAGAGTGTCAGCTCTGCTGCCTAGTCCCCTGTCTCCAATATGTGTCTGTGATCCCTGTGCTGTATAGAGTATCAGCTCTGCTGCCTAGTCCCCTGTCTGTGATCCCTGTGCTGTATAGAGTGTCAGCTCTGCTGCCTAGTCCCCTGTCTCCTGTCTGTGATCCCTGTGCTGTATAGAGTGTCAGCTCTGCTGCCTGGTGAGTTGCTGATTACCAGAATAGGACCCGTCAGCTGCAGGGGACAATATGTGAGTATCTAAGTCATAATAATGGGGGCAATCCCAGTGACCGGGGAAAGATCCTCTGGGGAGAACGTTAATCTGTGACATCATTGTAAATTCATAGTCGAAAGTAAAGTTAGTTTTTAAAAATATATATTTATTTTTGTTCATAAATGCAAATAAATTCAGTTAATGTAAGTTCTATGTTTTGTATGTAAATGCCTTTAAATTTACAGAAAACTATTTAAAGGCTGAAACAAAAAGCAGAAAAAAAAGTCATTGTAAGTATTTCTCAATATGTTGCTTTGTATACTCGCATTAGTGTGAGTCAGGGGTGTACTGGCAATAGGGCATACTGGTAGGCCGCCAACTACCCTGCACTGGCCGGCTGCCGAGGCTCCGGCTTCTTACAGCGGGACAGGTGAACGGGAGCCACTGCGGGCTGTCAAGAGTGGCCTGGGGCGCGGCAACTCCCATTCACCTGGCCCGTGGCAAGGAGCCGGAGCTTCAGCAGCCGGCCAGTGCAGGGGAGCCTCCCTATGACGCACTGTGTCAGCACTGGAGCTTTACTGTCAATGTCATTTCCATAAAATCTTCAAAGTGGACCAAAATCCAGGACTGACAGAAAGAAATGGATTTTTTCTGGTGTACAGCTGTGGGGCCACATGTTTCAAGGGCAGAACTTGAGTGGGTGCAGGGGGTGTGACCGCACCAGGGCCCGGATGGTCAGGGGGGCCCCATCATTGCTGCTCCTCCACCTTATTTATCATATTTGTGCTCACTTGGCAGCATTTAGATGGAGGAAGCGGCATTTGTCTCTGCTGTTTCAGTTTTTAGTTGTCTAACTGCATCCAATTGATTTAAAATAGAAGAATGTCTACTGTATGAGCTGTGAAAGGGCCACATTTAATGTTCGCACCAGGGCCCCGTCACATTTAGTTACGCCACTGTTTATTAGGAACCTAAGCAATATTATTACATGAGTAGATGAAATATATCGGCCATTGTGTAACAGCACAACAGTGATTGCTCTGGAATGGTCTTGCTGACCCACTATGTTCTGTAAGGGACTAAATAGTAAAGGGGGACCTACACTCTAAACAAATGTACACCCTCTGCTGCCCCGCTTACAAGCCAAAAAGGCAGAGAGCCCAATATAGTGACCTCATCAATATTGGCAACATCATCATTCCCGTGAAGCCACCTGCCCACCGCCTGCTACAAGAGGGTGGCGCCAACATGATGACATCACCCACCCAGCTCAAGTAAGAAGAGAGCCGCCCTACAAGAATAGTGGGTACAAGCAGATTGGCTGCTGTGAGGGGAGGAGCTAAACCATGGGTGTAGGCCCTTTTAGGTTACAGGATATAGAGGTTTATTGTTCACTGTAGAGGGTTCTCCATATTTTTTATGTGCAATGTTCCTAGACATGTATGATACAATTCTGTAAATAAAAATACTTTGATAAAATGATGTGTTCTTTTTGGGGTTCTATATACTTTTAAATACATATATTTTATTATGATTATTACTATATTTTTTTGAAGTCTGCAGGAGCTCAACAGTGAAACACAGGGGGTTTATTTAAGGTAGAGCAAAACCCAGGATTTTGACTATCCTGGGTTTTGGTCCTTGTCCCGCTGTTTGAAACCCCCCAGATCGCCGATGCCAACTCACCTCTTCCCGGTCCTACGGCACATGCGCGGCAGCTCGTCCAATCAGCGTGCTCGCTGACCTCACGCCATCTAAGCCAGCGTCTAAGACCAGCGGCTCTGATCACGCTAGCAGACGCATCCCCCACTTCCCTCTAACAGGGAGCGTGCCCGCGTTGGCCATTCACAGATGCCTGGCGCAGACACCCGCACTGCTAGAGGGATAGCGGGGATGCGGCCGCAGCTTACGTGTGCGCCGTTGGCCCGAGAAGGTAAGCGAGCGCCGTGATCTGGGGGGGTTTCACATAGTGGGACATCCCGATTTTTGATGGGGAGGGAATCGATCGCCTGGGTTTTGGTCCACTTTAAGAAATGCTAAGGCCACATAGTGGCAGATGAGTGTCGGGTCCCAGTGCAAAAGGTGTATTTATCAATTCAAAAATCTAGAGCACCTGTGGTAGTGCGAGGTAGTGTCCTATCTATCCCGAAGTCCCATCTATCATCGGCACTGGTGATGAGATGAGTTCCCTACAGTGCCAGATAGGACCAGGCGCTCACCCTGCACTGTGTGGCCTTATCCTATACATGTCAATCCCGTTTTTTGAGCGCCTCTGCGAGCGCTATGTTTTTTTTTTTTTCTTAAAATGGACCAAAACCGACCACGATCAGCGGGTCGATCGATTCCCTCCCCCCGGGGCATCCAAAATCTGGATTCCCTGCAGTGTGAAACCCCCCCAGGTCACGCTATACATTTAGCTTCATTCCCGGTCCAGCGGCACATGCACTAGCCGTACCCCCTCTATCCCACTAGCAGGGTGTGTGCTCGCACCAGACATTTGTGAATGGCCGGCACACTCCCTGTTAGAGGGTAGCGGGGGATGTGGGCGCCAGCATGCTCGGAGCTGCTCGCCTTAGATGAGGTGACGGCAGCAGCTCCGAGCACGCTGATTGGACAAGCAACCGTGCATGCGCCGTAGAACCGGGAAGAGGTGAGTTGACTGTGATCTGGGGAGTTTCACACAGTGGGAAAGGACAGAAACCCAGGATAGTCAAAATCCTGGGTTTTGGTCCACTATAAATACTTTGTGGGCACAATGACTCTTTTCAATGGAGCAAATAAGTAACAGCTGTTTTCAAAGGGGTAAATGGCTTTGGGCCACTTTAATGCCAGTTTCATGGCCAGAACAACTTTGGGCCAGGCTGAACTCAACTGTATGCCATGCAGGGGGTCCCCCTCTGTCAGGTGGCACCGGGACATCAGTGGCCCAAAGCCATTTTAGCCTTTAAAAACACATTCTTTATTGCCCATTTAGATACCCATTTTGTGCCAGCTAGTTCAGGATTTGTGCCAGTTTTAATGCAATATTGGTCAGAACTCTATAGAATAACTGGCATCATTCATGGACATTTTCCACTCAAGGAAGGCGGGAAATAAGCATAAACACAAATTAGAAACTGGCGAATAAGAAACCAACTTCAGCATCGTGGTGATGGGGCAGACTAAGAGCGACACCTAGTGGTCACACAGAGGAATACATGACAGCCCGAGTGCAGGGGCTGTCCTGCGCCCCAGAAATCCGGCCTGATTCGCCTCAAACCGCCCGTTGCCAGCCAACTAAAACAGCAGAAGCCGGATCCTATGTAAAGATAATGTGAAGGCCCGGCCTCTGACGCCCTCCCTGCACCCGGGCCCCGCCTCTGATGCCCTCCCTGCACCCGGGCCCCGCCTCTGACGCCCTCCCTGCACCCGGGCCCGGCCTCTGACGCCCTCCCTGCACCCGGGCCCGGCCTCTGACGCCCTCCCTGCACCCGGGCCCGGCCTCTGACGCCCTCCCTGCACCCGGGCCCGGCCTCTGACGCCCTCCCTGCACCCGGGCCCGGCCTCTGACGCCCTCCCTGCACCCGGGCCCCGCCTCTGACGCCCTCCCTGCACCTGGGCCCGGCCTCTGACGCCCTCCCTGCACCCGGGCCCCGCCTCTGACGCCCTCCCTGGAGTCAAGCCATTTAATTGGGTTGGGGGCGGGAGTGTGCCACAGACTGCAGGGAGAACAAGACTCATTGAATCTTAGACTCTAGGGCCGGGTGAGAGGCCTCCAGCAGAATGTCCAGCGCCCCTCCAGCACCCGCAGCAGGCATATCTTGAGTGTGGCCAGCGGGAGGCGTCGCTTGCAGTTTATTTGCACAGCAATGTGCATTAATGGAGCGCCGCACATGTGCCGAGGTGAGTTACTGGAAGAACCGGGATGCCCCTGTAGTGCAGACCAATACCCAGGAGGGGGTAAGCTGCTCCCTGTGTCGCTTTAAAGTGGACCTGTCACCTCCAAGGCCTAAGTGCCCCTGGGGCATCCCGATGGTGGATGCCCCACAGTGTGACCCCCCCCCCACTCAGACCCAGGAGTGTGCAGAACACCTCGGGGTAACCGGGGACGCCCCCACTTCCTGTGCCGCACATTAGTATGATCCGCATACAGCCCTGATTGGACGAGAGCCCGCGCATGAGCTGCAGAAATATTACCTCCTGGCTCTGTGTTCCTGTGCACCAATAGGGATTCGCTGGGTGGGCACGTACGTCCACCAGTGATGGATTTGAGAGTAGGTAAGTAGCTCTGCCTAATTCCAGGGTTCCCCATTATGTCTGTGCAGCGCCAGTCACCTCCAGCAACCAATCAGATTTATCGTGGATCTAACAGTCGATCCCCCTCATTCTAATCCCAAACCTTCACCAGCTTGTCAACCCCCATACATTATTTCCTGTCCCCCATCAGCTCTGCTAGGAAAAGGTGAGTATCCCTCTAATGCAGGGTCACTGGTGGTGTGAGGGGGGGAGGTGCAGTAGTTTCCTGTTCCCCATCAGATGGAGCTCTGCTAGAAAAAGGTGAGTATCCCTCTAACGCAGGGTCACTGGTGGTGTGAGGGGGGGAGGTGCAGTAGTTTCCTGTCCCCCATCAGATGGAGCTCTGCTAGGAAAAGGTGAGTATCTAGCAGACACATGGGGGGGAGGAGTGAGGGAGGAGTTATATAGACTCAACTTTACAAAGTGACTGATGCAGGGGGAGGAGCCACAGGATTAATGTACTCGCTCGTAGTCATTATTATTCATTAATATTCGTCATTCATTATATATGGAAATAATAAAATAATAATTATTTTTTAGTCATTATTATTCACCTAAGGTGGATCAAAACCCAGGATTTTGACTATCCGG
This sequence comes from Gastrophryne carolinensis, assembly GCA_027917425.1. Classification (NCBI taxonomy): domain Eukaryota; kingdom Metazoa; phylum Chordata; class Amphibia; order Anura; family Microhylidae; genus Gastrophryne; species Gastrophryne carolinensis. Next base: position 80,675,430 of record CM051243.1, read on the forward strand.
GGTTTTGGTCCTCGCCCCTAATCAGAGGGGGCCCCGCTGTGTGAAACCCCCCAGGTCGCCCGATCAAACACCTCTTTACAATCCTACGGCACATGCAAAGCCGCTCGTCCAATCGGTGCGCTCAGATCCTCTGACGTCTCTTCGTCTAAGGCGAGCGGACCCGAGCGCGCTGGTGGCCGCATCCTCCGCTTTCCTCTAGCAGGGAGTGTACCCACACCTGCCATTTACAAATGCCTGGTGCGGGCACACACCCTGCTAGAGGGATAGCGGGGATGCAGCCGCTGCTCGCACATCCGCCGTTGGACCAGGAATGAAGGTGAGTTTTTGGGCAAACTGGGGGGTTTCACACAGTGAGGCAATAAATCGACCTGGGAATCGCTGATCTCCGTGGGTTTCAGTCCACTTTAAATGGAAAGTCCACTTTCGATGGAATCTTTGATGTGACATCCAGGCGCTGGATGTCTAGTGTTTGTATCTCCCATCATCTCCCCCTAGAGTGAAAACACAAACTGGGACAGGTTTAAAAGGCCCCCCACCACGTCACCTACCCTGTGTGGCTCCTGCCAGGAGGAGCACCGCATCATCTACCCTGTGTGGCTCCTGCCAGGGAGCCTGTGGCCAGGAGGAGCACAGCATCATCTACCCTGTGTGGCTCCTGCCAGGGTGCCTGTGGCCAGGAGGAGCGCAGCATCACCTACCCTGTGTGGCTCCTGCCAGGGTGCCTGTGGCCTGGAGGAGCACAGCATCATCTACCCTGTGTGGCTCCTGCCAGGGTGCCTGTGGCCTGGAGGAGCACAGCATCACCTACCCTGTGTGGCTCCTGCCAGGGTGCCTGTGGCCTGGAGGAGCACAGCATCATCTACCCTGTGTGGCTCCTGCCAGGGTGCCTGTGGCCTGGAGGAGCACAGCATCATCTACCCTGTGTGGCTCTCGATCTCCTGCGGTAGCTAGCAGGCTTGTGGCCTGGATGGCGTGAGCCTCCCCCCTCGGCGGCAGCACTGGCGGCGTTGGCACTTTGGCGACCCCAGGTCTCCCCTCTGGTTCTCCAGGGGCTTGGGTGCGCCCCAGACATTTGCAGTCGGGGGTGATGGAGGGGCGTAGACTGCCCCGGGCACGTGGTAATCCCGGGACTCGGATGCTTAGTGGGCTTTGCTGTCCAGTTGGCGTAGTCCTCCCTCTTGGTGGTGGCGCTTGGTTTGTGTTCCCCATTACTAGGGGGGTGCGTTGGCTTGAGCGGTGTAGGAGGGGCGGCACCGGCCTGGACGCGGTTATGTGTTAACATGCCTCCGGGTCCAGGGGTTGCCTCCGGTGTGTAGCCTCAGCACGCGTGCATTGCAGCTGATTGGAACATGCAGATACCGGGCATCTACAGCGGAGGAGCTGAGCCATGAGGAGGCCTCTTCAGGAAAGTGGGTGGGACGTGTACACCCGCTGTAATTTGGGGGATCACATGTATTTGCTCTTCCCTACATGTCACCTTAGAGTCTACCCTGTCCCTTTATGGTCCTGGTTGCTATATATAATGTGAGGGACAATCCCTGAACAACATGAGTGAAGCCGCCACTTTAAGAGGATACATCATTGCTATGCAGATACGGGCCCTTCACTGGAAATTTTCAGGGCCCGAGACGCCACGCCCTCCTTCCACTGAATCAGAGGATTTTAAAGGGGGAGCTGCCAGGGCCGGAGCATTTGATGTTGTGCCTTGTTTTCCTCTTCTGGGATTTAAACAAGAAAGCCTTTTGGGATGGTCTCCATACCTGTGACTTACCTATCAGCTCCCCCTGTGTCCCAGTTTCTGTAGTGCTGTGTGTCTGTGATCCTGAGGGGAATCCACTGCAGACCAACAATCCTCGGGGAGGCCCAATGTGGCCTAATAATAATAATTTACATCTTTATTGTAACAATCAATCGATGACAAAATGCCATAAAAAACATGTAGAATACATAAATTGCACAGGACAAACAAACAGACAAAAACTGATGAGGTATAAGCGGAGGAAGAGTCTCCCAAATGTCTCAATAAATATACAATTAAAGTGGTCGCCCATACACTTGCCTTATTTTCCAGTCCCACGGCGCATGCGAAAGCCCCAGCCACATCCCCATTATCCCTCTAGCAGGGTGCGTGCCCCTGCCAGGCATTTGTGAATGGAGACGAGGGTAGCCGGGGATGCGGCCGTCAGCGCGCTCGGAGCCACTCGCCATAGGGGACGTGACGTCACCGAATCTGAGAGCACTGATTGGACGAGCGGCTGTGCTTGCTCCGTAGGGTGGAGAAGAGGTAAGTTTGTTTTTGGCAATGCCGGGGATGTGGCCGCCCAATATTTACACAGGGTGCCAGGAAAAAGGTGAGTCTTGCGGCAGCACCCGGGGGGATTCACACAGTGGGGCATCCCGAATGGTAGTTAACCCGACCTAGTGTGTCACAGACACCGAGTCTGAGGGTTAAATGAGCTGCTTCCTGCTGTGCCCGGGCCGGCTGTCAGGGGGCGGCACCTTTCATTAACCACCCTTTCCTGATAAGCCCTTTCCATGATGCCAAAAATGAATGAGGGGACTCTCACATTGAAACGTACATGTCTGAACCCCAAGGTAATCAACGGCCTTAGATTGGAAGTCAAGGTTAGACTTAAAGTGGACCAAAACCCAGGATTTTGACTATCCCGGGTTTTGGTCCTTGCCCTCGATCGGGGATGCCCCGCTGTGTTAGGTCGCCTGAACAAGCTCACCTCATACTGGTTCTACGGCACATGTGCGGCCGCTGGTCCAATCAGGGCCATTCACAAATGCCTGACGCGGGCACGCACCCTGCTAGGGGGATATTGGGGATGCGGCTGCTGCTCGCGCATGCGCAGTTGGCTCAGGAAAGAAGGTGAGTCTCCGGGCGATCTGGAGACGTTTTTCATTGGGGGGGCATCCCAAATCTAGATGCCCCGGGGGGAGCGAGTATGCCTGCCCTGGACTCTCTTAGACTCCAGGGTGGGGTCCACTTTAAATTCCGATGCTGTGAGACTCCAGGGGCTGCTAGTTAGTCTGCCCCTGGGGGGGCATCCCGAATGCCAGATACCCCTCCCTCCCCCAATCGACCCCCTGCATGTTGCCTGCCACTGCGAAATATGGTCATATGATTGGCACATGGTGGTCAAAGTGGAAAGGCAGAGAACAGGACATGTGACCACCACCACGGCCAATCATGCGGTAGCACTTCAGCAGGGGGCGTGGTGACAGGTAAGATTTAAATCCAGGCCGGACTTGTCCTAGCCACCCGATAACCTTACCTGTCTGACAAGCCCAAGGCACAGGCACGGCCAACGTGGCATCACTAGCATCCTGTTTAGGCTGTGTGTGGCCACACCTGCCACAACTGAATGGCTATGCCTGGGCGCACCCCGCCACAGGATGCCAGTGATGTCGCAGACCACTGGCCCTAAAGTCTTATGAGAGACTCTGGGCTGGAGGCTGGGGGTCACTGTGATCAAAGAGGTACCGCCACAGAAACCTCCAGATTTTGTGCTAAGCCGTGTTCATCCACTGTGACACCCATCGCTTTATAGTATTAGTTGCAGCTAAATACAGAAAGAGATGCTCAACAAACTCTTCTTGGACGGAGCAAAGAGAAAGAGATCGTCCAGGTAAGCTACGTGCCGACCTTATTTAATCTCAGATATGCCACTACCTCCGCAAAAAATCTGAGGCGCAGATGAAAGGCCAAAGGGCATCGCTCTGAATTGGCAATGATGAGTTACTCCAGAACTCACGCAATTGGTAACAAGCAGGGGTCTAAACCGAAAGGAATCAGTATCCCATGCCCAATTGAGCCGAATATCTGAGCTTTTATCTAGAGGAACTCTAAGGAAACCCATGTCCTCAAAGGAGAGATTTGACTTCCAAGAAACCTGAGCCAAAGGACCATCCACCTTAGGACACTTGATCTCAGGCCTTGCACAGGGGATCAGGCTGATTGCAGGGAACCCTCAATAAAAAGGAGCCACATGGCCTGTCAGTTGTCTCTTGACCAGCCTGAAGGAAGGAGCCCAGGCTGCAGTGGATACAGGAGGAGAAAAGCTTACACTCTATTGGGGTATAAGGGAGGATACAGGAGAAGAGCTTACAATCTATTAGGGTATAAGGGAGGATATGGAAGGAGAAGAGCTTACAATCTATTAGGGTAATTAGGTGGGTGTGGTCACACACTGTGAAAGCCAGAGCACACAACTGCTCCTAATTACCAGAGGCCTGTGAAGCCTGGGGCTTTCCGGGGAGTGCCTCCCCAGGCAGCATGGATGATTCCGGGGGTGAGTCGCGCCGGTACCCCCGAAGGAATATTAAACCTCCGGATCCCGGGACTGCTTCTACCAGCGGCGCTAATAACACCACGGTGCCCCAGCCCGGTAAGAGTTTGTCAGCCTTTCGAAGCCGTGTATGCAGTAATTTGTGCAGTGTGGCGAAGGAGGAGGAGAAGCTGTGCAAGATGAGAATTGCATTAAAGAAAAAGAAAATGGACACCAGCAAGGCGTGGGGATTGGATAAGCGGTCAAATAAAGCAGACTTAGCTGAGCTTGAATCAGCATGTCGGCAGCAGGAAAAGCTAGTTGCGTCCCTTAAAGCAAGCAGTGGGGCCTTTAAAGAAAAATATAAAAACGAGGAATGATTTAAATCCATGCAGCACTCAGGCCCCACTGTGAAGGAGGAAGAGGCCGACCATGTGGATGAGACCCCGATGGTGGAGGATTCTCCAGCTGTACCTCCACCCAAAGTTGCAGCAGTAGCAGAGCCGGGAGCCCCGGAACCAGCATTGGAAGACTTTCTTGCTGAGGCAACACATCAGGAGTGCGTGACGTCGCTGGGCATCCAGGAAGCCCCTACTGGAGCAGATCTTCCAGAGGACAGCCGCCAGCCTGAGGAGCCCATGCCAGCTAAGGACAACGTCCATCTGTCCAGCCAACCTGCGGAGTGCGCCATAGGCGCTGTGTCAGGGGGTATAGAAGACTGTGGCGCTCCTTGCTCTGAAAAGGGTGAGGTGGCGCCAGCCGTAAGTACCATCCTGGCACCCATCCGGGTTCCTGGGTGCGCCGAACTTGGTGGGCCTGGGGAGGGGTGGGCGTGGCCGCCGCCCGGGTGGGACGCACTTTGTGACACTGGGTGTTCACCTTTTAATACATTTTTTAAACATATGTTAAGGTATCTGTTGCAGCCCTATAATTCAGTGGTTGTGGTGGCTTTTGGGTCTCTGATTCTGGCTCGGTCTAAACACAGGTCCGCCCCCTCCATGTAATGGATTGACAGTTTGTTTCAGTGAACATGTCAATCACAGCTGCGATTTCCGGTTTTGATATGACGTCACTTCCGCCGCGCCGGATGGTGCTGGGACGCAATTGCGTTCCAACAGCACCTGTGAGATGGCGCGAACTGCATCCAAGCATTCCATATCCAGGTATTTAAGTAGATGTTGATTAGTTAAAATGTTCTCACCCAGCGAAGCAGCACGGGCGGCCGCGTTCGAAGGTGTCCCTGCTGTCTATCCCCCACTCCTTACCTCACGTGTTATACCTGGTTGTCCGGCTAAGTATCATCATTTTTGCCCCTTTATTTGCCTTGGTGATTGTGTGGGTCTATTCTATAATGCTTCCTTGTAATTTGGTATTTGTATTTATGACCAGTATCTTGATTGTTTGTTCTTTAGCACTGTCTTGAAGCACTGCTTATATTCTAAGCACTGCTCCAAAACACTGCCCCCTTTTGGTAACACTGTTTATATTTTTTGATAATTTTGTCTATTTATTCACCTCTATTACAGGTTTTTGAGCACATATTGACATATTGAATAATTGCTTGTGAGATTATATATAATTGTTGTTATATTAATAAATACACTTTAGTAGTTAGTAGAGGTTCCTACAAAACCTTCCCCCCCCCCCCCTCCTCTCTTAATTTTTCTCCCCTGTTTTAGGGGCAGAGGAGGTGGGTGTTTTTGTGCCGGCACAAATATTAGTAAATTTTAGGCTTAAATTTACACGTACTGATATTGTTAGGAGTTACCCAGATATTTGTTGCTGTGTATACAGCACTGGATGAATTTTGGGGATACACAGTAATTTTAATGTGTTTGTATTGTGTATTATGTGTTTGTTTTGTTGTTTGGATTCATGTGATTTTCAATAAATAGTAGTTTAATTTTAATTGATTCTATTGGTGCTCCTGCTTTTTGGGTTTCTGGGCTATGTCCCATGAGCCCATTTCTTTTGCTGTATATGTATTTTTTGCAGTGTAGCACAGTAATGTAGATTGAGGGCGGTGCACCACTTTGTTATATCCTGCCAGCGGCTTTAATAGACGCAACCTGGTCCAGCTTAGGTGGGAGGGGGAGGGGCCAGTTATCACCCGGCGTGCGGTGGTGGATCTCATCCTTGGCATGGGATTTACAGCCGCAGACATTTTTGCCCTGATCAGTCCAGTAGGGAGTGCAGAACATGACTTGAGTTTCGTCAGACCAGAAGGGATGGATTTATTTTGGGAGCGGTACGAGCTGCTGAAGCAAGATCCTGCCTGGAAGGGGTTAACTCCCATCCAGGTCTCCAGACAGCAGCTCATGAAAAATGTCACCATACTGGTTAGAAATGAGTCCATTCCCCCCTCTGATTTGACTGTCTGGCTGAAGCGTTATGGTGATGTGCTCACTCCCCTGAAGAAGATCCTAGACGATCGGGATATCTGGACTGGGGGCTGGTCAGTGACCCTGAGGCTCCGCAGGAATGGCAACCAAATCACCCACTTGCCATCTTCAGCCTATATTGGCCGTGACCGGCTGACCATCTTTTATCCTGGTCAGCCCAAGGTTTTCCATAAATGTGGGGCCAAGGGTCACTTCAGCTCCTCCTGCTCGCTTCTTAGGTGCTCGTTGTGCCAGGGCTTGGGACACTTGGCTAAGGACTGCAATACAATCCGATGTAATCTATGTAACCAGCTCGGCCACCCTTATAGTCAGTGTCCTGAGGCCTGGCACAACCTGGACAGGGAAGTGGTGCAGGAAATGCTGCGGCTGGATAGGGAGGAACATTCCCGTGCTGTCCCGTCTACAGTCCCTCCCCCCACTCAGCTGGGGGTTCCTGAGGCTCCTGCGCCTGCTCCTGTACCATCTGCAGGGGCCCCTAAGGTGAATCCACAGTCTGCCCCCAAGTCAGCAACCACCAATGTAAGATCTAGTAATTTAATAGCTGAGGCGGCCCGGGGGGCTGGCACTGCAAGTACCAAGGGGGTCCCAGTAATTGTGGCCCCTGCTGTAAAACCTCGCAGGCTGGGGCTAGGTGATCCTGATCCTGCACCCCCTTCTGAGCAGCCCCTGAGGATCAGGATTACCTTGCTCTCAGGTTTGCCACCAAGAAGAAAAGAAAAAATGGTGTGCCAGAACCGGGGAAGAGCCATGGGGTGCAGCTCTTCAACCGGTTTGAGGTACTTTCTGAGAACTCAATAGAGATTTCTTCTTTTGATTCTGAGGCCTCAGATATGGAGGAGGAAACACCAGTCTCCTCCAGTAAGCGTGAGGGATCCGATAGTGAGGCCGGAGGGAAGGCTAAGAGACATTCTCCCGAATGACTCTGATGGCAGTTCCCCCTCCGATAAAGGTGGCAACCATTAATGTTGCCAGCATTAAATCAGTAAGCGCTCGTTTTATGGCCTTATTTTTTCTCAGCCAGTTTGATGCTGACATTTTGTTTTTGCAGGAGACCAGATTGGCCAGTCTGGCCGACCTTCACGCTGTGAAGCGGGAGTGGAGGCACGGACCCTCTTTTTGGTCTCTTGCGGCCGAGCCTTACAGCGGAGTGGCGGTGCTTTTTAAAACCGACATGGTAACTTGTCGGCGAGTCATTGAGGTGGAGATCGGGAGGTGCATGGTCTTGGACGTCATTGTAAGGGGGCAGGACCTGCGCCTAATAAATATCTATGGACCCCAAACTAAGTGGGACAGGAAATGCCTCCTTACAAAGATCAAGCCGTTCCTTTTTACAGCCCGGCCAGTAGTCTTTGGAGGTGATTTTAACACCGTGACTAGGCCCATGGACAGGAGAGGCTTCAAAGGCAAGCTGGGCTGCGATAGTCTCTTTTTGAATAGCATGGTTAGAGAGGCAGGTCTGGAAGATGTGCACATTAAGCACTCCCCAGACCTCACGGGCTTCACTTTTCAGCGAGGTAGCAGTCAGAGTAGAATAGACAGGTTTTTTTTGAAGGAGGGCTCGGCTTCTCAGCCTCCGCGGCTGCAGGCGGTCGAGTTCTCCGATCACCTTTTGCTATCGATGGTCTTGAATGCTTCTGACACACCCCCTAGAGGAAGGGGCATCTGGAGGATGAATTCGGCTCTCCTTGAGGAGGAGGGGGTAAGACAATCTTTTGAGGTTTTTTTTCAGGCACAGGTTTCCATTAAGGATTTTTGCAGCAGCAGGTCTGAGTGGTGGGAGCTGACCAAAATGAGAATTGCTGGGCTTTTCAGGGGCCTAGGAAAAAGAAAACAGCTTGATAAATACATTGCCTACCAGCGCTTGCGGAGGAAACTTGACATCCTTGTCTCGAATGGTGGAGACCAAGGGGCAATCTCTGAAGTCAAGCTTCTCCTCAGGAAGTGTCAGTATGACCGGCATGCTTCTCTGGTTCTGGAAAGGGATTATGGGAAATACCACTCACCCGATCCCTATCAGAATTGCAGACAGGCTGCAGCTCTCAAGACTGTCCTTGGTCTGAAGGATAGCACAGGTTCCCTGGTAAGATCTAAATCTGGGATCCTGGAGATTATTAGGTCCTTTTATGCTGACCTCCTGGGCAGAAAGGTTCTTGACCGGGCAAAGATGGAAAGTTTCCTGGATTCTACTCCAGGATTGGAAAATGGTGACCGTTCTATCACTAGCTTGACAGAGCCGGTCACTGCCGATGAGGTGGTAAGTGCGATTGATCACCTTGCCATCAAAAAGTCGCCCGGGTCAGATGGTCTGACAGCTGAATTTTATAAATGTTTTAAGACCATCCTGGCACCACATTTGGTGGAGGTTTTTAATTGCTGTCTGGCAGAGGGTTCCCTCCCTCCCTCCATGAGGCGCTCGGCTGTGATCCTTCTGTCAAAAGGTAAGGACTCTTCGATGATTGAGAACTGGCGCCCCATCAGCCTTCTCAATGTCGATAGAAAGATACTGGCAAAGATTTTGTTCTGGCGCTTGTCGTCAGTAGCGGAGCAACTGCTTTCCCGTCATCAGCACTGCTCCATCCAAGGTAGAAGCACCTTCTCTGCGGTTTTAGCTGTCCGGGAGGCCTTGGAGCGATGCAGGGCTGCAGGCTGGGGAAAGTACTTGTTGGCGTTAGATCAGGCAAAGGCTTTTGATAGGGTTAATCATGAGTACCTATGGCTGCTTCTTGGTAAGTACGGCCTGCCAGGGCGGTTCATTAATTGGCTACAAACCCTATATGAAGGGGCTGAGAGCTTCCCTCTTGTTAATGGTTGGGTTGGAAGGCCTTTCAAAGTTGGCTCTGGTGTGCGACAGGGATGCCCTCTGAGTCCCTTACTGTATGTGTTTGCAATCGATCCCTTTATAAGGAGGGTCGAGAGCAGCATGTTATGTGGGGTTCCTCTGGGTGTGCCTGGTGAGCCTCCTCTGAAGGTCATTGCCTATGCTGATGATGTATCTGTGATTGTCTCTGGGACAAATGAGGCAGAGGAGGTGGCCTCTCTAATAGCACAGTATACAGAAGCGTCGGGCTCCAAGGTCAATCATGAGAAGAGTGAAGTTTTCTGGATGGGTGAGGAGGGTGAGGGCTTCGAACTTCCGGACGCCTTCCCAATGCCCCAGCAGGAAATTAAGATCCTTGGCATTAATTTCGGTCCTGGTGATTATGGCCAAAAAAACTGGGAGCGCAGGCTGGAAATTGCCAATGCCAAGGTTGCAGTCTGGAAGAGCTGGAAAATGTCTCTCAGGGAAAGGGTTGACCTTATCAAGACCTACCTGATCCCCATCTTTTTATACGTCAGCTTCGTCTGTGTTTTGCCAGTATCTCTCTACACCAGGGTCTACAGCGTGTTTTTCCAGATGTTATGGGGAAACCGCATGAACCTGGTGAAAAGAAATGTCACTTACCTATCCAGGTGGGAGGGTGGCCTAGGGATGGTCAACCCAGTAGTGTTTTTCTCTCTCTTGTTTCTGAAACATAATTTTGGAAGCATGTTGGCAGAGAGCCCGCCTGGCTGGGTGGGTATTTTCCAGTCCTGGTTTAAGCCCTTCCTGCGAGACTGGGAGAATGGTGGCCGGGTGAAAAGCCCTCGAGTTCCTCAGGCTCAGCTCCCGGCCTATGTTGCCCCGTGCTTGAAAATACTTCGGCAATGGCAATTGACGGCAGAGGACATGAGATCTACTCCGAGGAAGCTTCTGGTGAGTCGGGTCCTGGGTCTGGCTTTTCATGAGCCATTGTCCCTCAGGGATTGCCCAGGCTCCATCATGAGGGAGGGTTTGAGGCTTATTAACTCCTCAAGAATTCCTTTGAAATACCGGGATATAGCCTGGCTCTCCTTCCAAGGAAAACTCTACCTTAGGGGGATCCGGAAGAGTCGCAGCCTGCCAGAGATAATTTGTCTCCGTGAGGAGTGTCAGGATGAGGTGGAGACTATGGACCACTTCCTGCTCCGGTGTCCCTTTAATGTAGATGTGTGTAAACAGGTGGGGTTGGCCCTCGGTGCCCCCTTTTTCTCCCAGCTTTCCTATGCTGAGTGGGTGTACGGGGCATTCAAGAACAGAGGGGATTTTTGTTTGGACACTTTGTATCTAGTTAGTCTAGTGATTCGCTATTTCACGTGGAATGCACGGTGCCAGCTCTGCATTAGGAAGAAAGTCCTCCCTGTCCCGGTGGTAGTGCATGACATCCTGCATGAGGTGGGTAAGATCCGGGTGCTTGAGAGGGACAGGTGGGAACGGGGGGCCTGGATGAAGGCGTGGAGGAACATCAGGCCTCCTTAGTCCTCATGACTTCCCTCCGGGTGGGCTTTTCTGTCTCTTATCACCCATAGATTTTTTATAACAACGACAGATTTTTGAAGAACGGCTGCATGCACAGGTGACGGGGTCTCTTAGTCTTCCTGCTGAATTGTGTATAGTGTAGTGTTAGGTTGTAGATAGGATTGTATATACAATAATGGATATTATATGCCGAATTGTTAGGCCTGTTTCTTTTTGTTTAGTTATTATTTATTTTATTTATTTATTATTGTAACTTTGTATATATTGTATATATTGTATATGATTGCTTGATTTTACTTAATAAAAAAAAAAAAGTTACAATCTATTAGGGTATAAGGGAGGATACAGAAGGAGAAGAGCTTACACTCTATAAGGGAATAAGGGAGGATACAGAAGGAGAAGAGCTTACAAACTATTAGGGTATAAGGGAGGATACAGAAGGAGAAGAGCTTTCAATCTATTAGGGAATAAGGGAGGATACAAAAGGAGAAAAGCTTACACTCTATTAGGGTATAAGGGAGAATACAGAAGAAGAAGAGCTTACAATCTATTAGGGTATAAAGAAAGATACAGAGGAAGAAGAGCTTACACTCTATTAGGGTATAAGGGAGAATACAGAAGGAAATATGTAAAAAACTTGGGAGGCTATAGTAAGATTAACAATCTTGCTCTGCCACACCTTAGGGCGCCCTGCTGAACCGGAAACTAACTCAATATATAAACACATAAGACATGGTTAAATGCAGGGCTGGCAAGAAAGTATAAGCTGGCTAAATATGCCTAAACACCTCTGTTTATTTATCAAAATCACATAGGAACAATACATGAGACACACTGGTAGTGTAAAACACGCAATTTCTGCATAAAAACAACACATAACAAAGAGGGCCCTTGTCAGAATCCCTGACACCCACGCATCCCGCCACACTCACACCATTCACACCAGCTGGCCAGCTTTAAAATATTGGAGGGGCTGAATAGCTCACAAGAAATAACAGGTCTCAGAACTTCTTCCAATTAGTCCTCCCCTAATTCAGCTAAAAGGTACTGCGTGCTTAAGCGCAATGGCTAATGGCTTGCTGAGTGGATGGCGCTCTGGCGCACTGCATTCAATCGGACCTTGATTGTATACAATGTTCCCCATAAGGCGGCAATCACAAAGTGGTAAGTGTGTGTATAGAGCTCACAAGTTCAAAAGTTTGAATACAGCCGCGATGCAGCCAAGCGGCATGAAGGCTCACACACTAAATAGATCTCACCGCCCTGCAACGGTCCGTGCAGGCATCCTCTCTGCGGCGTCGCTTGGGGCTGTGAAGCGCGCTGGCAGAGTGTGAAGACTAAGCCTGACAAGCGGCCATGATGCGAACGTGGAGGTAAGCGGGGGCGTGGTCACGGGCCCGGCACCGACAGCTGTTTCGCTCCTCCAGTGGAGCTTCGTCAGGGTGGGAGGAGGAGCGAAACAGCTGTCCACCTCCCATATACCCCTGTAGAGTGTCAGCTCTTCTGCCCAGTTCACCTTCCATATACCCCTGTAGAGTGTCAGCTCTTCTGCCCAGTTCACCTTCCATATACCCCTGTAGAGTGTCAGCTCTTCTGCTTAGTCCACCTTCCATATACCCCTGTAGAGTGTCAGTTCTTCTGCTTAGTCCACCTCCCATATACCCCTGTAGAGTGTCAGCTCTTCTGCCCAGTCCACCTTCCATATACCCCTGTAGAGTGTCAGCTATTCTGCTTAGTCCACTTCCCATATACCCCTGTAGAGTGTCAGCTCTTCTGCTTAGTCCACCTCCCATATACCCCTTTAGAGTGTCAGCTCTTCTGCTTAGTCCACCTTCCATATACCCCTGTAGTGTGTCAGCTCTTCTGCTTAGTCCACCTCCCATATACCCCTGTAGAGTGTCAGCTCTTCTACTTAGTCCACCTCCCATATACCCCTGTAGTGTGTCAGCTCTTCTGCTTAGTCCACCTCCCATATACCCCTGTAGAGTGTCAGCTCTTCTACTTAGTCCACCTCCCATATACCCCTGTAGAGTGTCAGCTCTTCTACTTAGTCCACCTCCCATATACCCCTGTAGAGTGTCAGCTCTTCTGCCCAGTCCACTTTCCATATACCCCTGTAGAGTGTCAGCTCTTCTGCTTAGTCCACCTCCCATATACCCCTGTAGAGTGTCAGCTCTTCTGCCCAGTCCACCTTCCATATACCCCTGTAGAGTGTCAGCTCTTCTGCCCAGTTCACCTTCCATATACCCCTGTAGAGTGTCAGCTCTTCTGCTTAGTCCACCTTCCACATACCCCTGTAGAGTGTCAGCTCCTCTGCTTAGTCCACCTCCCATATACCCCTGTAGAGTGTCAGCTCTTCTGCCCAGTCCACCTTCCATATACCCCTGTAGAGTATCAGCTCTTCTGCTTAGTCCACCTTCCATATACCCCTGTAGAGTGTCAGCTCTTCTGCTTAGTCCACCTCCCATATACCCATGTAGAGTATCAGCTCTTCTGCTTAGTCCACCTCCCATATGCCCCTGTAGAGTGTCAGCTCTTCTGCCTAGTCCACCTTCCATATACCCCTGTAGAGTGTCAGCTCTTCTGCTTAGTCCACTTTCCATATACCCCTGTAGAGTGTCAGCTCTTCTGCCCAGTCCACCTCCCATATACCCCTGTAGAGTGTCAGCTCTTCTGCCCAGTCCACCTTCCATATACCCCTGTAGAGTATCAGCTCTTCTGCTTAGTCCACCTCCCATATACCCCTGTAGAGTGTCAGCTCTTCTGTTTACTCCACCTTCCATATACCCCTGTAGAGTGTCAGCTCTTCTGCCCAGTCCACCTCCCATATACCCCTGTAGAGTGTCAGCTCTTCTGCCCAGTCCACCTTCCATATACCCCTGTAGAGTATCAGCTCTTCTGCTTAGTCCACCTCCCATATACCCCTGTAGAGTGTCAGCTCTTCTGTTTACTCCACCTACCATATACCCCTGTAGAGTGTCAGCTATTCTGCCCAGTTCACCATCCTTATACCCCTGTAGAGTGTCAGCTCTTCTGCTTAGTCCACCTCCCATATACCCCTGTAGAGTGTCAGCTCTTCTGCCCAGTCCACCTTCCATATACCCCTGTAGAGTATCAGCTCTTCTGCTTAGTCCACCTTCCATATACCCCTGTAGAGTGTCAGCTCTTCTGCTTAGTCCACCTCCCATATACCCATGTAGAGTATCAGCTCTTCTGCTTAGTCCACCTCCCATATGCCCCTGTAGAGTGTCAGCTCTTCTGCCTAGTCCACCTTCCATATACCCCTGTAGAGTGTCAGCTCTTCTGCCCAGTCCACCTCCCATATACCCCTGTAGAGTGTCAGCTCTTCTGCCCAGTCCACCTTCCATATACCCCTGTAGAGTATCATCTCTTCTGCTTAGTCCACCTCCCATATACCCCTGTAGAGTGTCAGCTCTTCTGCTTAGTCCACCTCCCATATACCTATGTAGAGTATCAGCTCTTCTGCTTAGTCCACCTCCCATATACCCCTGTAGAGTGTCAGCTCTTCTGTTTAGTCCACCCACCATATACCCCTGTAGAGTGTCAGCTCCTCTGCTTAGTCCACCTCCCATATACCTCTGTAGAGTGCCAGCTCTTCTGCTTAGTCCACCTTCCATATACCCCTGTAGAGTGTCAGCTCTTCTGTTTAGTCCACCCACCATATACCCCTGTAGAGTGTCAGCTCCTCTGCTTAGTCCACCTCCCATATACCCCTGTAGAGTGTCAGCTCTTCTGCTTAGTCCACCTCCCATATACCCCTGTAGAGTGTCAGCTCCTCTGCTTAGTCCACCTCCCATATACCTCTGTAGAGTGTCAGCTCTTCTGCCCAGACCACCTTCCATATACCCCTGTAGAGTGTCAGCTTTTCTACTTAGTCCACCTCCCATATACCCCTGTAGAGTGTCTGCTCTTCTGCCCAGTACACCTTCCATATACCCCTGTAGAGTGTCAGCTCTTCTGCCCAGTCCACCTCCCATATACCCCTGTAGAGTATCAGCTCTTCTGCTTAGTCCACCTTCCACATACCCCTGTAGAGTGTCAGCTCTTCTACTTAGTCCACCTTCCATATACCCCTGTAGAGTGTCAGCTTCTCTGCCCAGTCCACCTTCCATATACCCCTGTAGAGTGTCAGCTCTTCTGCCCAGTCCACCTTCCATATACCCCTGTAGAGTGTCAGTTCTTCTGCTTAGTCCACCTTCCACATACCCCTGTAGAGTGTCAGCTCTTCTATTTAGTCGACCTCCCATATACCCCTGTAGAGTGTCAGCTCTTCTACTTAGTCCACCTCCCATATACCCCTGTAGAGTGTCAGCTCTTCTGCTTAGTCCACCTTCCATATACCCCTGTAGAGTGTCACCTCTTCTGCTTAGTCCACCCTCCATATACCCTTGTAGAGTGTCAGCTCTTCTGCTTAGTCCACCTCCCATATACCCCTGTAGAGTGTCAGCTCTTCTACTTAGTCCACCTCCCATATACCCCTGTAGAGTGTCAGCTCTTCTGCCCAGTCCACCTTCCATATACCCCTGTAGAGTGCCAGCTCTTCTGCACAGTCCACCTTCCATATACCCCCTGTAGAGTGTCAGCTCTTCTGCCCAGTTCACCTTCCATATACCCCTGTAGAGTGTCAGCTCTTCAGCTTAGTCCACCTCCCATATACCCCTGTAGAGTGTCAGCTTCTCTGCCCAGTCCACCTCCCATATACCCCTGTAGAGTGTCAGCTCTTCTGCTTAGTGCACCTCCCATATACCCCTGTAGAGTGTCAGCTCTTCTGCTTAGTCCACCTCCCATATACCCCTGTAGAGTGTCAGCTCTTCTGCCCAGTCCACCTTCCATATACCCCTGTAGAGTGTCAGCTCTTCTGCCCAGTCCACCTTCCATATACCCCTGTAAAGTGTCAGCTCTTCTGCCCAGTACACCTTCCATATACCCCTGTAGAGTGTCAGCTCTTCTGCCCAGTACACCTTCCATATACCCCTGTAGAGTGTCAGCTCTTCTGCCCAGTCCACCTTCCATATACCCCTGTAGAGTGTCAGCTCTTCCGCTTAGTCCACCTCCCATATACCCCTGTAGAGTGTCAGCTCTTCCGCTTAGTCCACCTTACATTTACCCCTTTAGAGTGTCAGCTCTTCTGCCCAGTCCACCTTCCATATACCCCTGTAGAGTGTCAGCTCTTCTGCCCAGTCCACCTTCCATATACCTCTGTAGAGTGTCAGCTCTTCTGCTTAGTCCACCTCCCATATACCTCTGTAGAGTGTCAGCTCTTCTGCCCAGTCCACCTTCCATATACCCCTGTAGAGTGTCAGCTCTTCTACTTAGTCCACCTTCCATATACCCCTGTAGAGTGTCAGCTCTTCTGTTTAGTCCACCCACCATATACCCCTGTAGAGTGTCAGCTCTTCTGCCCAGTCCACCTTCCATATACCCCTGTAGAGTGTCAGCTCTTCTACTTAGTCCACCTCCCATATACCCCTGTAGAGTGTCAGCTCTTCTACTTAGTCCACCTCCCATATACCCCTGTAGAGTACCAGCTCTTCTGCCCAGTCCACCTTCCATATACCCCTGTAGAGTGTCAGCTCTTCTGCCCAGTCCACCTTCCATATACCCCTGTAGAGTGTCAGCTCTTCTACTTAGTCCACCTCCCATATACCCCTGTAGAGTGTCAGCTCTTCTACTTAGTCCACCTCCCATATACCCCTGTAGAGTGTCAGCTCTTCTGCCCAGTCCACCTTCCATATACCCCTGTAGAGTACCAGCTCTTCTGCCCAGTCCACCTTCCATATACCCCTGTAGAGTGTCAGCTCTTCTGCCCAGTCCACCTTCCATATACCCCTGTAGAGTGTCAGCTCTTCTACTTAGTCCACCTCCCATATGCCCCTGTAGAGTGTCAGCTCTTCTGCCCAGTTCACCTTCCATATACCCCTGTAGAGTGTCAGCTCTTCTGCTTAGTCCACCTCCCATATACCCCCGTAGAGTGTCAGCTCTTCTGCCCAGTCCACCTTCCATATACCCCTGTAGAGTGTCAGCTCTTCTGCCCAGTCCACCTTCCATATACCCCTGTAGAGTGTCAGCTACTCTGCCCAGTCCACCTTCCATATACCCCTGTAGAGTGTCAGCTCTTCTGCTTAGTCCACCTCCCATATACCCCTGTAGAGTGTCAGCTCTTCTGCTTAGTCCACCTCCCATATACCCCTGTAGAGTGTCAGCTCCTCTGCTTAGTCCACCTTCCATATACCCCTGTAGAGTGTCAGCTCTTCTACTTAGTCCACCTCCCATATGCCCCTGTAGAGTGTCAGCTCTTCTGTTTAGTCCACCCACCATATACCCCTGTAGAGTGTCAGCTCTTCTGCTTAGTCCACCTCCCATATACCCCTGTAGAGTGTCAGCTCTTCTGCTTAGTCCACCTTCCATACACCCCCGTAGAGTGTCAGCTCTTCTGCTTAGTCCACCCTCCATATACCCCTGTAGAGTGTCAGCTCTTCTGCTTAGTCCACCCTTCATATACCCCTGTAGAGTGTCAGCTCTTCTATTTTGTCCACCCTCCATATACCCATGTAGAGTGTCAGCTCCTTTGCTTAGTCCACCTCCCATATACCTCTGTAGAGTGTCAGCTCTTCTGCCCAGTCCACCTTCCATATACCCCTGTAGAGTGTCAGCTCTTCTACTTAGTCCACCTCCCATATACCCCTGTAGAGTGTCAGCTCTTCTGCCCAGTCCACCTTCCATATACCCCTGTAGAGTGCCAGCTCTTCTGCACAGTCCACCTTCCATATACCCCCTGTAGATTGTCAGCTCTTCTACTTAGTCCACCTCCCATATGCCCCTGTAGAGTGTCAGCTCTTCTGCCCAGTCCACCTTCCATATACCCCTGTAGAGTGCCAGCTCTTCTGCACAGTCCACCTCCCATATACCCCTGTAGAGTGTCAGCTTCTCTGCCCAGTCCACCTTCCATATATCCCTGTAGAGTGTCAGCTCTTCTGCTTAGTCCACCTTCCATATACCCCTGTAGAGTGTCAGCTCTTCTGCCCAGTCCACCTTCCATATACCCCTGTAAAGTGTCAGCTCTTCTGCCCAGTACACCTTCCATATACCCCTGTAGAGTGTCAGCTCTTCTGCCCAGTACACCTTCCATATACCCCTGTAGAGTGTCAGCTCTTCCGCTTAGTCCACCTCCCATATACCCCTGTAGAGTGTCAGCTCTTCCGCTTAGTCCACCTCCCATATACCCCTGTAGAGTGTCAGCTCTTCCGCTTAGTCCACCTTACATTTACCCCTTTAGAGTGTCAGCTCTTCTGCCCAGTCCACCTTCCATATACCCCTGTAGAGTGTCAGCTCTTCTGCCCAGTCCACCTTCCATATACCCCTGTAAAGTGTCAGCTCTTCTGCCCAGTACACCTTCCATATACCCCTGTAGAGTGTCAGCTCTTCTGCCCAGTACACCTTCCATATACCCCTGTAGAGTGTCAGCTCTTCTGCCCAGTCCACCTTCCATATACCCCTGTAGAGTGTCAGCTCTTCCGCTTAGTCCACCTCCCATATACCCCTGTAGAGTGTCAGCTCTTCCGCTTAGTCCACCTTACATTTACCCCTTTAGAGTGTCAGCTCTTCTGCCCAGTCCACCTTCCATATACCCCTGTAGAGTGTCAGCTCTTCTGCTTACTCCACCTTCCATATACCCCTGTAGAGTGTCAGCTACTCTGCCCAGTCCACCTTCCATATACCCCTGTAGAGTGTCAGCTCTTCTTCTTAGTCACCCTCCCATATACCTCTGTAGAGTGTCAGCTCTTCTGCCCAGTCCACCTTCCATATACCCCTGTAGAGTGTCAGCTCTTCTACTTAGTCCACCTCCCATATGCCCCTGTAGAGTGTCGGCTCTTCTGCTTAGTCCACCTTCCATATACCCCTGTAGAGTGTCAGCTCTTCTGTTTAGTCCACCCACCATATACCCCTGTAGAGTGTCAGCTCTTCTGCCCAGTCCACCTTCCATATACCCCTGTAGAGTGTCAGCTCTTCTGCTTAGTCCACCTCCCATATACCCCTGTAGAGTGTCAGCTCCTCTGCTTAGTCCGCCTCCCATATACCTTTGTTGAGTGTCAGCTCTTCTGCCCAGTCCACCTTCCATATACCCCTGTAGAGTGTCAGCTCTTCTGCTTAGTCCTCTTCCCATATACCCCTGTAGAGTGCCAGCTCTTCTGCCCAGTCCACCTTCCATATACCCCTGTAGAGTGTCAGCTACTCTGCCCAGTCCACCTTCCATATACCCCTGTAGAGTGTCAGCTCTTCTGCTTAGTCCACCTCCCATATACCCCTGTAGAGTGTCAGCTCTTCTACTTAGTCCACCTCCCATATGCCCCTGTAGAGTGTCGGCTCTTCTGCTTAGTCCTCCTTCCATATACCCCTGTAGAGTGTCAGCTCTTCTGCTTAGTCCACCTCCCATATACCCCTGTAGAGTGTCAGCTCTTCTGCTTAGTCCACCTTCCATATACCCCCGTAGAGTGTCAGCTCTTCTGCTTAGTCCACCTTCCATATACCCCTGTAGAGTGTCAGCTCTTCTACTTAGTCCACCTCCCATATGCCCCTGTAGAGTGTCAGCTCTTCTGTTTAGTCCACCCACCATATACCCCTGTAGAGTGTCAGCTCTTCTGCTTAGTCCACCTCCCATATACCCCTGTAGCGTGTCAGCTCTTCTGCTTAGTCCACCTTCCATATACCCCCGTAGAGTGTCAGCTCTTCTGCTTAGTCCACCCTCCATATACCCCTGTAGAGTGTCAGCTCTTCTGCTTAGTCCACCCACCATATACCCCTGTAGAGTGTCAGCTCTTCTGCTTAGTCCACCTTCCATATACCCCCGTAGAGTGTCAGCTCTTCTGCTTAGTCCACCCTCCATATACCCCTGTAGAGTGTCAGCTCTTCTGCTTAGTCCACCTCCCATATACCCCTGTAGAGTGTCAGCTCTTCTGCCTAGTCCACCTTCCATATACCCCCGTAGAGTGTCAGCTCTTCTGCTTAGTCCACCCTCCATATACCCCCGTAGAGTGTCAGCTCTTCTGCTTAGTCCACCCTCCATATACCCCTGTAGAGTGTCAGCTCTTCTGCTTAGTCCACCTCCCATATACCCCTGTAGAGTGTCAGCTCCTCTGCTTAGTCCACCTCCCATATACCTCTGTAGAGTGTCAGCTCTTCTGCCCAGTCCACCTTCCATATACCCCTGTAGAGTGTAAGCTCTTCTACTTAGTCCACCTCCCATATACCCCTGTAGAGTGTCAGCTCTTCTGCCCAGTCCACCTTCCATATACCCCTGTAGAGTGCCAGCTCTTCTGCCCAGTCCACCTTCCATATACCCCTGTAGAGTGTCAGCTCTTCTACTTAGTCCACCTCCCATATGCCCCTGTAGAGTGTCAGCTCTTCTGCTTAGTCCACCTTCCATATACCCCTGTAGAGTGTCAGCTCTTCTGCTTAGTCCACCTCCCATATACCCCTGTAGAGTGTCAGCTCTTCTGCCCAGTCCACCTTCCATATACCCCTGTAGAGTGTCAGCTCTTCTGCCCAGTCCACCTTCCATATACCCCTGTAAAGTGTCAGCTCTTCTGCCCAGTACACCTTCCATATACCCCTGTAGAGTGTCAGCTCTTCTGCCCAGTACACCTTCCATATACCCCTGTAGAGTGTCAGCTCTTCTGCCCAGTCCACCTTCCATATACCCCTGTAGAGTGTCAGCTCTTCCGCTTAGTCCACCTCCCATATACCCCTGTAGAGTGTCAGCTCTTCCGCTTAGTCCACCTTACATTTACCCCTTTAGAGTGTCAGCTCTTCTGCTTAGTCCACCTTCCATATACCCCTGTAGAGTGTCAGCTCTTCTGCCCAGTCCACCTTCCATATACCCCTGTAGAGTGTCAGCTACTCTGCCCAGTCCACCTTCCATATACCCCTGTAGAGTGTCAGCTCTTCTGCTTAGTCCACCTCCCATATACCCCTGTAGAGTGTCAGCTCTTCTACTTAGTCCACCTCCCATATACCCCTGTAGAGTGTCAGCTCTTCTACTTAGTCCACCTCCCATATGCCCCTGTAGAGTGTCAGCTCTTCTGCTTAGTCCACCTCCCATATACCCCTGTTAGAGTTTCAGCTCTTCTACTTAGTCCACCTCCCATATACCCCTGTAGAATGTCAGCTCTTCTGCTTAGTCCACCTCCCATATACCCCTGTAGAGTGTCAGCTCTTCTACTTAGTCCACCTCCCATATACCTCTGTAGAGTGTCAGCTCTTCTGCTTAGTCCACCTCCCATATACCCCTGTAGAGTGTCAGCTCTTCTGCCCAGTCCACCTTCCATATACCCCTGTAGAGTGTCAGCTACTCTGCCCAGTCCACCTTCCATATACCCCTGTAGAGTGTCAGCTCTTCTGCTTAGTCCACCCACCATATACCCCTGTAGAGTGTCAGCTCTTCTGTTTAGTCCACCCACCATATACCCCTGTAGAGTGTCAGCTCTTCTGCTTAGTCCACCCACCATATACCCCTGTAGAATGTCAGCTCTTCTGCTTAGTCCACCTCCCATATACCCCTGTAGAGTGTCAGCTCCTCTGCTTAGTCCGCCTCCCATATACCTCTGTAGAGTGTCAGCTCTTCTGCCCAGTCCACCTTCCATATACCCCTGTAGAGTGTCAGCTCTTCTACTTAGTCCACCTCCCATATACCCCTGTAGAGTGTCAGCTCTTCTACTTAGTCCACCTCCCATATACCCCTGTAGAGTGTCAGCTCTTCTACTTAGTCCACCTCCCATATACCCCTGTAGAGTGTCAGCTCTTCTACTTAGTCCACCTCCCATATACCCCTGTAGAGTGTCAGCTCTTCTACTTAGTCCACCTCCCATATACCCCTGTAGAGTGTCATCTCTTCTGCCCAGTCCACCTTCCATATACCCCTGTAGAGTGTCAGCTCTTCTGCTTAGTCCTCTTCCCATATACCCCTGTAGAGTACCAGCTCTTCTGCCCAGTCCACCTTCCATATACCCCCTGTAGAGTGTCAGCTCTTCTACTTAGTCCACCTCCCATATGCCCCTGTAGAGTGTCAGCTCTTCTGCCCAGTTCACCTTCCATATACCCCTGTAGAGTGTCAGCTCTTCTGCTTAGTCCACCTCCCATATACCCCTGTAGAGTGTCAGCTCTTCTGCCCAGTCCACCTTCCATATACCCCTGTAGAGTGTCAGCTCTTCTGCCCAGTCCACCTTCCATATACCCCTGTAGAGTGTCAGCTACTCTGCCCAGTCCACCTTCCATATACCCCTGTAGAGTGTCAGCTCCTCTGCTTAGTCCACCTCCCATATACCCCTGTAGAGTGTCAGCTCTTCTGCTTAGTCCACCTTCCAAATACACCTGTAGAGTGTCAGCTCTTCTGCTTAGTGCACCTCCCATATACCCCTGTAGAGTGTCAGCTCTTCTGCCCAGTCCACCTTCCATATACCCCTGTAGAGTGTCAGCTCTTCTGCTTAGTCCACCTCCCATATACCCCTGTAGAGTGTCAGCTCTTCTGCTTAGTCCACCTTCCATATACCCCTGTAGAGTGTCAGCTCTTCTGCCCAGTACACCTTCCATATACCCCTGTAAAGTGTCAGCTCTTCTGCCCAGTACACCTTCCATATACCCCTGTAGAGTGTCAGCTCTTCTGCCCAGTACACCTTCCATATACCCCTGTAGCGTGTCAGCTCTTCTGCCCAGTCCACCTTCCATATACCCCTGTAGAGTGTCAGCTCTTCCGCTTAGTCCACCTTACATTTACCCCTTTAGAGTGTCAGCTCTTCTGCCCAGTCCACCTTCCATATACCCCTGTAGAGTGTCAGCTCTTCTGCCCAGTCCACCTTCCATATACCCCTGTAGAGTGTCAGCTCTTCTGCTTAGTCCACCTTCCATATACCCCTGTAGAGTGTCAGCTACTCTGCCCAGTCCACCTTCCATATACCCCTGTAGAGTATCAGCTCTTCTGCTTAGTCCACCTCCCATATACCCCTGTAGAGTGTCAGCTCCTCTGCTTAGTCCACCTCCCATATACCTCTGTAGAGTGTCAGCTCTTCTGCCCAGTCCACCTTCCATATACCCCTGTAGAGTGTCAGCTCTTCTACTTAGTCCACCTCCCATATACCTCTGTAGAGTGTCAGCTCTTCTGCCCAGTCCACCTCCCATATGCCCCTGTAGAGTGTCGGCTCTTCTGCTTAGTCCACCTTCCATATACCCCTGTAGAGTGTCAGCTCTTCTGTTTAGTCCACCCACCATATACCCCTGTAGAGTGTCAGCTCTTCTGCTTTGTCCACCTCCCATATACCCCTGTAGAATGTCAGCTCTTCTGCTTAGTCCACCTCCCATATACCCCTGTAGAGTGTCAGCTCCTCTGCTTAGTCCACCTCCCATATGCCCCTGTAGAGTGTCGGCTCTTCTGCTTAGTCCACCTTCCATATACCCCTGTAGAGTGTCAGCTCTTCTGTTTAGTCCACCCACCATATACCCCTGTAGAGTGTCAGCTCTTCTGCTTTGTCCACCTCCCATATACCCCTGTAGAATGTCAGCTCTTCTGCTTAGTCCACCTCCCATATACCCCTGTAGAGTGTCAGCTCCTCTGCTTAGTCCACCTCCCATATACCCCTGTAGAATGTCAGCTCTTCTGCTTAGTCCACCTCCCATATACCCCTGTAGAGTGTCAGCTCCTCTGCTTAGTCCACCTCCCATATACCCCTGTAGAGTGCCAGCTCTTCTGCCCAGTCCACCTTCCATATACCCCTGTAGAGTGTCAGCTCTTCTGCTTAGTCCTCTTCCCATATACCCCTGTAGAGTGTCAGCTCTTCTACTTAGTCCACCTCCCATATACCCCTGTAGAGTGCCAGCTCTTCTGCCCAGTCCACCTTCCATATACCCCTGTAGAGTGTCAGCTCTTCTGCTTAGTCCTCTTCCCATATACCCCTGTAGAGTGTCAGCTCTTCTACTTAGTCCACCTCCCATATACCCCTGTAGAGTGTCAGCTCTTCTACTTAGTCCACCTCCCATATGCCCCTGTAGAGTGTCAGCTCTTCTGCCCAGTCCACCTTCCATATACCCCTGTAGAGTGTCAGCTCTTCTGCTTAGTCCTCTTCCCATATACCCCTGTAGAGTGTCAGCTCTTCTACTTAGTCCACCTCCCATATACCCCTGTAGAGTGTCAGCTCTTCTACTTAGTCCACCTCCCATATACCCCTGTAGAGTGTCAGCTCTTCTGCCCAGTCCACCTTCCATATACCCATGTAGAGTATCAGCTCTTCTGCTTAGTCCTCTTCCCATATACCCCTGTAGAGTGCCAGCTCTTCTGCCCAGTCCACCTTCCATATACCCCCTGTAGAGTGTCAGCTCTTCTACTTAGTCCACCTCCCATATGCCCCTGTAGAGTGTCAGCTCTTCTGCCCAGTTCACCTTCCATATACCCCTGTAGAGTGTCAGCTCTTCTGCTTAGTCCACCTCCCATATACCCCTGTAGAGTGTCAGCTCTTCTGCCCAGTCCACCTTCCATATACCCCTGTAGAGTGTCAGCTCTTCTGCCCAGTCCACCTTCCATATACCCCTGTAGAGTGTCAGCTACTCTGCCCAGTCCACCTTCCATATACCCCTGTAGAGTGTCAGCTCTTCTGCTTAGTCCACCTCCCATATACCCCTGTAGAGTGTCAGCTCCTCTGCTTAGTCCACCTTCCATATACCCCTGTAGAGTGTCAGCTCTTCTACTTAGTCCACCTCCCATATGCCCCTGTAGAGTGTCGGCTCTTCTGCTTAGTCCACCTCCCATATACCCCTGTAGAGTGTCAGCTCTTCTGTTTAGTCCACCCACCATATACCCCTGTAGAGTGTCAGCTCTTCTGCTTAGTCCACCTCCCATATACCCCTGTAGAGTGTCAGCTCTTCTGCTTAGTCCACCTCCCATATACCCCTGTAGAGTGTCAGCTCTTCTGCTTAGTCCACCTCCCATATACCCCTGTAGAGTGCCAGCTCTTCTGCCCAGTCCACCTTCCATATACCCCTGTAGAGTGTCAGCTCTTCTACTTAGTCCACCTCCCTTTTGCCCTTTAGAGTGTCAGCTCTTCTGCCCAGTTCACCTTCCATATACCCCTGTAGAGTGTCAGCTCTTCTGCTTAGTCCACCTCCCATATACCCCTGTAGAGTGTCAGCTCCTCTGCTTAGTCCACCTTCCATATACCCCTGTAGAGTGTCAGCTCTTCTGTTTAGTCCACCCACCATATACCCCTGTAGAGTGTCAGCTCTTCTGCTTAGTCCACCTCCCATATACCCCTGTAGAATGTCAGCTCTTCTGCTTAGTCCACCTCCCATATACCCCTGTAGAGTGTCAGCTCCTCTGCTTAGTCCACCTTCCATATACCCCTGTAGAGTGCCAGCTCTTCTGCCCAGTCCACCTTCCATATACCCCTGTAGAGTGTCAGCTCTTCTGCTTAGTCCTCTTCCCATATACCCCTGTAGAGTGTCAGCTCTTCTACTTAGTCCACCTCCCATATGCCCCTGTAGAGTGTCAGCTCTTCTGCCCAGTCCACCTTCCATATACCCCTGTAGAGTGTCAGCTCTTCTGCTTAGTCCGCTTCCCATATACCCCTGTAGAGTGTCAGCTCTTCTACTTAGTCCACCTCCCATATACCCCTGTAGAGTGTCAGCTCTTCTACTTAGTCCACCTCCCATATGCCCCTGTAGAGTGTCAGCTCTTCTGCCCAGTTCACCTCCCATATACCCCTGTAGAGTGTCAGCTCTTCTGCCCAGTCCACCTTCCATATACCCCAGTAGAGTGTCAGCTCTTCTGCTTAGTCCTCTTCCCATATACCCCTGTAGAGTGCCAGCTCTTCTGCCCAGTCCACCTTCCATATACCCCCTGTAGAGTGTCAGCTCTTCTACTTAGTCCACCTCCCATATGCCCCTGTAGAGTGTCAGCTCTTCTGCCCAGTTCACCTTCCATATACCCCTGTAGAGTGTCAGCTCTTCTGCTTAGTCCACCTCCCATATACCCCTGTAGAGTGTCAGCTCTTCTGCCCAGTCCACCTTCCATATACCCCTGTAGAGTGTCAGCTCTTCTGCCCAGTCCACCTTCCATATACCCCTGTAGAGTGTCAGCTACTCTGCCCAGTCCACCTTCCATATACCCCTGTAGAGTGTCAGCTCTTCTGCTTAGTCCACCTCCCATATACCCCTGTAGAGTGTCAGCTCCTCTGCTTAGTCCACCTTCCATATACCCCTGTAGAGTGTCAGCTCTTCTACTTAGTCCACCTCCCATATGCCCCTGTAGAGTGTCGGCTCTTCGGCTTAGTCCACCTCCCATATACCCCTGTAGAGTGCCAGCTCTTCTGCCCAGTCCACCTTCCATATACCCCAGTAGAGTGTCAGCTCTTCTGCTTAGTCCTCTTCCCATATACCTCTGTAGAGTGCCAGCTCTTCTGCCCAGTCCACCTTCCATATACCCCCTGTAGAGTGTCAGCTCTTCTACTTAGTCCACCTCCCTTTTGCCCTTTAGAGTGTCAGCTCTTCTGCCCAGTTCACCTTCCATATACCCCTGTAGAGTGTCAGCTCTTCTACTTAGTCCACCTCCCATATACCCCTGTAGAGTGTCAGCTCTTCTACTTAGTCCACCTCCCATATACCCCTGTAGAGTGTCAGCTCCTCTGCTTAGTCCACCTTCCATATACCCCTGTAGAGTGTCAGCTCTTCTACTTAGTCCACCTCCCATATACCCCTGTAGAGTGTCAGCTCCTCTGCTTAGTCCACCTTCCATATACCCCTGTAGAGTGTCAGCTCTTCTGTTTAGTCCACCCACCATATACCCCTGTAGAGTGTCAGCTCTTCTGCTTAGTCCACCTCCCA
Organism: Gastrophryne carolinensis; assembly: GCA_027917425.1. Classification (NCBI taxonomy): domain Eukaryota; kingdom Metazoa; phylum Chordata; class Amphibia; order Anura; family Microhylidae; genus Gastrophryne; species Gastrophryne carolinensis. Next base: position 80,702,303 of record CM051243.1, read on the forward strand.
TATACCCCTGTAGAGTGTCAGCTCTTCTGCTTAGTCCACCCTCCATATACCCCTGTAGAGTGTCAGCTCTTCTGCTTAGTCCACCCTCCATATACCCCTGTAGAGTGTCACCTCTTCTGCTTAGTCCACCCTCCATATACCTATGTAGAGTGTCAGCTCTTCTGCTTAGTCCACCTTCCATATACCCCTGTAGAGTGTCAGCTCTTCTGTTTAGCCCACCCACCATATACCCTTGTAGAGTGTCAGCTCTTCTGCTTAGTCCACCTCCCATATACCCCTGTAGCGTGTCAGCTCCTCTGCTTAGTCCACCTCCCATATACCCCTGTAGAGTGTCAGCTCTTCTGCCCAGTCCACCTTCCATATACCCCTGTAGAGTGCCAGCTCTTCTGCACAGTCCACCTTCCATATACCCCCTGTAGAGTGTCAGCTCTTCTACTTAGTCCACCTCCCATATGCCCCTGTAGAGTGTCAGCTCTTCTGCCCAGTCCACCTTCCATATACCCCTGTAGAGTGTCAGCTCTTCTACTTAGTCCACCTTCCATATACCCCTGTAGAGTGTCAGCTCTTCTGCCCAGTCCACCTTCCATATACCCCTGTAGAGTGCCAGCTCTTCTGCACAGTCCACCTTCCATATACCCCTGTAGAGTGCCAGCTCTTCTGCCCAGTCCACCTTCCATATACCCCTGTAGAGTGCCAGCTCTTCTGCCCAGTCCACCTCCCATATACCCCTGTAGAGTGTCAGCTCTTCTGCCCAGTCCACCTTCCATATACCCCTGTAGAGTGCCAGCTCTTCTGCCCAGTCCACCTCCCATATACCCCTGTAGAGTGTCAGCTCTTCTGCTTAGTGCACCTCCCATATACCCCTGTAGAGTGTCAGCTCTTCTGCTTAGTCCACCTTCCATATACCCCTGTAGAGTGTCAGCTCTTCTGCTTAGTGCACCTCCCATATACCCCTGTAGAGTGTCAGCTCTTCTGCTTAGTCCACCTTCCATATACCCCTGTAGAGTGTCAGCTCTTCTGCTTAGTCCACCTTCCATATACCCCTGTAGAGTGTCAGCTCTTCTGCCCAGTCCACCTTCCATATACCCCTGTAAAGTGTCAGCTCTTCTGCCCAGTACACCTTCCATATACCCCTGTAGAGTGGCAGCTCTTCTGCCCAGTACACCTTCCATATACCCCTGTAGAGTGTCAGCTCTTCTGCTTAGTCCACCTTCCATATACCCCTGTAGAGTGTCAGCTCTTCTGCTTAGTCCACCTTCCATATACCCCTGTAGAGTGTCAGCTCTTCTGCCCAGTCCACCTTCCATATACCCCTGTAAAGTGTCAGCTCTTCTGCCCAGTACACCTTCCATATACCCCTGTAGAGTGGCAGCTCTTCTGCCCAGTACACCTTCCATATACCCCTGTAGAGTGTCAGCTCTTCTGCCCAGTCCACCTTCCATATACCCCTGTAGAGTGTCAGCTCTTCCGCTTAGTCCACCTCCCATATACCCCTGTAGAGTGTCAGCTCTTCCGCTTAGTCCACCTTACATTTACCCCTTTAGAGTGTCAGCTCTTCTGCCCAGTCCACCTTCCATATACCCCTGTAGAGTGTCAGCTACTCTGCCCAGTCCACCTTCCATATAAGAGGGCGTGGTTACTAATTTAGACCCCCAAACAAAGGAGGTAGTCCAAAAACTCCTATGTAGCAAATTGGTCTCTTGGATAAGAGGTAAGGGGGCCACTTTATTAACCAGCCCAATAGATTTTTCTCATACCCTCCCAACAATATTGTTTTAGCTCAACGGTGGGTTAGGTCATTACCCGGACGTGCACCACAAGTGTCACAAATCTGGGATTCTAAATACTAGTATTTTTACTTTTGGACTCAGGCGATTGCCAGTGAGACCAGTACCCCCGACTAACATATACACCCTTTCAAATTGGGTGTTAGATCATACCTCTATTTACTAGTGCTTAGACTACAAGATCTTTCTTTTTCTTTTTCTTCTTTTCCTTTCCCCTACCCCTTCCCCCCCCCCCCCCCCCTATGCCATCTGGGTTGTCCCGTTGCTCATTAAAATGACAGACTTAGCGAGTACCAAGTGGGACAGCATGATAAAGGACCTCAATCAGTGTAGGATAGAGAATAAATTGGCGATAGAACATGAGGATAGGGTTGTATCCACCTTTAATGCCCTCCATAACCTATTACATAGAAAATCCAAAACATGGTGGGACATTCACTATCTTGAAGAGTACATTGAGAACAACATAGTTCCAAAGGGCCTACGCCTCAAACTCTTCCCCCAAATTGGTCAGATTTCGGATGACTTCAAATCCAAATGGGAAGAAGTCTTACAAAACTGTTCCCTTAATCTTATGAAACTCCTATTAGAGCATCACAAGTCAACACTAAAAAAGATGGAACCTGAAGTCTCAGACACTGTAGAGGCGTTGAAAAAAACGAAGAGAGATGATCTCTTTGCTGAAAAAGACAAAAATGTCAAATAATCCATAGAAAAAGCGAATAGAGAAATTATACAGATCAAGGAACACAAGTTACAGAGGGACAAAAATGCATATAAAGAGAAACTGGCCTACATCTGGCCTCCCACCTTCTCAAGACCAACTAGGAGAGATTTGGGGCCCAGATTATATTCATCCACAGACTCCTCCTCATCTAGGGAGAGGCCTTTTAGTAAAGGTAGAGATCAATATACAACCAATCAACGAGGATCAATAACGAATAGGAAACCTAGATCAAGAGGCCCTCGCAATAGACAGTACGATCAGATTCAGGATGACAGAGTAACTAGATCTAAATCCAAACGACAGGAAGACATGGACACTGGTAGTGAAGTACAAATGAATCGCCCACAAAATCGTGCTGATTTTTTAGGGTCATCAGGAATAGAAAAAGAAACAGCAGGAGACGTCTCAATAGGCTCAAGAAAATTTCCAACATAAATGGAACAAAGGGAGATGATGACCATGGATGTACAACCAATGGTGATCATCCTCCGGCGAGTAGTGAGGTTGATATTATAAACCTCTCAAACTTTATCTTAACGCCCTCACAAGAACAAGTATTGAAGCTGGGACTTAATTATTGTCCCATCAGCCGTACAGATCCCTTTGAAATTGTAAAAGACTTGAACCTGTTTGCACGCAAGCTGATATGTCGCTTACAATTCGATCGACAACCTGATGAGAAAATCCCCAATGAGACAGCACTTGAGCAGGATCTGTTGGATCTGGGCCTAGAGGCATTGGGCACCATGCCCATGATCACACCGAAACCTAAAAAGTTTAAGAACCAATCCACATACTTTCCTTCATTCAACATCAACGCACACGTGGCAACATTTGTTGACTTAGTTGTGGCTGACTTTGAAAAACTTAAACCTAAATTTAAAACTAATCTATCTCCTGAGCTGAGGGCGGCTCTAGTGGAGCTTGAAAAGAACGATGATGTTGTCATAAAACCGGCAGCCAAGGGGGGAAACATTGTGGTCATGGATAAACCCTTCTATGTCAAGATGTGCCATAAGATCTTGGCTAACAAGGACTGGTATGCGGGCGCCTCCATGTCCAGGGTCCGGGAGGCCTCTGAGGCTTACCACAATATCGTTGAGGAGGCAGTAAGGGGAGGGGTGGTGGACGTCTCGACTGGCTCTTTCCTCAGGGTCCCATGCCCGACTCTACCTACATTTTATGCACTGCCTAAAGTGCACAAATCGGTCAAATCACCACCTGGTAGACCAATCATATCGGGCATGGGTTCGCTGACGGATCGGGCCAGTCGATACGTCGACCATCACCTCCAGCCCCTGGTCCACCAACTGCCCTCATATATCAAGGATACCGGTCACTTACTACGGATCCTTGACGGTATGGTGGTGCCCCGTGGTTCCTACCTTGTGACCCTGGACGTGGAGGCGCTCTATTCCAGTATCCCTCATTCCAAAGGACTAGAGACCGTCCGTAGGTTCCTGGACGAACTTGACATAGAAGAACATGACCACAATGTTTTCCTCCTCAAACTTCTGCACTTCATCCTCACCCACAACCTCTTTCTCTTTGATAACACCGTATACCACCAGATACAGGGGACAGCGATGGGGACAACATGTGCCCCATCGTATGCGAACCTGTATCTGGGTGGTTGGGAGAGGAGGTTGTGGGGTGAGGATGATGTATCTATGTACCTGTGCCACATTCTCACTTGGCACAGGTACATAGACGACATCATCATCGTGTGGACCGGGTCCCAATCTGACCTTATTCAATTTGTCAAATTACTCAACATCAATACATTGAATTTGAAATTCACGCTTGATTATAGTCAAACCAAAGTCAACTTTCTAGACCTGTCGATAATTCTAGATACTACTGGACAAATTACAACGGATTTTTACCGTAAGAAAACTGCGGCAAATACAATTTTGAGGGCCTCTAGTGCCCACCCAAGACATTTATTGTCCAGTATCCCCTATGGGGAGTACATTAGGGCCCGGAGAAATTGTTCACAAGAGATAGATTTTAAAAGAGAAGCAGATAATATAAGGGAACGTCTCACAAAGAGAGGCTATAAACTGCAAGTTTTGCGAAGAGCCTACAAAAAAGCCAAGTCACGTTCAAGACAGGAATTGCTGTATAAACCGAGAAAAAAGGACCTTGATCCTCCTTTGTCAATGATCACGACCTTCACAGAACACCATATGGAAATTAGGGAAATCCTCTCACGTCATTGGCCAGTATTGACCAATGACCGAGAAATTTCAAAATTTATTTCCCCAAAACCTAAACTCACCTTTCGGAGGGCCCGTAACCTCAAAGACCAATTGGTTCATAGCCACTACTCAGGGGTGAACAAACAAATATGTTGTGTTACTACAGGAACTTTTCAGTGCCAGAGTTGTAATATTTGTAAATACATTTTTCAAACAAAGACCCTGACCCTGGCCGACAAACCATCTTTAAAGTTGAAACATTTTATTAACTGCAAATCAAAGAACGTTATCTATGTAATAACCTGTCCGTGTAACAGGTTTTACATAGGTAAAACGAACAGGACTCTCAAACAGAGAATATATGAGCACACCTATGACATTCGAACAGGAAATATAAAAACTCCCCTGGGTAGACATTTCTTAATTCATCATCAGAGTGACCCTAAGGGAATAAAGGTGATAGGTTTAGACAGAATACACCCCCATGTGAGGGGAGGTGACATAGAAAAACTCACTCTACAGAAAGAAACACGTTGGATCAGCTATTTCAAGGCCCATTATCCACCCGGTTTAAATGAATCAATAAGCTTTGTTCCGTTCCTATAGTTTCCAATATATAGAATGGTACTTGGCAGATATGCTTGAAAAAACTCATCGTGTGTCTCTTTTTGCATAAATGGATTAAGCATTTTAGGTTTTTATTGTCATCTTTTATACATTACTGTATCTTTTACCTTTCCCTTCCCTGTCCCTAATCCTATGCTATATACCGGGGGTCATTTTTGTGGACTGATGCTCACTAATCGGCATATAGGGGGCCTTAGGATAGACCTATATTTTTGGGCCAATGCAAGGGCCGTTCCCCACTGTTAATTCCCGGGCCTCATCAATCTTAGAATCCAGTTGCTGGCAAGCCCACGGGCTTACCAAGGAGATGGTGCCGTTATGTTATGCTGTCCTAGCCTGCATGTCCCATATAATATCTTCTAACATACAACACTATATGTAACAACATGTAATAAGCTGAGGGGCTCCACCTTAATTTTACAATCAAGATGGCTATTTCTATTATCTTAGATCCTGTATCAAGCAGGATATTTCCTATTATAGTTTAAAAAAAAAAAAAAACTTTTTTTACCTTCATAAAAATAGGGCTAATACAGCCCGATTTCAAATGAAACCCCTAGAAAACATCTATAATGTTAAGAGGTATGCTTTTCTTTCTCCCGTGACTTAGCGCTGGCAAAAATGACAGCAAACATATGGCCGGATGCCGTACAACCTCCCCTGAGCCTGACAAGCGCGCATCAGACTATTGCCCTTTTCCTTCTCAGGCATCAGCTGCTACGGTGACGTTCTTGCATCACGTGAGCAGCTCGGGAGGTTCTGCCCCCTCTGATGCGCGCGCTGTCGATGTGCCCATTGGGAGGTTCAGCGCGCTCACCACGCCTCCATAAAACCGCATCACCGAGTGCGACGGTTCATCAGCTGGCGAGGTTAGCGCACGTGTGATTGTTCCCCGGCGTCAGGTCATCGCTCGCGGGGAGGAGGGCTCCACGGATCAGGCACTCCCTTTCACAACGCAGGCATCCGCCCCGGGACATGGAGGCTTTTTCCAACAAAGATCTTCAAGGTTAGCCAGCCTAAACTGATTATGCCAAATGTTACACTGATGCCTTACGGTTCCACGACTGCGCAGTGACCATTTAAAGGTCCTTGCAGATATATCAAACGTTGGTGGTATTAACCACACGGGGGGAAATCTGTGTCTCCCGTTTGCCATACCCAAATATACAGGGATATGGCTTTGTCCACGAAACCGATCTAAGGCATTATGATGTACTCTGAGTTTCTCTAGGTGGTGGTCCTTTCTTAAAAATTATTTCACTCACTTAGTCCCTCATTTAGGGGCGTCCCTCCGGTCCCGGTGACCATCTTAAATCAACTGTGTTCTTTGGTGACGGTGACACCGGCCAAACAGGTTAAGGGGTCTTTTCTCATCACTAGTTTTAAAACAACATATAAATACATATACTATAATAGCTTCTCTATATACCATCAGGATTTTTATAGCGGCCATGCCAGTCTAACAATTAATTAGCCACTGGGCAACCTTTCCTCAACATTTCCATCATCAAATGAGAAGTTGGTCCTCATACTGAACTCTGGGCAATGGAATTGGTCATAGGATCACACAGTGAGCATCAGTCTTCCCAATCCCAGGTAAATACTTTCCTTTATTTTTCTTCTCCTTTCCTTTTCCCCTGGTTTCCATGCAATAGCAAAACCAAAAAACTTTGAATATTTTGTGCCACATGAATTTTACCAGCATATTGTAAATTAGATTATTATGTGTTGACAGTTATGTAATTACTTGTATTTCTTGCATACAGTTAAATATATCTAGTATAATGGGTACTGATGAAGCCACCTGCGGCGAAACTAGTATACCCTACTAGATGTTACAAGCCAACAAGGATCAAGACTGCATATGTGAGATGTCTAGCAGGAATGACCACTGTATATTGTGTTTTTAACTTAAACGTGTGATGAATCATTTGCTGTACTGTATGTTACCTACGTTTGTAGGATTCAATGTAATGTAATACGTCAATTGTGTTCTAATAGTGAGCAATAAAATAATTTTGTAATATACTTTGGTATATTAGGCACATTTAATCACATTTAGCTATTAAAAGAGGGCGTGGTTACTAATTTAGACCCCCAAACAAAGGAGGTAGTCCAAAAACTCCTATGTAGCAAATTGGTCTCTTGGATAAGAGGTAAGGTGGCCACTTTATTAACCAGCCCAATAGATTTTTCTCATACCCTCCCAACAATATTGTTTTAGCTCAACGGTGGGTTAGGTCATTACCCGGACGTGCACCACAAGTGTCACAAATCTGGGATTCTAAATACCACCTTCCATATACCCCTGTAGAGTGTCAGCTCTTCTTCTTAGTCACCCTCCCATATACCTCTGTAGAGTGTCAGCTCTTCTGCCCAGTCCACCTTCCATATACCCCTGTAGAGTGTCAGCTCTTCTACTTAGTCCACCTCCCATATGCCCCTGTAGAGTGTCGGCTCTTCTGCTTAGTCCACCTTCCATATACCCCTGTAGAGTGTCAGCTCTTCTGTTTAGTCCACCCACCATATACCTCTGTAGAGTGTCAGCTCCTCTGCTTAGTCCACCTCCCATATACCCATGTAGAGTGTCAGCTCTTCTGCTTAGTCCACCTCCCATATACCCCTGTAGAGTGTCAGCTCCTCTGCTTAGTCCGCCTCCCATATACCTTTGTAGAGTGTCAGCTCTTCTGCCCAGTCCACCTTCCATATACCCCTGTAGAGTGTCAGCTCTTCTGCTTAGTCCTCTTCCCATATACCCCTGTAGAGTGCCAGCTCTTCTGCCCAGTCCACCTTCCATATACCCCTGTAGAGTGTCAGCTACTCTGCCCAGTCCACCTTCCATATACCCCTGTAGAGTGTCAGCTCTTCTGCTTAGTCCACCTCCCATATGCCCCTGTAGAGTGTCAGCTCTTCTACTTAGTCCACCTCCCATATGCCCCTGTAGAGTGTCGGCTCTTCTGCTTAGTCCTCCTTCCATATACCCCTGTAGAGTGTCAGCTCTTCTGCTTAGTCCACCTCCCATATACCCCTGTAGAGTGTCAGCTCTTCTGCTTAGTCCACCTTCCATATACCCCCGTAGAGTGTCAGCTCTTCTGCTTAGTCCACCTTCCATATACCCCTGTAGAGTGTCAGCTCTTCTACTTAGTCCACCTCCCATATGCCCCTGTAGAGTGTCGGCTCTTCTGTTTAGTCCACCCACCATATACCCCTGTAGAGTGTCAGCTCTTCTGCTTAGTCCTCCTCCCATATACCCCTGTAGAGTGTCAGCTCTTCTGCTTAGTCCACCTTCCATATACCCCCGTAGAGTGTCAGCTCTTCTGCTTAGTCCACCCTCCATATACCCCTGTAGAGTGTCAGCTCTTCTGCTTAGTCCACCCAACATATACCCTTGTAGAGTGTCAGCTCTTCTGCCCAGTACACCTTCCATATACCCCTGTAGAGTGTCAGCTCCTCTGCTTAGTCCACCTCCCATATACCCCTGTAGAGTGTCAGCTCCTCTGCTTAGTCCACCTCCCATATACCTCTGTAGAGTGTCAGCTCTTCTGCCCAGTCCACCTTCCATATACCCCTGTAGAGTGTCAGCTCTTCTACTTAGTCCACCTCCCATATACCCCTGTAGAGTGTCAGCTCTTCTGCCCAGTCCACCTTCCATATACCCCTGTAGAGTGCCAGCTCTTCTGCACAGTCCACCTTCCATATACCCCCTGTAGAGTGTCAGCTCTTCTACTTAGTCCACCTCCCATATGCCCCTGTAGAGTGTCAGCTCTTCTGCCCAGTTCACCTTCCATATACCCCTGTAGAGTGTCAGCTCTTCTGCTTAGTCCACCTTCCAAATACACCTGTAGAGTGTAAGCTCTTCTGCTTAGTGCACCTCCCATATACCCCTGTAGAGTGTCAGCTCTTCTGCTTAGTCCACCTCCCATATACCCCTGTAGAGTGTCAGCTCTTCTGCCCAGTCCACCTTCCATATACCCCTGTAAAGTGTCAGCTCTTCTGCCCAGTACACCTTCCATATACCCCTGTAGAGTGTCAGCTCTTCTGCCCAGTACACCTTCCATATACCCCTGTAGAGTGTCAGCTCTTCTGCCCAGTCCACCTTCCATATACCCCTGTAGAGTGTCAGCTCTTCCGCTTAGTCCACCTCCCATATACCCCTGTAGAGTGTCAGCTCTTCCGCTTAGTCCACCTTACATTTACCCCTTTAGAGTGTCAGCTCTTCTGCCCAGTCCACCTTCCATATACCCCTGTAGAGTGTCAGCTCTTCTGCCCAGTCCACCTTCCATATACCCCTGTAGAGTGTCAGCTACTCTGCCCAGTCCACCTTCCAAATACCCCTGTAGAGTGTCAGCTCTTCTGCTTAGTCCACCTCCCATATACCTCTGTAGAGTGTCAGCTCTTCTGCCCAGTCCACCTTCCATATACCCCTGTAGAGTGTCAGCTCTTCTACTTAGTCCACCTCCCATATGCCCCTGTAGAGTGTCAGCTCTTCTGCTTAGTCCACCTCCCATATACCCCTGTAGAATGTCAGGTCTTCTGCTTAGTCCACCTCCCATATACCCCTGTAGAGTGTCAGCTCTTCTACCCAGTCCACCTTCCATATACCCCTGTAGAGTGTCAGCTCTTCTACTTAGTCCACCTCCCATATACCCCTGTAGAGTGTCAGCTCTTCTGCCCAGTCCACCTTCCATATACCCCTGTAGAGTGTCAGCTCTTCTACTTAGTCCACCTCCCATATACCCCTGTAGAGTGCCAGCTCTTCTGCCCAGTCCACCTGCCATATACCCCCTGTAGAGTGTCAGCTCTTCTACTTAGTCCACCTCCCATATACCCCTGTAGAGTGTCAGCTCTTCTGCGCAGTCCACCTTCCATATACCCCTGTAGAGTGTCAGCTCTTCTGCTTAGTCCTCTTCCCATATACCCCTGTAGAGTGTCAGCTCTTCTGCTTAGTCCACCTCCCATATACCCCTGTAGAGTGTCAGCTCCTCTGCTTAGTCCACCTCCCATATACCTCTGTAGAGTGTCAGCTCTTCTGCCCACTCCACCTTCCATATACCCCTGTAGAGTGTCAGCTACTCTGCCCAGTCCACCTTCCATATACCCCTGTAGAGTGTCAGCTCTTCTGCTTAGTCCACCTTCCACATACCCCTGTAGAGTGTCAGCTCTTCTGCATAGTCCACCTCCCATATACCCCTGTAGAGTGTCAGCTCTTCTGCTTAGTCCACCTCCCATATACCCCTGTAGAGTGTCAGCTCTTCTGCCCAGTCCACCTTCCATATACCCCTGTAGAGTATCAGCTCTTCTGCTTAGTCCACCTTCCATATACCCCTGTAGAGTGTCAGCTCTTCTGCATAGTCCACCTCCCATATACCCCTGTAGAGTGTCAGCTCTTCTGCTTAGTCCACCTCCCATATACCCCTGTAGAGTGTCAGCTCTTCTGCTTAGTCCACCTCCCATATACCCCTGTAGAGTGTCAGCTCTACTGCCCAGTCCACCTTCCATATACCCCTGTAGAGTGTCAGCTATTCTGCCCAGTTCACCATCCTTATACCCCTGTAGAGTGTCAGCTCTTCTGCTCAGTTCACCTTCCATATACCCCCTGTAGAGTGTCAGCTCTTCTGCTTAGTCCACCTTCCACATACCCCTGTAGAGTGTAAGCTCTCCTGCCCAGTCCACCTTCCATATACCCCTGTAGAGTATCAGCTCTTCTGCTTAGTCCACCTTCCACATACCCCTGTAGAGTGTCAGCTCTCCTGCCCAGTCCACCTTCCATATACCCCTGTAGAGTATCAGCTCTTCTGCTTAGTCCACCTCCCATATACCCCTGTAGAGTGTCAGCTCTTCTGCTCAGTTCACCTTCCACATACCCCTGTAGAGTGTCAGCTCTCCTGCCCAGTCCACCTTCCATATACCCCTGTAGAGTATCAGCTCCTCTGCTTAGTCCACCTTCCATAAACCCATGTAGAGTATCAGCTCTTCTGCTTAGTCCACCTCCCATATACCCCTGTAGAGTATCAGCTCTTCTGCTTAGTCCACCTCCCATATACTCCTGTAGAGTGTCAGCTCTTCTGCTCAGTTCACCTTCCATATCCCCCTGTAGAGTGTCAGCTCTTCTGCTTAGTCCACCTTCCACATACCCCTGTAGAGTGTCAGCTCTTCTGCATAGTCCACCTCCCATATACCCCTGTAGAGTGTCAGCTCTTCTGCTTAGTCCACCTCCCATATACCCCTGTAGAGTGTCAGCTCTTCTGCCCAGTCCACCTTCCATATACCCCTGTAGAGTATCAACTCTTCTGCTTAGTCCACCTTCCATATACCCATGTAGAGTATCAGCTCTTCTGCTTTGTCCACCTCCCATATACCCCTGTAGAGTGTCAGCTCTTCTGCTTAGTCCACCTCCCATATACCCCATGTAGAGTGTCAGCTCTTCTGCTTAGTCCACCTCCCATATACCCATGTAGAGTATCAGCTCTTCTGCTTAGTCCACCTTCCATATACCCCTGTAGAGTGTCAGCTCTTCTACTTAGTCGACCTTCCATATGCCCCTGTAGAGTATCATGTCTTCTGCTTAGTCCACCTCCCATATACCCCTGTAGAGTGTCAGCTATTCTGCTTAGTCCACTTCCCATATACCCCTGTAGAGTGTCAGCTCTTCTGCTTAGTCCACCTCCCATAAACCCCTGTAGAGTGTCAGCTCTTCTGCTTAGTCCACCTTCCATATACCCCTGTAGAGTGTCAGTTCTTCTGCTTAGTCCACCCTCCATATACCCCTGTAGAGTGTCAGCTCTTCTGCCCAGTCCACCTTCCATATACCCCTGTAGAGTGTCAGCTATTTTGCCCAGTTCACCTTCCATATACCCCCTGTAGAGTGTCAGCTCTTCTGCTTAGTCCACCTTCCATATACCCCCTGTAGAGTGTCAGCTTCTCTGCCCAGTCCACCTTCCATATACCCCTGTAGAATGTCAGCTCTTCTGCCCAGTCCACCTTCCATATACCCCCTGTAGAGTGTCAGCTCTTCTGCCCAATTCACCTTCCATATACCCCTGTAGAGTGTCAGCTCTTCCGCTTAGTCCACCTCCCATATACCCCTGTAGAGTGTCAGCTCTTCTACTTAGTCCACCTCCCATATACCCCTGTAGAGTGTCAGCTCTTCTGTTTAGTCCACCTCCCATATACCCCTGTAGAGTGTCAGCTCTTCTGCTTAGTCCACCTTCCATATACCCTTGTAGAGTGTCAGCTCTTCTGATTAGTCCACCTTCCATATACCCTTGTAGAGTGTCAGCTCTTCTGCTTAGTCCACCTCCCATATACCCCTGTAGAGTGTCAGCTCTTCTGCATAGTCCACCTCCCATATACCCCTGTAGAGTGTCAGCTCCTCTGCTTAGTCCACCTCCCATATACCTCTGTAGAGTGTCAGCTCTTCTGCCCAGTCCACCTTCCATATACCCCTGTAGAGTGTCAGCTCTTCTACTTAGTCCACCTCCCATATACCCCTGTAGAGTGTCAGCTCTTCTGCCCAGTCCACCTTCCATATACCCCTGTAGAGTGTCAGCTCTTCTGCTTAGTCCTCTTCCCATATACCCCTGTAGAGTGTCAGCTCTTCTGCCCAGTCCACCTTCCATATACCCATGTAGAGTGCCAGCTCTTCTGCCCAGTTCACCTTCCATATACCCCTGTAGAGTGTCAGCTCCTCTGCTTAGTCCACCTCCCATATACCCCTGTAGAGTGTCAGCTTCTCTGCCCAGTCCACCTTCCATATACCCCCTGTAGAGTGTCAGCTCTTCTGCTTAGTCCACCTTCCAAATACACCTGTAGAGTGTCAGCTCTTCTGCTTAGTCCACCTCCCATATACCCCTGTAGAGTGTCAGCTCTTCTGCTTAGTCCACCTTCCATATACCCCTGTAGAGTGTCAGCTCTTCTGCCCAGTTCTTCTTCCATATACCCCTGTAGAGTGTCAGCTTCTCTGCCCAGTCCACCTTCCATATACCCCTGTAGAGTATCAGCTCTTCTGCTTAGTCCACCTCCCATATACCCCTGTAGAGTGTCAGCTCTTCTGCCCAGTCCACCTCCCATATACCCCTGTAGAGTGTCAGCTCTTCTGCCCAGTCCACCTCCCATATACCTCTGTAGAGTGTCAGCTCTTCTGCTTAGTCCACCTCCCATATACCCCTGTAGAGTGTCAGCTCTTCTGCCCAGTCCACCTCCCATATACCCCTGTAGAGTGTCAGCTCTTCTACTTAGTCCACCTCCCATATACCCCTGTAGAGTGTCAGCTCTTCTGCTTAGTCCACCCTCCATATACCCCTGGAGAGTGTCAGCTCTTCTGCTTAGTCCATCTCCCATATACAACTGGAGAGCGTCAGCTCTTCTGCCCAGTCCACCTCCCATATACCTCTGTAGAGTGTCAGCTCTTCTGCTTAGTCCACCTTCCATATACCCTTGTAGAGTGTCAGCTCTTCTGCTTAGTCCACCTTCCATATACCCTTGTAGAGTGTCAGCTCTTCTGCTTAGTCCACCTCCCATATACCCCTGTAGAGTGTCAGCTCTTCTGCTTAGTCCACCTCCCATATACCCCTGTAGAGTATCAGCTCTTCTACTTAGTCCACCTCCCATATACCTCTGTAGAGTGTCAGCTCTTCTGCCCAGTCCACCTTCCATATACCCCTGTAGAGTGTCAGCTCTTCTACTTAGTCCACCTTCCATATACCCCTGTAGAGTATCAGCTCTTCTACTTAGTCCACCTCCCATATACCCCTGTAGAGTGTCAGCTCTTCTGCCCAGTCCACCTTCCATATACCCCTGTAGAGTGTCAGCTCTTCTGCTTAGTCCTCTTCCCATATACCCCTGTAGAGTGTCAGCTCTTCTGCCCAGTCCACCTTCCATATACCCATGTAGAGTGCCAGCTCTTCTGCTTAGTCCACCTCCCATATGCCCCTGTAGAGTGTCAGCTCTTCTGCCCAGTTCACCTTCCATATACCCCTGTAGAGTGTCAGCTCCTCTGCTTAGTCCACCTCCCATATACCCCTGTAGAGTGTCAGCTTCTCTGCCCAGTCCACCTTCCAAATACACCTGTAGAGTGTCAGCTGTTCTGCACAGTTCACCTTCCATATACCCCTGTAGAGTGTCAGCTCTTCTGCCCAGTCCACCTTCCATATACCCCTGTAGAGTGTCAGCTCTTCTGCCCAGTTCACCTTCCATATACCCCTGTAGAGTATCAGCTCTTCTGCTTAGTCCACCTCCCATATACCCCTGTAGAGTGTCAGCTCTTCTGCCCAGTCCACCTCCCATATACCCCTGTAGAGTGTCAGCTCTTCTACTTAGTCCACCTCCCATATACCCCTGTAGAGTGGCAGCTCTTCTGCTTAGTCCACCCTCCATATACCCCTGGAGAGTGTCAGCTCTTCTGCCCAGTCCACCTCCCATATACCTCTGTAGAGTGTCAGCTCTTCTGCTTAGTCCACCTCCCATATACCCCTGTAGAGTGTCAGCTCTTCTGCCCAGTCCACCTCCCATATACCCCTGTAGAGTGTCAGCTCTTCTACTTAGTCCACCTCCCATATACCCCTGTAGAGTGTCAGCTCTTCTGCTTAGTCCACCCTCCATATACCCCTGGAGAGTGTCAGCTCTTCTGCTTAGTCCACCTCCCATATACAACTGGAGAGCGTCAGCTCTTCTGCCCAGTCCACCTCCCATATACCTCTGTAGAGTGTCAGCTCTTCTGCTTAGTCCACCTCCCATATACCCCTGTAGAGTGTCAGCTCTTCTGCCCAGTCCACCTCCCATATACCCCTGTAGAGTGTCAGCTCTTCTGCTTAGTCCACCCTCCATATACCCCTGTAGAGTGTCACCTCTTCTGCTTAGTCCACCTCCCATATACCCCTGGAGAGTGTCAGCTCTTCTGCCCAGTCCACCTCCCATATACCTCTGTAGAGTGTCAGCTCTTCTGCTTAGTCCACCTCCCATATACCCCTGTAGAGTGTCAGCTCTTCTGCTTAGTCCACCCTCCATATACCCCTGTAGAGTGTCAGCTCTTCTGCTTAGTCCACCTCCCATATACCCCTGGAGAGTGTCAGCTCTTCTGCCCAGTCCACCTCCCATATACCCCTGTAGAGTGTCAGCTCTTCTGCTTAGTCCACCTTCCAAATACACCTGTAGAGTGTCAGCTCTTCTGCTTAGTCCACCCTCCATATACCCCTGTAGAGTGTCACCTCTTCTGCTTAGTCCACCTCCCATATACGCCTGGAGAGTGTCAGCTCCTCTGCTTAGTCCACCTCCAATATACCTCTGTAGAGTGTCAGCTCTTCTGCCCAGTCCACCTTCCATATACCCCTGTAGAGTGTCAGCTCTTCTACTTAGTCCACCTCCCATATACCCCTGTAGAGTGTCAGCTCTTCTACTTAGTCCACCTCCCATATACCCCTGTAGAGTGTCAGCTCTTCTGCTTAGTCCTCTTCCTATATACCCCTGTAGAGTGTCAGCTCTTCTGCCCAGTCCACCTTCCATATATCCCTGTAGAGTGTCAGCTCTTCTGCCCAGTCCACCTACCATATACCCCCTGTAGAGTGTCAGCTCTTCTGCTTAGTCCACCTCCCATATACCCCTGTAGAGTGTCAGCTCTTCTGCCCAGTCCACCTCCCATATACCCCTGTAGAGTGTCGGCTCTTCTACTTAGTCCACCTCCCATATACCCCTGTAGAGTGTCAGCTCTTCTACTTACTCCACCTCCCATATACCCCTGTAGAGTGTCAGCTCTTCTGCCCAGTCCACCTTCCATATACCGCTGTAGAGTGTCAGCTCTTCTGCTTAGTCCAACTTCCATATACCCCTGTAGAGTGTCAGCTCTTCAACTTAGTCCACCTCCCATATACCCCTGTAGAGTGTCAGCTCTTCTACTTAGTCCACCTCCCATATACCCCTGTAGAGTGTCTGCTCTTCTGCCCAGTCCACCTCCCATATACCCCTGTAGAGTGTCAGCTCTTCTGCCCAGTCCACCTTCTATATACCCCTGTAGAGTGTCAGCTATTCTGCCCAGTTCACCTTCCATATACCCCTGTAGAGTGTAGGCCATTCTGCCCAGTTCACCTTCCATATACCCCTGTAGAGTGTCAGCTCTTCTGCTTAGTCTACCTTCCATATACCCCTGTAGAGTGTCAGCTCTTCTACTTAGTCCACCTCCCATATACCCCTGTAGAGTGTCAGCTCTTCTACTTAGTCCACCTCCCATATACCCCTGTAGAGTGTCAGCTCTTCTGCCCAGTCCACCTTCTATATACCCCTGTAGAGTGTCAGCTATTCTGCCGAGTTCACCTTCCATATACCCCTGTAGAGTGTCAGCTTTTCTGCCCAGTCCACCTTCCATATACCCCCTGTAGTGTGTCAGCTCTTCTACTTAGTCCACCTCCCATATACCCCTGTAGAGTGTCAGCTCTTCTACTTAGTCCACCTCCCACATACCCCTGTAGAGTGTCTGCTCTTCTGCCCAGTCCACCTTCCATATACCCCTGTAGAGTGTCAGCTCTTCTGCTTAGTCCAACTTCCATATACCCCTGTAGAGTGTCAGCTCTTCTACTTAGTCCACCTCCCATATACCCCTGTAGAGTGTCAGCTCTTCTGCCCAGGCCACCTTCCATATACCCCTGTAGAGTGTCAGCTCTTCTGCCCAGTCCACCTTCCATATACCGCTGTAGAGTGTCAGCTCTTCTGCTTAGTCCAACTTCCATATACCCCTGTAGAGTGTCAGCTCTTCAACTTAGTCCACCTCCCATATACCCCTGTAGAGTGTCAGCTCTTCTGCCCAGGCCACCTTCCATATACCCCTGTAGAGTGTCAGCTCTTCTGCCCAGTCCACCTTCCATATACCCCTGTAGAGTGTAGGCCATTCTGCCCAGTTCACCTTCCATATACCCCTGTAGAGTGTCAGCTCTTCTGCTTAGTCCACCTTCCATATACCCCTGTAGAGTGTCAGCTCTTCTGCCCAGGCCACCTTCCATATACCCCTGTAGAGTGTCAGCTCTTCTACTTAGTCCACCTCCCATAAACCCCTGTAGAGTGTCAGCTCTTCTACTTAGTCCACCTCCCATATACCCCTGTAGAGTGTCAGCTCTTCTACTTAGTCCACCTCCCATATACCCCTGTAGACTGTCAGCTCTTCTGCCCAGTCCACCTTCTATATACCCCTGTAGAGTGTCAGCTATTCTGCCCAGTTCACCTTCCATATACCCCTGTAGAGTGTCAGCTTTTCTGCCCAGTCCACCTTCCATATACCCCCTGTAGTGTGTCAGCTCTTCTACTTAGTCCACCTCCAATATGCCCCTGTAGAGTGTCAGCTCTTCTGCCCAGTTCACCTTCCATATACCCCTGTAGAGTGTCAGCTCTTCTGCCCAGTTCACCTTCCATATACCCCTGTAGAGTGTCAGCTCTTCCGCTTAGTCCACCTCCCATATACCCCTGTAGAGTGTCAGCTCTTCTGTTTAGTCCACCTCCCATATACCCCTGTAGAGTGTCAGCTCTTCTGCTTAGTCCACCTTCCAAATTCACCTGTAGAGTTTCAGCTCTTCTGTTTAGTCCACCTACCATATACCCCTGTAGAGTGTCAGCTCTTCTGTCCAGTCCACCTCCCATATTCCCCTGTAGAGTGTCAGCTCTTCTACTTAGTCCACCTCCCATATACCCCTGTAGAGTGTCAGCTCTTCTGCTTAGTCCACCTTCCATATACCCCTGTAGAGTGTCAGCTCTTCTGCTTAGTCCACCTTCCATATACCCCTGTAGAGTGTCAGCTCTTCTGCTTAGTCCACCTTCCATATACCCATGTAGAGTGTCAGCTCTTCTGCTTAGTCCACCTTCCATATACCCCTGTAGAGTGTCAGCTCTTCTACTTAGTCCACCTCCCATATACCCCTGTAGAGTGTCAGCTCTTCTGCCCAGTCCACCTCCCATATTCCCCTGTAGAGTGTCAGCTCTTCTACTTAGTCTACCTCCCATATACCCCTGTAGAGTGTCAGCTCTTCTGCTTAGTCCACCTTCCATATACCCATGTAGAGTGTCAGCTCTTCTGTTAAGTCCACCCACCATATACCCTTGTAGAGTGTCAGCTCTTCTCCTTAGTCCACCTCCCATATACCCCTGTAGAGTGTCAGCTCTTCTGCTTAGTCCACCCTCCATACACCCATGCAGTGTAAGCTCTTCTGCTTAGTCCACCTTCCATATACCCCTGTAGAGTGTCAGCTCTTCTGCTTAGTCCACCTCCCATATACCCCTGTAGAGTGTCAGCTCTTCTGCCCAGCCCACCTTCCATATACCCCTGTAGAGTGTCAGCTCTTGTACTTAGTCCACCTCCCATATACCCCTGTAGAGTGTCAGCTCTTCTACTTAGTCCACCTGCCATATACCCCTGTAGAGTGTCAGCTCTTCTGCCCAGTCCACCTTCCATATACCCCTGTAGAGTGTCAGCTCTTCTGCCCAGTCCACCTTCCATATACCCCTGTAGAGTGTCAGCTATTTTGCCCAGTTCACCTTCCATATATCCCCTGTAGAGTGTCAGCTCTTCTGCTTAGTCCACCTTTCATATACCCCTGTAGAGTGTCAGCTTCTCTGCCCAGTCCACCTTCTATATACCCCTGTAGAATGTCAGCTCTTCTGCCCAGTCCACCTTCCATATAGCCCTGTAGAGTGTCAGCTCTTCTGCCCAATTCACCTTCCATATACCCCTGTAGAGTGTCAGCTCTTCTACTTAGTCCACCTCCCATATACCCCTGTAGAGTGTCAGCTCTTCTGTTTAGTCCACCTCCCATATACCCCTGTAGAGTGTCAGCTCTTCTGCTTAGTCCACCTCCCATATACCCCTGTAGAGTGTCAGCTCTTCTACTTAGTCCACCTCCCATATACCCCTGTAGAGTGTCAGCTCTTCTGCTTAGTCCACCTTCCAAATAAACCCGTAGAGTGTCAGCTCTTCTGCTTAGTCCACCTCCCATATACCCCTGTAGAGTGTCAGCTCTTCTGCCCAGTCCACCTCCCATATACCCCTGTAGAGTATCAGCTCTTCTGCTTAGTCCACCTTCCACATACCCCTGTAGAGTGTCAGCTCTTCCGCTTAGTCCACCTCCCATATACCCCTGTAGAGTGTCAGCTCTTCTACTTAGTCCACCTCCCATATACCCCTGTAGAGTGTCAGCTCTTCTGCCCAGTCCACCTTCCATATACCCCTGTAGAGTGTCAGCTCTTCTACTTAGTCCACCTTCCATATACCCCTGTAGAGTGTCAGCTCTTCTACTTAGTCCACCTCCCATATACCCCTGTAGATTGTCAGCTCTTCTGCCCAGTCCACCTTCCATATACCTATGTAGAGTGCCAGCTCTTCTGCACAGTCCACTTTCCATATACCCCCTGTAGAGTGTCAGCTCTTCTACTTAGTCCACCTCCCATATGCCCCTGTAGAGTGTCAGCTCTTCTGCCCAGTTCACCTTCCATATACCCCTGTAGAGTGTCAGCTCCTCTGCTTAGTCCACCTCCCATATACCCCTGTAGAGTGTCAGCTTCTCTGCCCAGTCCACCTTCCATATACCCGCTGTAGAGTGTCAGCTCTTCTGCTTAGTCCACCTTCCAAATACACCTGTAGAGTGTCAGCTCTTCTGCCCAGTTCACCTTCCATATACCCCTGTAGAGTGTCAGCTCTTCTGCTTAGTCCACCTTTCATATACCCCTGTAGAGTGTCAGCTTCTCTGCCCAGTCCACCTTCCATATACCCCTGTAGAGTATCAGCTCTTCTGCTTAGTCCACCTCCCATATACCCCTGTAGAGTGTCAGCTCTTCTGCCCAGTCCACCTTCCATATACCCCTGTAGAGTGTCAGCTCTTCTGCCCAGTCCACCTTCCATATACCGCTGTAGAGTGTCAGCTCTTCTGCTTAGTCCAACTTCCATATACCCCTGTAGAGTGTCAGCTCTTCAACTTAGTCCACCTCCCATATACCCCTGTAGAGTGTCAGCTCTTCTGCCCAGGCCACCTTCCATATACCCCTGTAGAGTGTCAGCTCTTCTGCCCAGTCCACCTTCCATATACCCCTGTAGAGTGTAGGCCATTCTGCCCAGTTCACCTTCCATATACCCCTGTAGAGTGTCAGCTCTTCTGCTTAGTCCACCTTCCATATACCCCTGTAGAGTGTCAGCTCTTCTGCCCAGGCCACCTTCCATATACCCCTGTAGAGTGTCAGCTCTTCTACTTAGTCCACCTCCCATAAACCCCTGTAGAGTGTCAGCTCTTCTACTTAGTCCACCTCCCATATACCCCTGTAGAGTGTCAGCTCTTCTACTTAGTCCACCTCCCATATACCCCTGTAGACTGTCAGCTCTTCTGCCCAGTCCACCTTCTATATACCCCTGTAGAGTGTCAGCTATTCTGCCCAGTTCACCTTCCATATACCCCTGTAGAGTGTCAGCTTTTCTGCCCAGTCCACCTTCCATATACCCCCTGTAGTGTGTCAGCTCTTCTACTTAGTCCACCTCCAATATGCCCCTGTAGAGTGTCAGCTCTTCTGCCCAGTTCACCTTCCATATACCCCTGTAGAGTGTCAGCTCTTCTGCCCAGTTCACCTTCCATATACCCCTGTAGAGTGTCAGCTCTTCCGCTTAGTCCACCTCCCATATACCCCTGTAGAGTGTCAGCTCTTCTGTTTAGTCCACCTCCCATATACCCCTGTAGAGTGTCAGCTCTTCTGCTTAGTCCACCTTCCAAATTCACCTGTAGAGTTTCAGCTCTTCTGTTTAGTCCACCTACCATATACCCCTGTAGAGTGTCAGCTCTTCTGTCCAGTCCACCTCCCATATTCCCCTGTAGAGTGTCAGCTCTTCTACTTAGTCCACCTCCCATATACCCCTGTAGAGTGTCAGCTCTTCTGCTTAGTCCACCTTCCATATACCCCTGTAGAGTGTCAGCTCTTCTGCTTAGTCCACCTTCCATATACCCCTGTAGAGTGTCAGCTCTTCTGCTTAGTCCACCTTCCATATACCCATGTAGAGTGTCAGCTCTTCTGCTTAGTCCACCTTCCATATACCCCTGTAGAGTGTCAGCTCTTCTACTTAGTCCACCTCCCATATACCCCTGTAGAGTGTCAGCTCTTCTGCCCAGTCCACCTCCCATATTCCCCTGTAGAGTGTCAGCTCTTCTACTTAGTCTACCTCCCATATACCCCTGTAGAGTGTCAGCTCTTCTGCTTAGTCCACCTTCCATATACCCATGTAGAGTGTCAGCTCTTCTGTTAAGTCCACCCACCATATACCCTTGTAGAGTGTCAGCTCTTCTCCTTAGTCCACCTCCCATATACCCCTGTAGAGTGTCAGCTCTTCTGCTTAGTCCACCCTCCATACACCCATGCAGTGTAAGCTCTTCTGCTTAGTCCACCTTCCATATACCCCTGTAGAGTGTCAGCTCTTCTGCTTAGTCCACCTCCCATATACCCCTGTAGAGTGTCAGCTCTTCTGCCCAGCCCACCTTCCATATACCCCTGTAGAGTGTCAGCTCTTGTACTTAGTCCACCTCCCATATACCCCTGTAGAGTGTCAGCTCTTCTACTTAGTCCACCTGCCATATACCCCTGTAGAGTGTCAGCTCTTCTGCCCAGTCCACCTTCCATATACCCCTGTAGAGTGTCAGCTCTTCTGCCCAGTCCACCTTCCATATACCCCTGTAGAGTGTCAGCTATTTTGCCCAGTTCACCTTCCATATATCCCCTGTAGAGTGTCAGCTCTTCTGCTTAGTCCACCTTTCATATACCCCTGTAGAGTGTCAGCTTCTCTGCCCAGTCCACCTTCTATATACCCCTGTAGAATGTCAGCTCTTCTGCCCAGTCCACCTTCCATATAGCCCTGTAGAGTGTCAGCTCTTCTGCCCAATTCACCTTCCATATACCCCTGTAGAGTGTCAGCTCTTCTACTTAGTCCACCTCCCATATACCCCTGTAGAGTGTCAGCTCTTCTGTTTAGTCCACCTCCCATATACCCCTGTAGAGTGTCAGCTCTTCTGCTTAGTCCACCTCCCATATACCCCTGTAGAGTGTCAGCTCTTCTACTTAGTCCACCTCCCATATACCCCTGTAGAGTGTCAGCTCTTCTGCTTAGTCCACCTTCCAAATAAACCCGTAGAGTGTCAGCTCTTCTGCTTAGTCCACCTCCCATATACCCCTGTAGAGTGTCAGCTCTTCTGCCCAGTCCACCTCCCATATACCCCTGTAGAGTATCAGCTCTTCTGCTTAGTCCACCTTCCACATACCCCTGTAGAGTGTCAGCTCTTCCGCTTAGTCCACCTCCCATATACCCCTGTAGAGTGTCAGCTCTTCTACTTAGTCCACCTCCCATATACCCCTGTAGAGTGTCAGCTCTTCTGCCCAGTCCACCTTCCATATACCCCTGTAGAGTGTCAGCTCTTCTACTTAGTCCACCTTCCATATACCCCTGTAGAGTGTCAGCTCTTCTACTTAGTCCACCTCCCATATACCCCTGTAGATTGTCAGCTCTTCTGCCCAGTCCACCTTCCATATACCTATGTAGAGTGCCAGCTCTTCTGCACAGTCCACTTTCCATATACCCCCTGTAGAGTGTCAGCTCTTCTACTTAGTCCACCTCCCATATGCCCCTGTAGAGTGTCAGCTCTTCTGCCCAGTTCACCTTCCATATACCCCTGTAGAGTGTCAGCTCCTCTGCTTAGTCCACCTCCCATATACCCCTGTAGAGTGTCAGCTTCTCTGCCCAGTCCACCTTCCATATACCCGCTGTAGAGTGTCAGCTCTTCTGCTTAGTCCACCTTCCAAATACACCTGTAGAGTGTCAGCTCTTCTGCCCAGTTCACCTTCCATATACCCCTGTAGAGTGTCAGCTCTTCTGCTTAGTCCACCTTTCATATACCCCTGTAGAGTGTCAGCTTCTCTGCCCAGTCCACCTTCCATATACCCCTGTAGAGTATCAGCTCTTCTGCTTAGTCCACCTCCCATATACCCCTGTAGAGTGTCAGCTCTTCTGCCCAGTCCACCTCCCATATACCCCTGTAGAGTGTCAGCTCTTCTACTTAGTCCACCTCCCATATACCCCTGTAGAGTGGCAGCTCTTCTGCTTAGTCCACCCTCCATATACCCCTGGAGAGTGTCAGCTCTTCTGCCCAGTCCACCTCCCATATACCTCTGTAGAGTGTCAGCTCTTCTGCTTAGTCCACCTCCCATATACCCTTGTAGAGTGTCAGTTCTTCTGCCCAGTCCACCTCCCATATACCCCTGTAGAGTGTCAGCTCTTCTACTTAGTCCACCTCCCATATACCCCTGTAGAGTGTCAGCTCTTCTGCTTAGTCCACCCTCCATATACCCCTGGAGAGTGTCAGCTCTTCTGCTTAGTCCACCTCCCATATACAACTGGAGAGCGTCAGCTCTTCTGCCCAGTCCACCTCCCATATACCTCTGTAGAGTGTCAGCTCTTCTGCTTAGTCCACCTTCCATATACCCTTGTAGAGTGTCAGCTCTTCTGCTTAGTCCACCTTCCATATACCCTTGTAGAGTGTCAGCTCTTCTGCTTAGTCCACCTCCCATATACCACTGTAGAGTGTCAGCTCTTCTGCTTAGTCCACCTCCCATATACCCCTGTAGAGTGTCAGCTCCTCTGCTTAGTCCACCTCCCATATACCTCTGTAGAGTGTCAGCTCTTCTGCCCAGTCCACCTTCCATATACCCCTGTAGAGTGTCAGCTCTTCTGCTTAGTCCTCTTCCCATATACCCCTGTAGAGTGTCAGCTCTTCTGCCCAGTCCACCTTCCATATACCCATGTAGAGTGCCAGCTCTTCTGCACAGTCCACTTTCCATATACCCCTGTAGAGTGTCAGCTCTTCTACTTAGTCCACCTCCCATATGCCCCTGTAGAGTGTCAGCTCTTCTGCCCAGTTCACCTTCCATATACCCCTGTAGAGTGTCAGCTCCTCTGCTTAGTCCACCTCCCATATACCCCTGTAGAGTGTCAGCTTCTCTGCCCAGTCCACCTTCCATATACCCCCTGTAGAGTGTCAGCTCTTCTGCTTAGTCCACCTTCCAAACACACCTGTAGAGTGTCAGCTCTTCTGCTTAGTCCACCTCCCATATACCCCTGTAGAGTGTCAGCTCTTCTGCTTAGTCCACCTTCCAAATACACCTGTAGAGTGTCAGCTGTTCTGCTTAGTCCACCTCCCATATACCCCTGTAGAGTGTCAGCTCTTCTGCTTAGTCCACCTTCCAAATACCCCTGTAGAGTATCAGCTGTTCTGCTTAGTCCACCTCCCATATACCCCTGTAGAGTGTCAGCTCTTCTGCCCAGTCCACCTCCCATATACCCCTGTAGAGTGTCAGCTCTTCTACTTAGTCCACCTCCCATATACCCCTGTAGAGTGGCAGCTCTTCTGCTTAGTCCACCTCCCATATACCTCTGTAGAGTGTCAGCTCTTCTGCTTAGTCCACCTCCCATATACCCCTGTAGAGTGTCAGCTCTTCTGCCCAGTCCACCTCCCATATACCCCTGTAGAGTGTCAGCTCTTCTACTTAGTCCACCTCCCATATACCCCTGTAGAGTGTCAGCTCTTCTGCCCAGTCCACCTTCCATATACCCCTGTAGAGTGTCAGCTCTTCTGCTTAGTCCACCTCCCATATACCCCTGTAGAGTGTCAGCTCTTCTGCCCAGTCCACCTCCCATATACCCCTGTAGAGTGTCAGCTCTTCTGCTTAGTCCACCCTCCATATACCCCTGTAGAGTGTCACCTCTTCTGCTTAGTCCACCTCCCATATACCCCTGGAGAGTGTCAGCTCTTCTGCCCAGTCCACCTCCCATATACCCCTGTAGAGTGTCAGCTCTTCTGCTTAGTCCACCTCCCATATACCCCTGTAGAGTGTCAGCTCTTCTGCCCAGTCCACCTCCCATATACCCCTGTAGAGTGTCAGCTCTTCTACTTAGTCCACCTCCCATATACCCCTGTAGAGTGTCAGCTCTTCTGCTTAGTCCACCCTCCATATACCCCTGTAGAGTGTCAGCTCTTCTGCTTAGTCCACCTCCCATATACCCCTGGAGAGTGTCAGCTCTTCTGCCCAGTCCACCTCCCATATACCCCTGTAGAGTGTCAGCTCTTCTGCTTAGTCCACCTTCCAAATACACCTGTAGAGTGTCAGCTCTTCTGCTTAGTCCACCCTCCATATACCCCTGTAGAGTGTCACCTCTTCTGCTTAGTCCACCTCCCATATACCCCTGTAGAGTGTCAGCTCTTCTGCCCAGTCCACCTCCCATATACCCCTGTAGAGTGTCAGCTCTTCTACTTAGTCCACCTCCCATATACCCCTGTAGAGTGTCAGCTCTTCTGCCCAGTCCACCTTCCATATACCCCTGTAGAGTGTCAGCTCTTCTGCTTAGTCCACCTCCCATATACCCCTGTAGAGTGTCAGCTCTTCTGCCCAGTCCACCTCCCATATACCCCTGTAGAGTGTCAGCTCTTCTGCTTAGTCCACCCTCCATATACCCCTGTAGAGTGTCACCTCTTCTGCTTAGTCCACCTCCCATATACCCCTGTAGAGTGTCAGCTCTTCTACTTAGTCCACCTCCCATATACCCCTGTAGAGTGTCAGCTCTTCCGCTTAGTCCACCTCCCATATACCCCTGTAGAGTGTCAGCTCTTCTGCTTAGTCCACCTACCATATACCCCTGTAGAGTGTCAGCTCTTCTGCTTAGTACACCTCCCATATACCCCTGTAGAGTGTCAGCTCTTCTGCCCAGTCCACCTTCCATATACCCCTGTAGAGTGTCAGCTCTTCTACTTAGTCCACCTCCCATATACCCCTGTAGAGTGTCAGCTCTTCTACTTAGTCCACCTTCCATATACCCCTGTAAAGTGTCAGCTCTTCTGCTTAGTCCACCTTCCATATACCCCTGTAGAGTGTCAGCTCTTCTGCCCAGGCCACCTTCCATATACCCCTGTAGAGTGTCAGCTCTTCTGCCCAGTCCACCTTCCATATACCCCTGTAGAGTGTCAGCTCTTCTACTTAGTCCACCTCCCATATACCCCTGTAGAGTGTCAGCTCTTCTACTTAGTCCACCTCCCATATACCCCTGTAGAGTGTCAGCTCTTCTACTTAGTCCACCTCCCATATACCCCTGTAGAGTGTCAGCTCTTCTACTTAGTCCACCTTCCATATACCCCTGTAGAGTGTCAGCTCTTCTGCCCAGTCCACCTTCCATATACCCCTGTAGAGTGTCAGCTCTTCTGCTTAGTCCACCTCCCATATACCCCTGTAGAGTGTCAGCTATTCTGCCCAGTCCACCTTCCATATACCCCTGTAGAGTGTCAGCTCTTCCGCTTAGTCCACCTCCCATATACCCCTGTAGAGTGTCAGCTCTTCTGCTTAGTCCACCTCCCATATACCCCTGTAGAGTGTCAGCTCTTCTGCTTAGTCCACCTTCCATATACCCCTGTAGAGTGTCAGCTCTTCTGCCCAGTCCACCTCCCATATACCCCTGTAGAGTGTCAGCTCTTCTGTTTAGTCCACCTACCATATACCCCTGTAGAGTGTCAGCTCTTCTGCTTAGTCCACCTTCCATATACCCCTGTAGAGTGTCAGCTCTTCTGCCCAGTCCACCTCCCATATTCCCCTGTAGAGTGTCAGCTCTTCTACTTAGTCCACCTCCCATATACCCCTGTAGAGTGTCAGCTCTTCTGCTTAGTCTACCTTCCATATACCCCTGTAGAGTGTCAGCTCTTCTGCTTAGTCCACCTTCCATATACCCCTGTAGAGTGTCAGCTCTTCTGCCCAGTACACCTTCCATATACCCCTGTAGAGTGTCAGCTCTTCTGCCCAGTCCACCTACCATATTCCCCTGTAGAGTGTCAGCTCTTCTACTTAGTCCACCTCCCATATACCCCTGTAGAGTGTCAGCTCTTCTGCTTAGTCCACCTTCCATATACCCCTGTAGAGTGTCAGCTCTTCTGCTTAGTCCACCTTCCATATACCCCTGTAGAGTGTCAGCTCTTCTGCTTAGTCCACCTTCCATATACCCCTGTAGAGTGTCAGCTCTTCTACTTAGTCCACCTCCCATATACCCCTGTAGAGTGTCAGCTCTTCTGCTTAGTCCACCTTCCATATACCCCTGTAGAGTGTCAGCTCTTCTGCTTAGTCCACCTTCCATATACCCCTGTAGAGTGTCAGCTCTTCTGCTTAGTCCACCTTCCATATACCCTTGTAGAGTGTCAGCTCTTCTGCTTAGTCCACCTCCCATATACCCCTGTAGAGTGTCAGCTCTTTTGCTTAGTCCACCCTCCATATACCCATGTAGAGTGTCAGCTCTTCTGTTTAGTCTACCCACCATATACCCTTGTGGAGTGTCAGCTCTTCTGCTTAGTCCACCTCCCATATACCCCTGTAGAGTGTTAGCTCTTCTGCTTAGTCCACCCTCCATATACCCATGCAGTGTCAGCTCTTCTGCTTAGTCCACCTTCCATATACCCCTGTAGAGTGTCAGCTCTTCTACTTAGTCCACCTCCCATATACCCCTGTAGAGTGTCAGCTCTTCTGCCCAGTCCACCTTCCATATACCCCTGTAGAGTGTCAGCTATTCTGCCCAGTTCACCTTCCATATACCCCTGTAGAGTGTCAGCTCTTCTGCTTAGTCCACCTTCCATATACCCCTGTAGAGTGTCAGCTCTTCTGCCCAGGCCACCTTCCATATACCCCTGTAGAGTGTCAGCTCTTCTGCCCAGTCCACCTTCCATATACCCCTGTAGAGTGTCAGCTCTTCTACTTAGTCCACCTCCCATATACCCCTGTAGAGTGTCAGCTCTTCTACTTAGTCCACCTCCCATATACCCCTGTAGAGTGTCAGCTCTTCTACTTAGTCCACCTCCCATATACCCCTGTAGAGTGTCAGCTCTTCTACTTAGTCCACCTCCCATATACCCCTGTAGAGTGTCAGCTCTTCTACTTAGTCCACCTCCCATATACCCCTGTAGACTGTCAGCTCTTCTGCCCAGTCCACCTTCCATATACCCCTGTAGAGTGTCAGCTCTTCCGCTTAGTCCACCTCCCATATACCCCTGTAGAGTGTCAGCTCTTCTGTTTAGTCCACCTCCCATATACCCCTGTAGAGTGTCAGCTCTTCTGCTTAGTCCACCTTCCAAATACACCTGTAGAGTGTCAGCTCTTCTGTTTAGTCCACCTCCCATATACCCCTGTAGAGTGTCAGCTCTTCTGCCCAGTACACCTTCCATATACCCCTGTAGAGTGTCAGCTCTTCTGCCCAGTCCACCTCCCATATTCCCCTGTAGAGTGTCAGCTCTTTTACTTAGTCCACCTCCCATATACCCCTGTAGAGTGTCAGCTCTTCTGCTTAGTCCACCTTCCATATACCCCTGTAGAGTGTCAGCTCTTCTACTTAGTCCACCTCCCATATACCCCTGTAGAGTGTCAGCTCTTCTGCTTAGTACACCTCCCATATACCCCTGTAGAGTGTCAGCTCTTCTGCCCAGTCCACCTTCCATATACCCCTGTAGAGTGTCAGCTCTTCTACTTAGTCCACCTCCCATATACCCCTGTAGAGTGTCAGCTCTTCTACTTAGTCCACCTCCCATATACCCCTGTAGAGTGTCAGCTCTTCTGCCCAGTCCACCTCCCATATACCCCTGTAGAGTGTCAGCTCTTCTGCTTAGTTCAACTTCCAAATACCCCTGTAGAGTGTCAGCTCTTCTACTTAGTCCACCTCCCATATACCCCTGTAGAGTGTCAGCTCTTCTGCCCAGTCCACCTTCCATATACCCCTGTAGAGTGTCAGCTCTTCTGCTTAGTCCAACTTCCATATACCCCTGTAGAGTGTCAGCTCTTCTGCCCAGGCCACCTTCCATATACCCCTGTAGAGTGTCAGCTCTTCTGCCCAGTCAACCTGCCATATACCCCTGTAGAGTGTCAACTCTTCTACTTAGTCCACCTCCCATATACCCCTGTAGAGTGTCAGCTCTTCTACTTAGTCCACCTCCCATATACCCCTGTAGAGTGTCAGCTCTTCTGCCCAGTCCACCTTCCATATACCCCTGTAGAGTGTCAGCTCTTCTGCCCAGTCCACCTTCCATATACCCCTGTAGAGTGTCAGCTATTCTGCCCAGTTCACCTTCCATATACCCCTGTAGAGTGTCAGCTCTTCTGCCCAGTCCACCTTCCATATACCCCCTGTAGTGTGTCAGCTCTTGTACTTAGTCCACCTCCAATATGCCCCTGTAGAGTGTCAGCTCTTCTGCCCAGTTCACCTTCCATATACCCCTGTAGAGTGTCAGCTTCTCTGCCCAGTACACCTTCCATATACCCCTGTAGAGTGTCAGCTCTTCCGCTTAGTCCACCTCCCATATACCCCTGTAGAGTGTCAGCTCTTCCGCTTAGTCCACCTCCCATATACCCCTGTAGAGTGTCAGCTCTTCTGTTTAGTCCACCTCCCATATACCCCTGTAGAGTGTCAGCTCTTCTGCTTAGTCCACCTTCCAAATACACCTGTAGAGTGTCAGCTCTTCTGCCCAGTACACCTTCCATATACCCCTGTAGAGTGTCAACTCTTCTGCCCAGTCCACCTCCCATATACCCCTGTAGAGTGTCAGCTCTTCTGCCTAATCCACCTCCCATATACCCCTGTAGAGTGTCAGCTCCTCTGCTTAGTCCACCTCCCATATACCCCTGTAGAGTGTCAGCTCTTCTACTTAGTCCACCTCCCATATACCCCTGTAGAGTGTCAGCTCTTCTGCTTAGTCCACCTCCCATATACCCCTGTAGAGTGTCAGCTCCTCTGCTTAGTCCACCTCCCATATACCCCTGTAGAGTGTCAGCTCTTCTACTTAGTCCACCTTCCATATACCCCTGTAGAGTGTCAGCTCTTCTGCCCAGTCCACCTTCCATATACCCCTGTAAAGTGTCAGCTCTTCTGCTCAGTACACCTTCCATATACCCCTGTAGAGTGTCAGCTCTTCTGCTTAGTCCACCTTCCATACTCCCCAGTAGAGGGCGGGCGGGCCGCTGGGCCCTGTAGTGCGCTCTGGGGCGGGCCCTTAAGAGGCAGGGCTGGATGGAGAATGACAGAGGCCGGGCCCGGGTGCAGGGAGGGCGTCAGAGGCCGGGCCCGGGTGCAGGGAGGGCGTCAGACGCCGGGCCCGGGTGCAGGGAGGGCGTCAGACGCCGGGCCCGGGTGCAGGGAGGGCGTCAGAGGCCGGGCCTTCACATTATCTTGACATAGGATGCGGCTTCTGCTGTTTTAGTTGGCTGGCAACGGGCGGTTTGAGGCGAATCAGGCCGGATTTCTGGGGCGCAGGACAGCTCTTGCACTCGGGCTGTCATGTATTGCTGTGTGTGACCACTAGGTGTCGCTCTTAGTCTGGCCCATCACCTGGGTCCATCAAGCCATCCCACCACGTCAAGGTGGCGACACGATCGGGATGGAAGCTCCTCCTCCAATGGAGGAGGAGGGGCCCTGCTCTCCGGGCACCGCCCACAGCCACAAGCTCGCACTAGTCCCGCCTTCCACCCACCACCCCTCACCCTTCCTTTCTTCATGAGTTCTGCGCCTGAGTCTTAAGCCCCGCCCAATAGTGGGGCGTGGACCCAGTGCATAGGCCATGTAGGATAGTGTGAGGGGCGGCACAAGCGTCCTCCAATCGTCGCCCCTACAACTCCCTCGCCCCCGGTGCTCGGAACTGGGGCGCAACGCTATGACATTCGGTGCAGAGCCCCGATTGTCTAGGTCACAACCCAAACCGCCCTATAAAAACCGGGCAGCCGTATTCCGGACCAGAAGCGGGAGGTTGAAGTGACCATGGCATATGGACTGGAGGGCGCTTCGCCCGGTCCCTCCCGCCACTCTCCCTTCTACATCCCCCCGACTCAGCGGCACCAGCCCCCAGGAAGCCCTCCTCCTACCGCCCCACTCGGCTACCATGGTAACCGTGTGGGCGCCGGGGGATAGGAGAGCTATCTCCGGGAGCTATGATATGGTTACCGCGAACCGGGAGAGCGATGCAGTGGTCGCAGGGACAGTGACAAGAGGGGGCGTTGTCAGAGCGCGCGAGCTTGTGGCTGTGAGCTGGTCCAGGAGAGGAGTGACTGGCTGGCGCCGCGCTTCGCAATTTATACTCCCAGGCAGTGACGTCATCGGCGTCACGAGCAGTTTGCTCTCAGATCATTGGTCGATTTGTTTAGCACCTTATTATGCAAATGAGCAGATAGCGTTACAGCTTTGAACACGACTCCTTTTCTAGAGATTGACACTTTTTATGGTGGGAAATGTGCTTTCAAATCACAATCCAAATCAACCGACCCTACTAACCCCACTGCAGTGAGGTTCCTGTCCCCCATGCTGATTACAGGACCCCTCAGGCCGGGTGGCGACCACCAGACGAAATCATTCTGCCCCACACTTACACAGCTTACATTAAAGCCGACCCAAACTGTAAAAAGGGGAGGGCGGGCCTTGTAGTGCGCTCTGGGGTGACTGCGTGGCCCAATTTCTAACAGTTGGTCCCGCGCCGTCGCCATTTTGTCCCGCGCCTTCTCCCGGAGGTTTGCCACGGCCTCTCAGGCGCCCGCTGCCGCCGCCCCCGTGTGTAAGCGCTCAGACGAACTTTCTGGGCCGGCGGTAGCGGGCGCCCGAGAGGCCGGGAGTCGCTGGGCCCTGTAGTGCGCTCTGGGGAGGGCCGGCCGCTGGGCCCTGTAGTGCGTTCTGGGGCGGGCCGGCCGCTGGGCCCTGTAGTGCGCTCTGGGGAGAGCCGGCCGCTGGGCCCTGTAGTGCGCTCTGGAGCGGGCGGCCGCTGGGCCCTGTAGTGCGCTCTGGAGCGGGCGGCCGCTGGGCCCTGTAGTGCGCTCTGGGGCGGGCGGCCGCTGGGCCCTGTAGTGCGCTCTGGGGTGGCCCGCTGGGCCCTGTAGTGCGCTCTGGGGCGGCCCGCTGGGCCCTGTAGTGCGCTCTGGGGCGGGCGGGCGGCCGCTGGGCCTTGTAGTGCGCTCTGGGGAGGGCGGCTGGGCCTTGTAGTGCGCTCTGGGGAGGGCGGCTGAGCCTTGTAGTGCGCTCTGGGGAGGGCGGCTGAGCCTTGTAGTGCGCTCTGGGGTGACATCACAGCCGAGAACTGGCGGGAAATGTGTTTGCTTCCTAATCACAGGTCCGCAGTGACTGCGTGGCCCAATTTCTAACAGTTGATCCCGCGCCGTCGCCATTTTGTCCCGCGCCGTCTCCCGGAGGTTTGCCACGGCCTCTCAGGCGCCCGCTGCCGCCGCCGCCCCCGTGTGTAAGCGCTCAGATGAACTTTCTGGGCCGGCGGCAGCGGGCGCCCGAGAGGCCGGGAGTCTAGTAGGCAATAATTTAATTTCATTGGTGGTTCAGTGGGTGGGAGCGGGACTCAAGTAGGAGATTGTTGCTAAGCTAAAGGTGGGCGGGGCTACAGAGCCTCGCTGGAGATCGCAGAGGAAGGACATCGTCACACAGGTTAGTGTGTATGTCTGTGCGCGTGTGACTGAGTTATCACTGTGCTGTATAGAGTGTCAGCTCTGCTGCCTAGTCCCCTGTCTCCTGTGTGCGATCCCTGTGCTGTATAGAGTATCAGCCCTGCTGCATAGTCTCCTGTGTGTGTGATCCCTCTGCTGTATAGAGTGTCAGCTCTGCTGCATAGTCCCCTGTCTCCAATATGTGACTGTGATCGCTGTACTGTATAGAGTGTCAGCTCTGCTGCCTAGTCTCCTGTGTGTGTGATCCCTGTGCTGTATAGAGTGTCAGCTCTGCTGCCTAGTCTCCTGTCTGTGATCCCTGTGCTGTATAGAGTGTCAGCTCTGCTGCCTAGTCCCCTGTCTGTGATCCCTGTGCTGTATAGAGTGTCAGCTCTGCTGCCTAGTCCCCTGTCTCCTGTCTGTGATCCCTGTGCTGTATAGAGTGTCAGCTCTGCTGCCTAGTCCCCTGTCTGTGATCCCTGTGCTGTATAGAGTGTCAGCTCTGCTACCTAGTCCCCTGTGTGTGATCCCTGTGCTGTATAGAGTATCAGCTCTGCTGCCTAGTCCCCTGTGTGTGATCCCTGTGCTGTATAGAGTGTCGGCTCTGCTGCCTAGTCCCCTGTCTCCTGTCTGTGATCCCTGTGCTGTATATAGTGTCAGCTCTGCTGCCTAGTCTCCTGTCTGTGATCCCTGTGCTGTATAGAGTATCAGCTTTGCTGCCTAGTCCCCTGTCTGTGATCCCTGTGCTGTATAGAGTATCAGCTCTGCTGCCTAGTCCCCTGTCTCCTGTCTGTGATCCCTGTGCTGTATAGAGTGTCAGCTCTGCTGCCTAGTCCCCTGTCTGTGATCCCTGTGCTGTATAGAGTATCAGCTCTGCTGCCTAGTCCCCTGTCTGTGATCCCTGTGCTGTATAGAGTATCAGCTCTGCTGCCTAGTCCCCTGTCTCCTGTCTGTGATCTCTGTGCTGTATAGAGTATCAGCTCTGCTGCATAGTCCCCTGTCTGTGATCCCTGTGCTGTATAGAGTATCAGCTCTGCTGCCTAGTCCCCTGTCTCCTGTCTGTGATCCCTGTGCTGTATAGAGTATCAGCTCTGCTGCCTAGTCCCCTGTCTGTGATCCATGTGCTGTATAGAGTGTCAGCTCTGCTGCCTAGTCCCCTGTCTCCTGTCTGTGATCTCTGTGCTGTATAGAGTATCAGCTCTGCTGCCTAGTCCCCTGTCTGTGATCCCTGTGCTGTATAGAGTATCAGCTCTGCTGCCTAGTCCCCTGTCTCCTGTCTGTGATCCCTGTGCTGTATAGAGTATCAGCTCTGCTGCCTAGTCCCCTGTCTGTGATCCCTGTGCTGTATAGAGTATCAGCTCTGCTGCCTAGTCCCCTGTCTGTGATCCCTGTGCTGTATAGAGTGTCAGCTCTGCTGCCTAGTCCCCTGTCTCCTGTCTGTGATCCCTGTGCTGTATAGAGTATCAGCTCTGCTGCCTAGTCCCCTGTCTCCTGTCTGTGATCCCTGTGCTGTATAGAGTATCAGCTCTGCTGCCTAGTCCCCTGTCTGTGATCCCTGTGCTGTATAGAGTGTCAGCTCTGCTGCCTAGTCCCCTGTCTCCTGTCTGTGATCCCTGTGCTGTATAGAGTATCAGCTCTGCTGCCTAGTCCCCTGTGTGTGATCCCTGTGCTGTATAGAGTATCAGCTCTGCTGCCTAGTCCCCTGTGTGTGATCCCTGTGCTGTATAGAGTGTCAGCTCTGCTGCCTGGTGAGTTGCTGATTACCAGAATAGGACCCGTCAGCTGCAGGGGACAATATGTGAGTATCTAAGTCATAATAATGGGGGCAATCCCAGTGACCGGGGAAAGATCCTCTGGGGAGAACGTTAATCTGTGACATCATTGTAAATTCATAGTCGAAAGTAAAGTTAGTTTTTAAAAATATATATTAATTTATTTTTGTTCATAAATGCAAATAAATTCAGTTAATGTAAGTTCTATGTTTTGTATGTAAATGCCTTTAAATTTACAGAAAACTATTTAAAGGCTGAAACAAAAAGCAGAAAAAAAAGTCATTGTAAGTATTTCTCAATATGTTGCTTTGTATACTCGCATTAGTGTGAGTCAGGGGTGTACTGGCAATAGGGCATACTGGGACAATACCTGGTAGGCCGCCAACTACCCTGCACTGGCCGGCTGCCGAGGCTCCGGCTTCTTTTTTTCTGGTGTACAGCTGTGGGGCCACATGTTTCAAGGGCAGAACTTGAGTGGGTGCAGGGGGTGTGACCGCACCAGGGCCCGGATGGTCAGGGGGGCCCCATCATTGCTGCTCCTCCACCTTATTTATCATATTTGTGCTCACTTGGCAGCATTTAGATGGAGGAAGCGGCATTTGTCTCTGCTGTTTCAGTTTTTAGTTGTCTAACTGCATCCAATTGATTTAAAATAGAAGAATGTCTACTGTATGAGCTGTGAAAGGGCCACATTTAATGTTCGCACCAGGGCCCCGTCACATTTAGTTACGCCACCGTTTATTAGGAACCTAAGCAATATTATTACATGAGTAGATGAAATATATCGGCCATTGTGTAACAGCACAACAGTGATTGCTCTGGAATGGTCTTGCTGACCCACTATGTTCTGTAAGGGACTAAATAGTAAAGGGGGACCTACACTCTAAACAAATGTACACCCTCTGCTGCCCCGCTTACAAGCCAAAAAGGCAGAGAGCCCAATATAGTGACCTCATCAATATTGGCAACATCATCATTCCCGTGAAGCCACCTGCCCACCGCCTGCTACAAGAGGGTGGCGCCAACATGATGACATCACCCACCCAGCTCAAGTAAGAAGAGAGCCGCCCTACAAGAATAGTGGGTACAAGCAGATTGGCTGCTGTGAGGGGAGGAGCTAAACCATGGGTGTAGGCCCTTTTAGGTTACAGGATATAGAGGTTTATTGTTCACTGTAGAGGGTTCTCCATATTTTTTATGTGCAATGTTCCTAGACATGTATGATACAATTCTGTAAATAAAAATACTTTGATAAAATGATGTGTTCTTTTTGGGGTTCTATATACTTTTAAATACATATATTTTATTATGATTATTACTAAATTTTTTGAAGTCTGCAGGAGCTCAACAGTGAAACACAGGGGGTTTATTTAAGGTAGACCAAAACCCAGGATTTTGACTATCCTGGGTTTTGGTCCTTGTCCCGCTGTGTGAAACCCCCCAGATCGCCGATGCCAACTCACCTCTTCCCGGTCCTACGGCACATGCGCGGCAGCTCGTCCAATCAGCGTGCTCGCTGACCTCACGCCATCTAAGCCGGCGTCTAAGACCAGCGGCTCTGATCACGCTAGCAGACGCATCCCCCACTTCCCTCTAACAGGGAGCGTGCCCGCGTTGGCCATTCACAGATGCCTGGCGCAGACACACGCACTGCTAGAGGGATAGCGGGGATGCGGCCGCAGCTTACGTGTGCGCAGTTGGCCCGAGAAGGTAAGCGAGCGCCGCGATCTGGGGGGGTTTCACATAGTGGGACATCCCGATTTTTGATGGGGAGGGAATCGATCGCCTGGGTTTTGGTCCACTTTAAGAAATGCTAAGGCCACATAGTGGCAGATGAGTGTCGGGTCCCAGTGCAAAAGGTGTATTTATCAATTCAAAAATGTAGAGCACCTGTGGTAGTGCGAGGTAGTGTCCTATCTATCCCGAAGTCCCATCTATCATCGGCACTGGTGATGAGATGAGTTCCCTACAGTGCCAGATAGGACCAGGCGCTCACCCTGCACTGTGTGGCCTTATCCTATACATGTCAATCCCGTTTTTTGTGCGCCTCTGCGAGCGCTATGTTTTTATTCTTTGTGTGTCACACACACCCCGCTTCCTGTAGTACTAACGTTCGGGTAAACCATCGCCAGATGCCATTGCAGAGAGAGAGATCTTGAAAACTGGCCCCTCCCAGTCTATATATACCTGGGACCTCCCACCTAATCCCCAGTGTTCTCTCTCTGCAAGATGCGTCAAGACAGAAGAAAGAGGTTACACCCTGGCATCCCCCCCCCCCCCCCCACCGGCGGGCTGTTAAAGCCGTCTGTTAAATGACGTTTCTTTTCTTTTATATTGTATGATTAGGTGTATTATGCTTAGGTCCATATATGTATATAATGGAGGTTTTTGTGGGTTATATCCCTGCCCATAGTGGTTCTTTCTTATGCATTGTACCTCATTAATATATATTTTTTTATTGGACCTCCTGTTTTTTTTTTTTTTTTTGGCTAATATTGTGTGTTTTTTTTTTTTTTTGTGTGCATGTGCGGTTTATTCATGAATTTTCACATTGCTTTTGTCTTTTTTAGATTTGGGATACCCCTGCTGCATGGGTCTCCCAGTCTGATATACCTGGCTAGTCTTATTTTGGGGTCCAAAAAATCCTCCCACTCCCGGGACTTTAATTAATGAATAAGGGGCATCCCGGGTAGCTTATAGCATAAATCCCTGGGTTCTGCGAAGTCCAAAAAATTTTCACCGAATGGAGGCTTCCAATGATACCGGAAATGGCTCTTCGGGGCAATCTAGGCAGTGTGGGGGTTGTGGGGTTCCACTCCCAGGTGATGATGTCATATTGTGCGTTCCTTGCGCCCAGCAGAATTTTGCGCGCCAGTCTGGTACTCCGGCTCCTGGCTCTTCGCAACCTCAGTCATCGCCTGCCCCTCCACTTTTATTCCGGACCCCGTGTGACGTTGTCACAGCTGGGGATTCGCAATCTGAGTTGTGCGCTCGAGTGGCCACTCTTGAGAAGTTGTTGTCTGCACAGGTAGCTCAAAAGGCTACGGCTAAAAGGAAACACATTGCTTCTCCTCCTCTGACTCCTGCTGTGGAGGCAGCGGAAGTTTTGGACTGGTCAGATTGTCCTTTGCCTGAGGAAGGGGAAATCTTGGAAGATTTGGATGAGATTGATGCTCCACTGTTGACTGATACTTCGGCAGAATTGACTACCGGGGTGTCTTGTAATACTCCTTCTATCCTCTCCAAGGTTTTTGAAATTTTGTCTCTGGATCCACCTGTGGCTGCCCCTCTGCCTAAGGGTGAGCTTTTTGAGATGCCTAAGCCGCGTTTAGCGTTCCCTGGTCAGCTACATTTTGAAAGGGTTGTGCTTAAGGAATGGGAACAGCCGACCCGCCTGGTTGGTTCCCCGGCTAATTGGGACAGGCGGTATCCCTTTTCGGAGGAATTGGTAAAACTTTGGACGGTCCCCCCGGATGTGGATGCTCCGGTTTTGGGGCTCTCTAACACTTCAGTGCTGCATTCACCAGACACTACTACAATTAAGGATGTAGAGGATCGTAGAACTGGCTTGTCATGGTTTCATTAGCGCCGGTTCGACCTTGCCACCGGTATGTGCTTCGTCCATTGTCCTATTGGCTCTTAAAGCCATGATCAAAAATTTGTACGCGGATCTTGAATCCGGAATGTGAGGAGTTTACCTCTCTTCAACTGTGTGAGTCTTTTGCTTCTTTTGTTCTGGCCACCCAAGATGATGCTATGGCCATGTGTGGCAGGACATCAGCTCTTTTGGTTGCTATTCGGCGGTCAGTGTGGCTCCGTCAATGGACGGCGGATGTTGGTGCTAAAAGATCACTTACAGCCCTTCCTTTTCTGGGTTTACGTCTGTTTGGTGACAAGTTGGATTCAGTCACCAAGGGAGGCAAGTTGCCTCAGCGCAGGAAGACGCGACGTCTTTTTCGAGGAACCTCTTCTTTCAATCCTTCCTTTCGGGGAGCCAGGGCAGGCAGAGGGGCCTCCCTTCCCGCTACCAGGGGCACGAGCTGGAACCGGGGGCGAGGTCGCGGCCGTTTCGGTCATTCGTGGGGCTCTAAGCCTAAGTCCACGCCCAAGCCTGCTCAGCAATGAGGGGGCGCCCTCACCCGTGAGGGTGGGGGGACGGTTGCGACACTTCTCCCAGATTTGGGTCCGGGTGGTCCCGGACAGATGGATTCGGGAGGTGGTGTCGTCCGGTTACAAGCTGGAGTTCCAGTCCCATCCTCCCTCAAGGTTTTTCAGGTCCCGAATACCTACCGATCCTTTGGTCGCCCAAGAACTCCGAGTGTCAGTAAGGAATCTTCTAGAATTGGCGGTCATCCATCCGGTGCCAATTTCGGAATTGGGTCTCGGTTTCTATTCCAATCTCTTCACGGTACCCAAAAGGGACGGATCAGTGCGTCCTATCCTGGATCTGAAGTTCCTCAACAGGTTCATTCGTCCACGGAAGTTTCGCATGGAAAGTCTGCGCTCGGCCATCACTTCTCTTCGGCAGGGGGACTTCATGACGTCCATAGACATAAAGGATGCTTATCTGCATGTTCCCATCTGCCCGGTCCATCAGCGTTTTCTGCGCTTCGTGGTGGAGGATTGGCATTTTCAATTCGGGGCCCTTCCGTTTGGTCTTACCTCTGCGCCAAGGGTATTCACCAAGGTTCTAGCAGGGGTGATGGCCATTCTCAGAACTCAAGGCATTCGAATTTTGCCTTACCTGGACGACCTTCTCATCATGGCTCCTTCCTTCAATCAAGCGGAGAAGGACACCAGCACGGTGGTTTCTACGCTGGAAAGCTTTGGTTGGGTGATCAACTATCCCAAGTCCTCCCTGGCTCCGGCCAGGGTGGTATCCTTTTTGGGGATGACAATAGACACTTGTCAGCACAGTGTTTATCTACCTCAGTCGAAGATACTTTTGATTCAGGATTTGGTTCGGGTTCTTCTCTCCAATCCTCAACCGTCCATCCGTCTGGGGATGAGGCTGGTGGGATTGATGGTAGCCTCCTTCGAGGCAGTTCCCTTTGCTCAGTTTCACACCCGGACGCTTAAGCTTCACCTGTTGGCATCTTGGGACCGTTGTCCACGTTCATTGGACCAACCTTTCCAGTTGTCCTCCCGGGTCCGGCAGTCCCTTCAGTGGTGGCTGGTTTCGAACAATCTCCTGAAGGGCAGGTCCTTTCTGACTCCTCTCTGGGAGACTGTCACCACGGACGCCAGCCTTTTGGGTTGGGGGGGTTTCTGGAAGGATCTTCAGTTCCAGGGGCAGTGGGGTCCTCAAGAGGCTCACTTGCCCATCAATGTTCTGGAGCTGAGAGCTATCCGTCTGGTTCTTTCTCTTCTGACTCACCATGTCCGGGGCCTTCCGGTTCAGGTTCGTTCGGACAACCGGACGGCGGTTGCCTACATCAATCATCAGGGAGGGACTCGCAGTCTGGGAGCTCTCAGAGAGGTTTCCCTGATTCTGACCTGGGCGGAGGCCCATGTTCCTTGCCTGTCGGCAGTTTACATTCCGGGGGTGGAAAACACGGAAGCGGACCTTCTAAGCAGATGCTCCTCCCGTCTGGGGGAATGGTCTCTCCATCCTCAGGTTTTTCAGGCTCTGTGTCTTCGGTGGGGAACACCGGAGGTGGACCTGTTTGCTTCTCGTCACAACTACAAACTTCCGACCTTTGTGTCAATGTCTCAGGACCCTCTGGCTCTGGCGGTGGATGCCATATCTCTGAGCTGGGGGGAACTGGGGTTCCTGTATCTGTTCCCTCCGATTCCCTTGCTAGGAAGAGTGTTAAGAAAGTTGATTCTGGAAGAGGTCTCCGCTATTCTCGTGGCTCCAAGGTGGCCAAGAAGGATGTGGTTCGCGGACGTCGTTCGGATGGCAGTGGATCAGTTCGAACTTCCTCTGCGGCCGGATCTTCTCACTCAGGGTCGGCTGCGTTACCCCAATTTACCAACGCTGGCTTTGACGGCTTGGCTGCTGAAACCTCCATCTTGAAGGAGGAAGGGCTTTCGGATTCGGTTATTAAGACTCTTATTTGTGCTCGAAAGAGGTCTTCTTCTGCTATCTATTATAGAACCTGGCGTTCTTACATCGATTGGTGCGGGCTAGGTCTTTGCCCTGCAGAGTCTTTTCTGTTTCCAGAGTTTTGGATTTTCTTCAATCTGGACTGGATGCTGGTCTGCAGCTTAATACCTTGAAGGGGCAGGTTTCTGCCTTGTCTATTTTCTTTCAGAAGGCTTTTGCGCTTCTTCCGTTGGTCAAGACTTTTTTCCAGGCGGTTACGCATCTGCGGCCTCCCAGGAAGGCTTTGCTACCTGTTTGGGATCTGAATTTGGTGTTGTCTGCTCTTCAGGCTCCTCCTTTTGAGCCTTTGTCGGATATTGCTCTTTCCACTTTGACTCAGAAGGTAGTCTTTCTAGTGGCTATCACTTCTGTTCGGCGTGTCTCTGAGTTGGCGGCCTTGTCTATTCAGGCGCCCTACCTTGAGAGACATCAAGATAAGGTGGTATTTCGGTTCAAATCGGATTTTCTTCCTAAGGTTGTTTCTGCATTTCATCTGAATCAGGACATTGTTCTTCCCTCCTTGTGTCCTAACCCCAAGAATGACAAGGAGAGGGTTTTGCACTGTTTGGATGTTGTTCGCTGTGTTGAATTTTATTTGCGTGCTACGTCTTCTTTCCGTAAGCCTGATGCCTTTTTCGTTGTGCCTTGTGGGCCTAGGAAGGGTTTGGCCCCGGCTAAATCTTCCATTAGTAAATGGATTCGTCAAGCTATTATCGGCGCCTATACGGCTAAGGGAAAAGTTCCTCCTTTCTGTATCACTGCTCATTCTACTCGTGCTATTGGTGCGTCCTGGGCTTTCCAGCACCAGGCTTCTGTGGAACAAGTTTGTAAGGCGGCTACTTGGTCTTCGGTTCATACCTTTTCAAAGTTTTATAAGGTTGATGTGCGAACCTCAGCGGATGCTGTGTTTGGCCGCAAAGTTCTGCAAACTGCAGTGGTTTGAGTTATGCTTCATTTTCCTGCTGGATACCCACCCTTTAGGGACACTGCTTTTGGATGTCCCGAACGTTAGTACTACAGGAAGCGGGGTGTGTGTGACACACAAAGAATAATACCATTTTGTGAATACTCACCAGTAAAATGGATATTATTGGTGTGTCACACACACCCCGCTTCACCCGCCCTTTTTGGTATCCTGGTTTTCTCTATTTGGTGAAGCTATAATTTGTTGAGGGTTAATTTCCTGGTACCTTGTCTTACTGCTTTTCAATTACACTGGGGATTAGGTGGGAGGTCCCAGGTATATATAGACTGGGAGGGGCCAGTTTTCAAGATCTCTCTCTCTGCAATGGCATCTGGCGATGGTTTACCCGAACGTTAGTACTACAGGAAGCGGGGTGTGTGTGACACACCAATAATATCCATTTTACTGGTGAGTATTCACAAAATGGTATTTTTTTTTTCTTAAAATGGACCAAAACCAACCGCTATCAGCGGGTCGATCGATTCCCTCCCCCCGGGGCATCCAAAATCAGGATTCCCTGCAGTGTGAAACCCCCCCAGGTCACGCTATACATTTAGCTTGATTCCCGGTCCAGCGGCACATGCACTAGCCGTACCCCCCTATCCCACTAGCAGGGTGTGTGCACGCACCAGACATTTGTGAATGGCCGGCACACTCCCTGTTAGAGGGTAGCGGGGGATGTGGGCGCCAGCATGCTCGGAGCTGCTCGCCTTAGATGAGGTGACGGCAGCAGCTCCGAGCACGCTGAT
Organism: Gastrophryne carolinensis; assembly: GCA_027917425.1. Classification (NCBI taxonomy): domain Eukaryota; kingdom Metazoa; phylum Chordata; class Amphibia; order Anura; family Microhylidae; genus Gastrophryne; species Gastrophryne carolinensis. Next base: position 80,744,692 of record CM051243.1, read on the forward strand.
TGGACAAGCAACCGTGCATGCGCCGTAGAACCGGGAAGAGGTGAGTTGACTGCGATCTGGGGAGTTTCACACAGTGGGAATGGACAGAAACCCAGGATAGTCAAAATCCTGGGTTTTAGTCCACTATAAATACTTTGTGGGCACAATGACTCTTTTCAATGGAGCGAACAGCTGTTTTCAAAGGGGTAAATGGCTTTGGGCCACTTTAATGCCAGTTTCATGGCCAGAACAACTTTGGGCCAGGCTGAACTCAACTGTATGCCATGCAGGGGGTCCCCCTCTGTCAGCTGGCACTGTGACATCAGTGGCCCAAAGCCATTTTAGCCTTTAAAATCACATTCTTTATTGCCCATTTAGATACCCATTTTGTGCCAGCTAGTTCAGGATTTGTGCCAGTTTTAATGCATTATTGGTTAGAACTCTCTATAGAATAACTGGCATCATTCATGGACATTTTCCACTCAAGGAAGGCGGGAAATAAGCATAAACACAAATTAGAAACTGGCGATTAAGAAACCAACTTCAGCCCAAATAAGAAACTGGCCGAATAAGAAACCAACTTCAGCATCGTGGTGATGGGCCAGACTAAGAGCGACACCTAGTGGTCACACAGAGGAATACATGACAGCCCGAATGCAGGGGCTGTCAGAGGTGGGGCCCGGGTGCCGGGGCTGTCCTGCTCCCCAGAAATCCGGCCTGATTCGCTTAAAACCGCCCGTTGCCAGCCAACTAAAACAGCAGAAGCCGGATCCTATGTAAAGATAATGTGAAGGCCCCGCCTCTGACGCCCTCCCTGCACCCGGGCCCCGCCTCTGACGCCCTCCCTGCACCCGGGCCCCGCCTCTGACGCCCTCCCTGCACCCGGGCCCCGCCTCTGACGCCCTCCCTGCACCCGGGCCCCGCCTCTGACGCCCTCCCTGGAGTCAAGCCATTTAATTGGGTTGGGGGCGGGAGTGTGCCACAGACTGCAGGGAGAACAAGACCCATTGAATCTTAGACTCTAGGGCCGGGTGAGAGGCCTCCAGCAGAATGTCCAGCGCCCCTCCAGCACCCGCAGCAGGCATATCTTGAGTGTGGCCAGCGGGAGGCGTCGCTTGCAGTTTATTTGCACAGCAATGCGCATTAATGGAGCGCCGCACATGTGCCGAGGTGAGTTACTGGAAGAACCGGGATGCCCCTGTAATGCAGACCAATACCCAGGAGGGAGTAAGCTGCTCCCTGTGTCGCTTTAAAGTGGACCTGTCACCTCCAAGGCCCAAGTGCCCCTGGGGCATCCCGATGGTGGATGCCCCACAGTGTGACCCCCCCCCCCCACTCAGACCCAGGAGTGTGCAGAACACCTCGGGGTAACCGGGGACGCCCCCACTTCCTGTGCCGCGCATTAGTATGATCCGCATACAGCCCTGATTGGACGAGAGCCCGCGCATGAGCTGCAGAAATATTACCTCCTGGCTCTGTGTTCCTGTGCACCAATAGGGATTCGCTGGGTGGGCACGTACGTCCACCAGTGATGGATTTGAGAGTAGGTAAGTAGCTCTGCCTAATTCCAGGGTTCCCCATTATGTCTGTGCAGCGCCAGTCACCTCCAGCAACCAATCAGATTTAACGTGGATCTAACAGTCGATCCCCCTCATTCTAATCCCAAACCTTCACCAGCTTGTCAACCCCCATACATTATTTCCCGTCCCCCATCAGCTCTGCTAGGAAAAGGTGAGTATCCCTCTAATGCAGGGTCACTGGTGGTGTGAGGGGGGGAGGTGCAGTAGTTTCCTGTTCCCCATCAGATGGAGCTCTGCTAGAAAAAGGTGAGTATCCCTCTAATGCAGGGTCACTGGTGGTGTGAGGGGGGGGGGGGGGGGTGCAGTAGTTTCCTGTCCCCCATCAGATGGAGCTCTGCTAGGAAAAGGTGAGTATCTAGCAGACACATGGGGGGGAGGAGTGAGGGAGGAGTTATATAGACTCACCTTTACAAAGTGACTGATGCAGGGGGAGGAGCCACAGGATTAATGTACTCGCTCGTAGTCATTATTATTCATTAATATTCGTCATTCATTATATATGGAAATAATAAAATAATAATTATTTTTTAGTCATTATTATTCACCTAAGGTGGATCAAAACCCAGGATTTTGACTATCCGGGGTTTTGGTCCTCGCCCCCAATCAGAGGGGGCCCCGCTGTGTGAAACCCCCCAGGTCGCCCGAACAAACACCTCTTTACAATCCTATGGCACATGCAAAGCCGCTCGTCCAATCTGTGCGCTCAGATCCTCTGACGTCTCTTCGTCTAAGGCGAGCCGACCCGAGCGCGCTGGTGGCCGCATCCTCCGCTTTCCTCTAGCAGGGAGTGTACCCACACCTGCCATTTACAAATGCCTGGTGCGGGCACACACCCTGCTAGAGGGATAGCGGGGATGCAGCCGCTGCTCGCACATCCGCCGTTGGACCAGGAATGAAGGTAAGTTTTTGGGCAACCTGGGGGGTTTCACACAGTGAGGCAATCAATCGACCTGGGAATCGCTGATCTCCGTGGGTTTCAGTCCACTTTAAATGGAAAGTCCACTTTCGATGGAATCTTTGATGTGACATCCAGGCGCTGGATGTCTAGTGTCGCTGGATGTCTAGTGTTTGTATCTCCCATCATCTCCCCCTAAAGGTGAAAACACAAACTGGGTTTAAAAGGCCCCCCACCACGTCACCTACCCTGTGTGGCTCCTGCCAGGAGGAGCACAGCATCACCTACCCTGTGTGGCTCCTGCCAGGGTGCCTGTGGCCTGGAGGAGCACAGCATCATCTACCCTGTGTGGCTCCTGCCAGGGTGCCTGTGGCCAGGAGGAGCACAGCATCACCTACCCTGTGTGGCTCCTGCCAGGGTGCCTGTGGCCTGGAGGAGCACAGCATCATCTACCCTGTGTGGCTCCTGCCAGGGTGCCTGTGGCCTGGAGGAGCACAGCATCATCTACCCTGTGTGGCTCTCGATCTCCTGCGGTAGCTAGCAGGCTTGTGGCCTGGATGGCGTGAGCCTCCCCCCTCGGCGGCAGCACTGGCGGCGTTGGCACTTTGGCGACCCCAGGTCTCCCCTCTGGTTCTCCAGGGGCTTGGGTGCACCCCAGACATTTGCAGTCGGGGGTGATGGAGGGGCGTAGACTGCCCCGGGCACGTGGTAATCCCGGGACTCGGATGCTTAGCGGGCTTTGCTGTCCAGTTGGCGTAGTCCTCCCTCTTGGTGGTGGCGCTTGGTTTGTGTTCCCCATTACTAGGGGGGTGCGCTGGCTTGAGCGGTGTAGGAGGGGCGGCACCAGCCTGGACGCGGTCACGTGTTAACATGCCTCCGGGTCCAGGGGTTGACTCCGGTGTGTAGCCTCAGCACGCGTGCATTGCAGCTGATTGGAACATGCAGATACCGGGCATCTACAGCGGAGGAGCTGAGCCATGAGGAGGCCTCTTCAGGAAAGTGGGTGGGACGTGTACACCCGCTGTTATTTGGGGGATCACATGTATTTGCTCTTCCCTACATGTCACCTTAGAGTCTACCCTGTCCTTTTATGGTCCTGGTTGCTATATATAATGTGAGGGACAATCCCTGAACAACATGAGTGAAGCCGCCACTTTAAGAGGATACATCATTGCTATGCAGATACGGGCCCTTCACTGGAAATTTTCAGGGCCCGAGACGCCATGCCCTCCTTCCACTGAATCAGAGGATTTTAAAGGGGGAGCTGCCAGGGCCGGAGCATTTGATGTTGTGCCTTGTTTTCCTCTTCTGGGATTGAAACCGGACCTTCACCATGATTTAATGAAAAGCCCAAAGTCTTAAAAAACGATTCCCCAGCATCTAAAATTAATATATTTTACATTTTTAGTCACTAACTTATTATTCTTTCCCCCACTGGGCTGCAACTCTGTTCAGGAATTTAGGATACGGGCGCCGCCATCTTGACTCAGAAGCATCACACTTACTGAGGAGAGGAGAGTGGGATAAGGTACAGGGGGGCAGGTTATAGCTGTGCTTTGCTCAGACAGAGCAGAGCTAGGGTCAGGGAAAGGTCAGCAGTCCCAGAATGCAGAGCAGCACAGTCACTTCCTGTTTGCAGGCACTTCCTGTTTGCAGGCTGCCTGATAAAATGGCGGCTTCCATAAGCCGCCATCTTGGATGTTTAAAGGCTCATAACATGCAGTAGATGCAGGTAGGATGATTTTTAATGTGGCCAATCTGTATGTACAGGGTGTGGGAAACATATAAGATAGACTCTTATTCAGAGTGAAGGTCCGCTTTAAACAAGAAAGCCTTTTGGGATGGTCTCCATACCTGTGACTTACCTATCAGCTCCCCCTGTGTCCCAGTTTCTGTAGTGCTGTGTGTCTGTGATCCTGAAGGGAATCCACTGCAGACCAACAATCCTCGGGGAGGCCCAATGTGGCCTAATAATAATAATTTACATCTTTATTGTAACAATCAATCGATGACAAAATGCCATAAAAAACATGTAAAATACATAAATTGCACAGGACAAACAAACAGACAAAAACTGATGAGGTATAAGCGGAGGAAGAGTCTCCCAAATGTCTCAATAAATATACAATTAAAGTGGTCGCCCATACACTTGCCTTATTTTCCAGTCCCACGGCGCATGCGAAAGCCCCAGCCACATCCCCATTATCCCTCTAGCAGGGTGCGTGCCCCTGCCAGGCATTTGTGAATGGAGACGAGGGTAGCCGGGGATGCGGCCGTCAGCGTGCTCGGAGCCACTCGCCATAGGCGACGTGACGTCACCGAATCTGAGCGCACTGATTGGACGAGCGGCTGTGCTTGCTCCGTAGGGTGGAGAAGAGGTAAGTTTGTTTTTGGCAATGCCGGGGATGTGGCCGCCCAATATTTACACAGGGTGCCAGGAAAAAGGTGAGTCTTGCGGCAGCACCCGGGGGGATTCACACAGTGGGGCATCCCGAATGGTAGTTAACCCGACCTAGTGTGTCACAGACACCGAGTCTGAGGGTTAAATGAGCTGCTTCCTGCTGTGCCCGGGCCGGCTGTCAGGGGGCGGCACCTTTCATTAACCACCCTTTCCTGATAAGCCCTTTCCATGATGCCAAAAATGAATGAGGGGACTCTCACATTGAAACGTACATGTCTGAACCCCAAGGTAATCAACGGCCTTAGATTGGAAGTCAAGGTTAGACTTAAAGTGGACCAAAACCCAGGATTTTGACTATCCCGGGTTTTGGTCCTTGCCCTCGATCGGGGATGCCCCGCTGTGTTAGGTCGCCTGAACAAGCTCACCTCATACTGGTTCTACGGCACATGTGCGGCCGCTGGTCCAATCAGGGCCATTCACAAATGCCTGACGCGGGCACGCACCCTGCTAGGGGGATATCGGGGATGCGGCTGCTGCTTGCGCATGCGCAGTTGGCCCGGGAAAGAAGGTGAGTCTCCGGGCGATCTGGAGACGTTTTTCATTGGGGGGGCATCCCAAATCTAGATGCCCTGGGGGGAGCGAGTATGCCTGCCCTGGACTCTCTTAGACTCCAGGGTGGGGTCCACTTTAAATCCCGATGCTGTGAGACTCCAGGGGCTGCTAGTTAGTCTGCCCCTGGGGGGGCATCCCGAATGCCAGATACCCCTCCCTCCCCCAATCGACCCCCTGCATGTTGCCTGCCACTGCGAAATATGGTCACATGATTGGCACATGGTGGTCAAAGTGGAAAGGCAGAGAACAGGACATGTGACCACCACCACGGCCAATCATGCGGTAGCACTTCAGCAGGGGGCGTGGTGACAGGTAAGATTTAAATCCAGGCCGGACTTGTCCTAGCCACCCGATAACCTTACCTGTCTGACAAGCCCAAGGCATAGGCACGGCCAACGTGGCATCACTAGCATCCTGTTTAGGCTGTGTGTGGCCACACCTGCCACAACTGAATGGCTATGCCTGGGCGCACCCCGCCACAGGATGCCAGTGATGTCGCAGACCACTGGCCCTAAAGTCTTATGAGAGACTCTGGGCTGGAGGCTGGGGGTCACTGTGATCAAAGAGGTACCGCCACAGAAACCTCCAGATTTTGTGCTAAGCCGTGTTCATCCACTGTGACACCCATCGCTTTATAGTATTAGTTGCAGCTAAATACAGAAAGAAATGCTCAACAAACTCTTCTTGGACGGAGCAAAGAGAAAGAGATCGTCCAGGTAAGCTACGTGCCGACCTTATTTAATCTCAGATATGCCACTACCTCCGCAAAAAATCTGAGGCGCAGATGAAAGGCCAAAGGGCATCGCTCTGAATTGGCAATGATGAGTTACTCCAGAACTCACGCAATTGGTAACAAGCAGGGGTCTAAACCGAAAGGAATCAGTATCCCATGCCCAATTGAGCCGAATATCTGAGCTTTTATCTAGAGGAACTCTAAGGAAACCCATGTCCTCAAAGGAGAGATTTGACTTCCAAGAAACCTGAGCCAAAGGACCATCCACCTTAGGACAGGTGATCAGGCTGATTGCAGGGAACCCTCAATAAAAAGGAGCCACATGGCCTGTCAGTTGTCTCTTGACCAGCCTGAAGGAAGGAGCCCAGGCTGCAGTGGATACAGGAGGAGAAAAGCTTACACTCTATTGGGGTATAAGGGAGGATACAGGAGAAGAGCTTACAATCTATTAGGGTATAAGGGAGGATATGGAAGGAGAAGAGCTTACAATCTATTAGGGTAATTAGGTGGGTGTGGTCACACACTGTGAAAGCCAGAGCACACAACTGCTCCTAATTACCAGAGGCCTGTGAAGCCTGGGGCTTTCCGGGGATTGCCTCCCCAGGCAGCATGGATGATTCCGGGGGTGAGTCGCGCCGGTACCCCCGAAGGAATATTAAACCTCCGGATCCCGGGACTGCTTCTACCAGCGGCGCTAATAACACCACGGTGCCCCAGCCCGGTAAGAGTTTGTCAGCCTTTCGAAGCCGTGTATGCAGTAATTTGTGCAGTGTGGCGAAGGAGGAGGAGAAGCTGTGCAAGATGAGAATTGCATTAAAGAAAAAGAAAATGGACACCAGCAAGGCGTGGGGATTGGATAAGCGGTCAAATAAAGCAGACTTAGCTGAGCTTGAATCAGCATGTCGGCAGCAGGAAAAGCTAGTTGCGTCCCTTAAAGCAAGCAGTGGGGCCTTTAAAGAAAAATATAAAAACGAGGAGCGATTTAAATCCATGCAGCGCTCAGGCCCCACTGTGAAGGAGGAAGAGGCCGACCATGTGGATGAGACCCCGATGGTGGAGGATTCTCCAGCTGTACCTCCACCCAAAGTTGCAGCAGTAGCAGAGCCGGGAGCCCCGGAACCAGCATTGGAAGACTCTCTTGCTGAGGCAACACATCAGGAGTGCGTGACGTCGCATCCAGGAAGCCCCTACTGGAGCAGATCTTCCAGAGGACAGCCGCCAGCCTGAGGAGCCCATGCCAGCTAAGGACAACGTCCATCTGTCCAGCCAACCTGTGGAGTGCGCCATAGGCGCTGTGTCAGGGGGTATAGAAGACTGTGGCGCTCCTTGCTCTGAAAAGGGTGAGGTGGCGCCAGCCGTAAGTACCATCCTGGCACCCATCCGGGTTCCTGGGTGCGCCGAACTTGGTGGGCCTGGGGCCATCGGTGACTCACCCGCAGGTTTGGGTCTGGCTGGCAGGGCTTCTATTGTTTCTGCTTCAGCTGGTTAGGGTGCTGTTACTGATGTTGTTGCTCCTGTTACTGCTGCTGTGTCTGGGGTTGAGTCCACAGGGGTTAATTCTATTATTGGACTTTCTGCTGTGACTGATGCTGTGACTGCTGCTGATGTTGTGACTGTCCCCTCACCTGCACCTCAGGTGGACAATAAGAAGACTGTGCCACCTAATGCTGGGGCCCCTGCTGTCCGCCCTGCCCTGTATTTCATCCAGCGAGGTGGCACAGGGACTAGGGCCAATAATGCTGTTGGTGCTGCAGTGCAGTCCCCTGTGTCCTATGCCCAGGTTGCCAGGCGCGGAGGAGAAGCTGCTGGTGAAAGGGCATCTGTGCCCAGTGAGGCCAATGCCCCTGCCAGCGGCTTTAACCCTTTAACCGCCAGCCTACCTTGAGATTTTGTCACCCTTTGTTGCCAGACCATTTTGCACTATTTTGCGCTCCACATGTTCAACGGTGATTTTTGAAGAGATTTCCCAGTATTTCCCTGGAAAATTATATATTATTTTTTTCAGCACAGTCAGCACAGTCATTTGTTGTGCGTTTTCTTAATAAAACATGCAAGTTGTTCCAGAAAATCATATTGTGTGTAAAAGCCCTATTCCTCCCGATTGCAACAGTACCACATATGTATTGGTAGACATCCTTTCCTGCCCAGGAGACACGTAAATCTGAAAAGAGTGACTGAGCCAATTTTCAAAGAAAATACAACCATTTTGCCCTCCTTGCGGTTTTTCAACCAAAACACCACTTTTCAATTAAAATACCCCCCACAAACCATATGTTCCCTGAAAGTACACACCTCAAGCGTTCTAGGCGTACCAGGGTTGGTGTTGTAGCTGCAGCTTTTCGGACGCCAGACTTCCCGAAAGTCACTTGTTGTACCGGATTTCCCTAAAAAAATATCAAAAATGCAGCATTAACACCAAATTTTTCGCTAAAAACATGCGCTAACTAAAAAAAAACTAACCAAATCTGAAACTGCAAGGTCTTCTGAACGGAACAATACCCAACATGCATAGCTACCTCCAAGGGTAGGGTTGCCAATTACCCCAAAGCAAAGCGTACGCATAACGGCCATTTCACTTAAAATTTCCTGCTCTGCAGACAAAGTGTGCACCTTGCGCATTTTCAACTAAAACACCACTTTTCAATTAAAATACCCCCCACAAACCATATGTTCCCTGAAAGTACACACCTCAAGCGTTCTAGGCGTACCAGGGTTGGTGTTGTAGCTGCAGCTTTTCGGACGCCAGACTTCCCGAAAGTCACTTGTTGTACCGGATTTCCCTAAAAAAATATAAAAAATGCAGCATTAACACCAAATTTTTCTCTAAAAACATACGCTAACCAAAAAAAACTAACCAAATCTGAAACTGCAAGGTCTTCTGAACGGAACAATACCCAACATGCATAGCTACCTCCAAGGGTAGGGTTGCCAATTACCCCAAAGCAAAGCGTACGCATAACGGCCATTTCACTTAAAATTTCCTGCTCTGCAGACAAAGTGTGCACCTTGCGCATTTTCAACTAAAACACCACTTTTCAATTAAAATACCCCCCACAAACCATATGTTCCCTGAAAGTACACACCTCAAGCGTTCTAGGCGTACCAGGGTTGGTGTTGTAGCTGCAGCTTTTCGGACGCCAGACTTCCCGAAAGTCACTTGTTGTACCGGATTTCCCTAAAAAAATATCAAAAATGCAGCATTAACACCACATTTTTCTCTAAAAACATACGCTAACCAAAAAAAACTAACCAAATCTGAAACTGCAAGGTCTTCTGAACAGAACAATACCCAACATGCATAGCTACCTCCAAGGGTAGGGTTGCCAATTACCCCAAAGCAAAGCGTACGCATAACGGCCATTTCACTTAAAATTTCCTGCTCTGCAGACAAAGTGTGCACCTTGCGCATTTTCAACTAAAACACCACTTTTCAATTAAAATACCCCCCCCCAAACCATATGTTCCCTGAAAGTACACACCTCAAGCGTTCTGGGCGTACCAGGGTTGGTGTTGTAGCTGCAGCTTTTCGGACGCCAGACTTCCCGAAAGTCACTTGCTGTACCGGATTTCCCTAAAATAATTTCAAAAATGCAGCATTAAGACCAAATTTTTCTCTAAAAACATACGCTAACCCCCCAAAAAATAACCAAATCTGAAACTGCAAGGTCTTCTGAACGGAACAATACCCAACATGCATAACTACCTCCAAGGGTAGGGTTGCCAATTACCCCAAAGCGTATGCATAACGGCCATTTCCTGCTCTGCGGACAAAGTGGGGACCTTGCGCATTTTCTTGCGCATTTTCAACTAAAACACCACTTTTCAATTAAAATACCCCCCACAAACCATACACACCTCAAGCGTTCTAGGCGTACCAGGCTTGTTCCAGTGGCCAAAGTTTTCAACACATTAACGGGTTTCACGTGTTTCCACATTTTACTAAAAAAATCTATATGCAAACAGGAATTAAAAGCAGGGACCGCCGAACCGGACGATACCCAAAAGAACAACTCAAAGTACAGCATGCGCTATGAAAGTGCACAAAACAGACCTTTACATTTCTTAATGGTACAAACAGCTGCAATAAGGATTAGACTTGTGAGGTGCAGATAGGCTACATTAGCTGTGGCATCAGATTATAAGATCAGTGAACCGGGTCAGGTATTACAATGCTGAAAATGGGGGCTCACGTTTTAATCATCATGTGCCACAAGTAACCGACTGCTCCTCCTCCAGTATATCCCATCGCACCTGTAAGCATTTTAAAAGAAATGAAAGGAAAAGAAAACACATTAACAATAAAGGGGTCTACCTACAGTCTAAAAACTTAAAGAAAAATTAACCCAGTACTAATTAGTAGTTTAACTGGGTGTGGTATGCTTCAAAGCAATGTTCGAAGCATAAACCAGGTTGGCTGGGGCAAGTCGGGCAGTAGTACCGCGCATCCTTTCTAATGCCATGGCTTCTACATACCCTACAAGCCTTCTGGGGATACCTTTTACCACCCATGTCGGGAATGCACTTTATAAAGTGCTTCCCCACTAACCTAGCCTGGTTGTCATTAGCTGACATTTCTGGGGCCTCCTCGGTATCCCCAAACAACAGAGCAGGAAGTAGCTGTTGCTGATACTTTATAAAAGTCAGATTGGAGCCTGGTACTGCTGCCTTGAAGACAACAAAGGAGTTAAAAGTTGCCAGCTGGACCAAATGAATCGCAACTTTTTTGTACCAGGCTCTGGATTTGCGGGCGGCGTTGTAGTAGGTTAGTATTTGGTCCGTCTTATCAACGCCACCCTTGAATTTATTATAGTCCTTTATACAACGTGGCTTTTGGTAGGGGGGTCGGGGACCACGTTGTCGTACAGTCATGACTGACTCATCGTGGATTGTCGTCAGCATGATTACATTTTTCTTGTCCATATATTTCACGGCCAGGAGCTCATTGCTTCTTAAAGCATAGGACTCAGTTTTTTTTGCAGCATTGACCTGGGCAAGCCTTTTCGATTGCGGTTGATGGTGCCACAGGCCGGTGTGTCCAATGAATAAAGGGCTCTAAATAACGGGATGCTGCTGTAGAAGTTGTCCACATATAAGTGGTAACCTCTTCCCAGTAGAGGAGTCATGAGCTCCCAAACGATTTTTCCACTGATGGTCAAATTAAGGGGACAACCAGGGGGGTCCAGATGTGTGTCCCTTCCTTCATAAATCCGGAAAAATTTGGTATAGCCGGTCACACTGTCACACAATTTGTAAAATTTAATCCCATAGCGGGCACGCTTGCTAGGGATATACTGACGAAATATAATGCGCCCTTTAAACAGAAGAAGTGACTCGTCAATGCTTAAATTTTGTGAGGGGGTGTACACTTCCGCAAAGCGCTCTGACAGGCTATTTATCAGGGGTCTTAATTTATGCAGCCTGTCGTGACCGGGCTGACCACGGGGAATAGCAGTGGTACTATCGTTGAAGTGCAGAAACCGCAGTAAGATTTCGTAACGGTTTCTGGACATTATGGCCGGAAACAATGGGGTTGCCAATATGGATTGGGTATCCCAGTAGGACTCAATGCTAAATTTTTTGACGATACCCATTGCTAGAGTGAGTCCCCAAAATGTTTTCATCTCACTCAAATTTGTTGGTTGCCATGCATGAGCTCGGGCGTGCCTCTGTGGGGGATTTTGGGTGAGGACCTGCTCAGCATAGAGATTTGTATAATGGACCATATCCAGTAGGATGGCCTCTGAAACAAATAAATTGAGGAAGCCAATGAGACGGAAGTTTGTGGTGTCAACATTGACCCCGGGGACCGAATCAAATGGGGGAATTTCAGGGGAATAATTATTAGGAGGCCTCCACGCAGGCTCTCCTTCAGCTACAGCACTCCCACCCTGCCCTACACTTTCCTCCAGCATGGCCTCTTCTTGTGCGGTACCATCCCTTCTAGGATGCCTAGCACTGGTACTACTGCGCGGCTGTACCTCCTCACTAGAGGAGTCGGACTCGCTACCTGAGGGCATATACTCTGACCCTGACTCGCTAAATTCTTCTGAGTCCGACTCCATCAGATAAGCCGCTGCTTCCTGAGCAGTGTACCTTCTCCCAGCCATTTTTAAATCTGATAATCAAAAAAGTTACAAAATCAAAACCCTATGGGGGATGACTGTACTAACTATAACCTACAACTATAACCTACAACTATAACCTACAACTATAACCTACAACTATAACCTACAACTATAACAAAATATAAAACTACACAATAAACAGTCAAACAATTGGAGAGGTCCTAGTAGGGAGAGTCCCAAAACGGAGAACGAAGGTCCAGCGAAGGTCCAACTGAAACTGAAGAAGTCTTCAGCCCGAAAACCAACCAACACGCCTGAAGAAAGTTTATTTAACAGAAGTATAGATTAAGAAGCGTAGGTAAAAAAAAACCCTGAATCCACTCTAACAACTACCTTATGCCCGATCCTGTGCATACACTGGTAACAGTCACACTACGCTATACTTTTAGCCAGCATGTGCCATTGAATTGGTACATGGGTACATGGGTGGCAGGTGCGCACCAGGCCTGGCTCACCCAGTGAACACCTGTGTGTAGACGGGGGGAGTGATAGGGGAGCCGCTAATGAGGGGGAATGGAGGTGACCATGGGGTGGTGCAGGCTCATGATCACCAAATACATGGCAACCAGAAATCAGCTCGACACCCCCCCCCATTTCTGCCTCCTCACCCACCACCATCGCCGGCTGCACCCAGGAGAGAGCTGGGCCCGGCGCACAACTGCCATCGCCCCCCCGATAAATACTCATTTATATTATTAATTAGAACACATCAGGGCCAAAACACATTTATAACAGCATAAAATCATAAATTAAAAAAAAAATGTAACAGCATAAAATGGAGGCGGCAAGTTACTCTGCAAAACAGAACACAGTAGTACATCTCATAGTAATGAGATCCATTCACAAAAAACAGCGATCTCAGGTAGAACACCGTTTTTGGTGAATGAATCTCATTACTATGGTCTCCTACGGCCACCCACCCCGATCACCTTCCCCACACAGCCACTTAACTCACATCGCCGACGGCCACGTGATCAGATTGGGGATATAGATGTGGCTAGGGGGACCAGGCAGGGCTGGCACCAGCACCCGGCAAACCACCCAGCATGGCATAAAAAACTGCTCACCCCGCTCCTATGGCGCATGTGCGGACGCTCGTCCAATCAGCACCCTCAGAGCCGCTGTGGTATGCACGTCCAAGGGATGGACAACCACAGCGGCTCTGAGCACGTTGACGGCCGCATCTCCCGCTTCCCTCTAACAGGGAGCGCGCCCGCACCAACCATTCACAAACGGCTGGCGTGGGCACTGCTAGAGAGAAGCGAGATGCGGCCCACGCATGCGCCGTTGGAACAGGAGTAAGGTAAGGTGAATGGGGCGTCCTGGGGGGTTTCACACAGTGGGGAATCCCAATTTTGGATGCCCTACGGGAAGGGTTCTGATTGGCCCAGGAATCTTATAGATTGAGACAAATTGGTCGGGGAGCAGATCAGATTTGGAGACAGATTGGTCGGGGAGCAGATCAGATTTGGAGACACAGATCATTTGGTGGCAGATCAGATTTGGAGACACAGATCATTTGGTGGCAGATCAGATTTGGAGACACAGATCATTTGGTGGCAGATCAGATTTGGAGACACAGATCATTTGTTGGCAGATCAGATTTGGAGACACAGATCATTTGGTGGCAGATCAGATTTGGAGACACAGATCATTTGGTGGCAGATCAGATTTGGAGACACAGATCATTTGGTGGCAGATCAGATTTGGAGACACAGATCATTTGTTGGCAGATCAGATTTGGAGACACAGATCATTTGGTGGCAGATCAGATTTGGAGACACAGATCATTTGGTGGCAGATCAGATTTGGAGTCTCCTGTGTCTCCAAATCTGATCTGCCACCAAATGATCTGTGTCTCCAAATCTGTCATTATTACTCACTAATAATATCATTATTACTCACAGGCCTAACTATTGCCACAGTATCCCATGCTGGAACTATGGGACCCAGCCATGAGGGGGACAAGCTCACAGCCCGATCACCGCACATCACCCGCTTGCCCGCACATCACCCGCACATCACCCGATCGCCCGCACATCACCCGATCGCCCACACATCGCCCGCACATCGCCCGCACATCGCCCGCACATCGCCCGCACATCGCCCGCACATCGCCCGCTCGCCCGCACATCACAAGCTATTCAAAAAAAATTCAGATTAAGATTTGTGACAGTATATTGATAAGAGCACGTACATTCCAAGTAAATGTAATTTAAGATTCATTTATTTATATTTACATGTGGAATTGTGTCTCGTGTCTGAATCGTGCCAAAGAGCAAATTTCTGCCTAGCAACATAGATTGCACAAGGGTCAGTGGAAATGGTGCAGAGTGCTGAATCGATGCTAATGTGACTGATAGTAATGTCCGCCAGTAGCCCGAGATCTGGCCAGGTGGCACATCACCCAATCGCCCGCACATCACCCGATCGCCCGCACATCACCCGATCGCCCGCACATCACCCGATCGCCCGCACATCACCCGATCGCCAGCACATCACCCGCTCGCCCACACATCACCCGCTCGCCCACACATCGTCCGCACATCACCCAATCGCCCGCACATCACCCGATCGCCCGCACATCACCCGATCGCCCACACATCGCCCGCACATCACCCGATCGCCCGCACATCACCCGATCGCCCGCACATCACCCGATCGCCCGCACATCGCCCGATCGCCCGCACATCGCCCGCACATCACCCGATCGCCCGCACATCACCCGATCGCCCGCACATCACCCGATCGCCCGCACATCACCCGATCGCCCGCACATCGCCCGCACATCACCCGATCGCCTGCACATCACCCGATCGCCCGCACATCACCCGATCGCCCGCACATCACCCGATCGCCCACACATCGCCCGCACATCACCCGATCGCCCGCACATCACCCGATCGCCCGCACATCACCCGATCGCCCGCACATCGCCTGCACATCACCCGATCGCCCGCACATCACCCGATCGCCCGCACATCACCCGCTCGCCCGCACATCACCCGCTCGCCCGCACATCACCCGCTCGCCCACACATCACCCGCTCGCCCACACATCGCCCGCACATCACCCAATCGCCCGCACATCACCCGATCGCCCGCACATCACCCGATCGCCCGCACATCACCCGCTCGCCCACACATCGCCCGCACATCACCCGCTCGCCCACACATCGCCCGCACATCACCCGCTCGCCCACACATCGCCCGCACATCACCCGATCGCCCGCACATCACCCGATCGCCCGCACATCACCCGATCGCCCGCACATCACCCGATCGCCCGCACATCACCCGATCGCCTGCACATCACCCGATCGCCCGCACATCACCCAATCACCCGATCGCCCGCACATCACCCAATCACCCGATCGCCCGCACATCACCCGATCGCCCGCACATCACCCGCACATCACCCAATCGCCCGCACATCACCCAATCACCCGCACATCACCCGATCGCCTGCACATCACCCGATCGCCCGCACATCACCCGATCACCCGCACATCACCCGATCGCCCGCACATCACCCGATCGCCCGCACATCACCCGATCGCCCGCACATCACCCGATCGCCCGCACATCACCCAATCGCCCGCACATCACCCAATCACCCGATCGCCCACACATCACCCGATCGCCCGCACATCACCCGATCGCCCGCACATCACCCGATCGCCCGCACATCACCCGATCGCCCGCACATCACCCAATCGCCCGCACATCACCCAATCGCCCGATTGCCCGCACATCACCCGATCGCCCGCACATCACCCGATCGCCCGCACATCACACGATCGCCCGCACATCACACGATCGCCCGCACATCACACGAACGCCCGCACATCACACGATCGCCCGATCACCCGATCACTCGATCACACGATCACTCGATCACACGATCACTCGATCACTCGATCACCCCACACAGCACCACTTACCTGTGATCGCCGCCGAAAGAGGCCGATGATCGCGTGACCGCAGTTTAAATAGCAGGGGGCGCCGGCTGATGACGGCTGCCGTGCGCCCCCCGCTGATTGGTCAGGGGAGTGATCGGGTGCCTTGGGTCACACCCAGGTCACCTTCCCCTGACCCCTGGACTCCGTGATTGAGGCTCCACCCGCGTCAGGAACAAGTGAGCAGGGGGTGCCGGCTGATGACAGCTGCCGTGCGCCCCCCGCTGATTGGTCAGGGGAGCGATCGGGTGCCTTGGGTCACACCCAGGTCACCTCCCCCTGACCCCTGGACTCCCTTCTAGAGGCTTCCATCCGAACTGGCCAGCTGATGCCCCTGAGAGGCCTGCAAGGTAAGGGAACGTGGCTGGCGGTTAACTGACGGGGAGGCAGCCACGTGAATTTTACGTAGCTGGCGTTTAAAGGGTTAATAGACGCAACCTGGTCCAGCTTAGGTGGGAGGGGGAGGGGCCAGTTATCACCCGGCGGGCGGTGGTGGATCTCATCCTTGGCATGGGATTTACAGCCGCAGACATTTTTGCCCTGATCAGTCCAGTAGGGAGTGCAGAACATGACTTGAGTTTCGTCAGACCAGAAGGGATGGATTTATTTTGGGAGCGGTACGAGCTGCTGAAGCAAGATCCTGCCTGGAAGGGGTTAACTCCCATCCAGGTCTCCAGACAGCAGCTCATGAAAAATGTCACCATACTGGTTAGAAATGAGTCCATTCCCCCCTCTGATTTGACTGTCTGGCTGAAGCGTTATGGTGATGTTCTCACTCCCCTGAAGAAGATCCTAGACGATCGGGATATCTGGACTGGGGGCTGGTCAGTGACCCTGAGGCTCCGCAGGAATGGCAACCAAATCACCCACTTGCCATCTTCAGCCTATATTGGCCGTGACCGGCTGACCATCTTTTATCCTGGTCAGCCCAAGGTTTGCCATAAATGTGGGGCCAAGGGTCACTTCAGCTCCTCCTGCTCGCTTCTTAGGTGCTCGTTGTGCCAGGGCTTGGGACACTTGGCTAAGGACTGCAATACAATCCGATGTAATCTATGTAACCAGCTCGGCCACCCTTATAGTCAGTGTCCTGAGGCCTGGCACAACCTGGACAGGGAAGTGGTGCAGGAAATGCTGCGGCTGGATAGGGAGGAACATTCCCGTGCTGTCCCGTCTACAGTCCCTCCCCCCACTCAGCTGGGGGTTCCTGAGGCTCCTGCGCCTACTCCTGTACCATCTGCAGGGGCCCCTAAGGTGAATCCACAGTCTGCCCCCAAGTCAGCAACCACCAATGTAAGATCTAGTAATTTAATAGCTGAGGCGGCCCGGGGGGCTGGCACTGGAAGTACCAAGGGGGTCCCAGTAATTGTGGCCCCTGCTGTAAAACCTCGCAGGCTGGGGCTAGGTGATCCTGATCCTGCACCCCCTTCTGAGCAGCCCCTGAGGATCAGGATTACCTTGCTCTCAGGTTTGCCACCAAGAAGAAAAGAAAAAAGGACAATGGTGTGCCAGAACCGGGGAAGAGCCATGGGGTGCAGCTCTTCAACCGGT
This sequence comes from Gastrophryne carolinensis, assembly GCA_027917425.1. Taxonomy (NCBI): domain Eukaryota; kingdom Metazoa; phylum Chordata; class Amphibia; order Anura; family Microhylidae; genus Gastrophryne; species Gastrophryne carolinensis. The sequence goes on from CM051243.1 coordinate 80,762,523, forward strand.
TTGAGGTACTTTCTGAGAACTCAATAGAGATTTCTTCTTTTGATTCTGAGGCCTCAGATATGGAGGAGGAAACACCAGTCTCCTCCAGTAAGCGTGAGGGATCCGATAGTGAGGCCGGAGGGAAGGCTAAGAGACATTCTCCCGAATGACTCTGATTGCAGTTTCCCCTCCGATAAAGGTGGCAACCATTAATGTTGCCAGCATTAAATCAGTAAGCGCTCGTTTTATGGCCTTATTTTTTCTCAGCCAGTTTGATGCAGACATTTTGTTTTTGCAGGAGACCAGATTGGCCAGTCTGGCCGACATTCACGCTGTGAAGCGGGAGTGGAGGCACGGACCCTCTTTTTGGTCTCTTGCGGCCGAGCCTTACAGCGGAGTGGCGGTGCTTTTTAAAATCGACATGGTAACTTGTCAGCGAGTCATTGAGGTGGAGATCGGGAGGTGCATGGTCTTGGACGTCATTGTAAGGGGGCAGGACCTGCGCCTAATAAATATCTATGGACCCCAAACTAAGTGGGACAGGAAATGCCTCCTTACAAAGATCAAGCCGTTCCTTTTTACAGCCCGGCCAGTAGTCTTTGGAGGTGATTTTAACACCGTGACTAGGCCCATGGACAGGAGAGGCTTCAAAGGCAAGCTGGGCTGCGATAGTCTCTTTTTGAATAGCATGGTTAGAGAGGCAGTTCTGGAAGATGTGCACATTAAGCACTTCCCGGACCTCACGGGCTTCACTTTTCAGCGAGGTAGCAGTCAGAGTAGAATAGACAGGTTTTATTTGAAGGAGGGCTCGGCTTCTCAGCCTCCGCGGCTGCAGGTGGTCGAGTTCTCCGATCACCTTTTACTATCGATGGTCTTGAATGCCTCTGACACACCCCCTAGAGGAAGGGGCATCTGGAGGATGAATTTGGCTCTCCTTGAGGAGGAGGGGGTAAGACAATCTTTTGAGGATTTTTTTCAGGCACAGGTTTCCATTAAGGATTTTTGCAGCAGTAGGTCTGAGTGGTGGGAGCTGACCAAAATGAGAATTGCTGGGCTTTTCAGGGGCCTAGGAAAAAGAAAACAGCTTGATAAATACATTGCCTACCAGCGCTTGCGGAGGAAACTTGACATCCTTGTCTCGATTGGTGGAGATCAAGGGGCAATCTCTGAAGTCAAGCTTCTCCTCAGGAAGTGTCAGTATGACCGGCATGCTTCTCTGGTTCTGGAAAGGGATTATGCTAAATACCAATCACCCGATCCCTATCAGAATTGCAGACAGGCTGCAGCTCTCAAGACTGTCCTTGGTCTGAAGGATAGCACAGGTTCCCTGGTAAGATCTAAATCTGGGATCCTGGAGATTATTAGGTCCTTTTATGCTGACCTCCTGGGCAGAAAGGTTCTTGACCGGGCAAAGATGGAAAGTTTCCTGGATTCTACTCCAGGATTGGAAAATGGTGACCGTTCTATCACTAGCTTGACAGAGCCGGTCACTGCCGATGAGGTGGTAAGTGCGATTGATCACCTTGCCATCAAAAAGTCGCCCGGGTCAGATGGTCTGACAGCTGAATTTTATAAATGTTTTAAGACCATCCTGGCACCACATTTGGTGGAGGTCTTTAATTGCTGTCTGGCAGAGGGTTCCCTCCCTCCCTCCATGAGGCGCTCGGCTGTGATCCTTCTGTCAAAAGGAAAGGACTCTTCGATGATTGAGAACTGGCGCCCCATCAGCCTTCTCAATGTCGATAGAAAGATACTGGCAAAGATTTTGTTCTGGCGCTTGTCGTCAGTAGCGGAGCAACTGCTTTCCCGTCATCAGCACTGCTCCATCCAAGGTAGAAGCACCTTCTCAGCGGTTTTAGCTGTCCGGGAGGCCTTGGAGCGATGCAGGGCTGCAGGCTGGGGAAAGTACTTGTTGGCGTTAGATCAGGCAAAGGCTTTTGATAGGGTCAATCATGAGTACCTATGGCTGCTTCTTGGTAAGTACGGCCTGCCAGAGCGGGTCATTAATTGGCTACAAACCCTGTATGAAGGGGCTGAGAGCTTCCCTCTTGTTAATGGTTGGGTTGGAAGGCCTTTCAAAGTTGGCTCTGGTGTGCGACAGGGATGCCCTCTGAGTCCCTTACTGTATGTGTTTGCAATCGATCCCTTTATAAGGAGGGTCGAGAGCAGCATGTTATGTGGGGTTCCTCTGGGTGTGCCTGGTGAGCCTCCTCTGAAGGTCATTGCCTATGCTGATGATGTATCTGTGATTGTCTCTGGGACAAATGAGGCAGAGGAGGTGGCCTCTCTAATAGCACAGTATACAGAAGCGTCGGGCTCCAAGGTCAATCATGAGAAGAGTGAAGTTTTCTCGATGGGTGAGGAGGGTGAGGGCTTCGAACTTCCGGACGCCTTCCCAATGCCCCAGCAGGAAATTAAGATCCTTGGCATTAATTTCGGTCCTGGTGATTATGGCCAAAAAAACTGGGAGAGCAGGCTGGAAATTGCCAATGCCAAGGTTGCAGTCTGGAAGAGCTGGAAAATGTCTCTCAGGGAAAGGGTTGACCTTATCAAGACCTACCTGATCCCCATCTTTTTATACGTCAGCTTCGTCTGTGTTCTGCCAGTATCTCTCTACACCAGGGTCTACAGCGTGTTTTTCCAGATGTTATGGGGAAACCGCATGAACCTGGTGAAAAGAAATGTCACTTACCTATCCAGGCGGGAGGGTGGCCTAGGGATGGTCAACCCAGTAGTGTTTTTCTCTCTCTTGTTTCTGAAACATAATTTTGGAAGCATGTTGGCAGAGAGCCCGCCTGGCTGGGTGGGTATTTTCCAGTCCTGGTTTAAGCCCTTCCTGCGAGACTGGGAGAATGGTGGCCGGGTGAAAAGCCCTCGAGTTCCTCAGGCTCAGCTCCCGGCCTATGTTGCCCCGTGCTTGAAAATACTTCGGCAATGGCAATTGACGGCAGAGGACATGAGATCTACTCCGAGGAAGCTTCTGGTGAGTCGGGTCCTGGGTCTGGCTTTTCATGAGCCATTGTCCCTCAGGGATTGCCCAGGCTCCATCATGAGGGAGGGTTTGAGGCTTATTAACTCCTCAAGAATTCCTTTGAAATACCGGGATATAGCCTGGCTCTCCTTCCAAGGAAAACTCTACCTTAGGGGGATCCGGAAGAGTCGCAGCCTGCCAGAGATAATTTGTCTCCGTGAGGAGTGTCAGGATGAGGTGGAGACTATGGACCACTTCCTGCTCCGGTGTCCCTTTAATGTAGATGTGTGTAAACAGGTGGGGTTGGCCCTCGGTGCCCCCTTCTTCTCCCAGCTTTCCTATGCTGAGTGGGTGTATGGAGCATTCAAGAACAGAGGGGATTTTTGTTTGGACACTTTGTATCTAGTTAGTCTAGTGATTCGCTATTTCACGTGGAATGCACAGTGCCAGCTCTGCATTAGGAAGAAAGTCCTCCCTGTCCCGGTGGTGGTGCATGACATCCTGCATGAGGTGGGCAAGATCCGGGTGCTTGAGAGGGACAGGTGGGAACGGGGGGCCTGGCTGAAGGCGTGGAGGAACATCAGGCCTCCTTAGTCCTCATGACTTCCCTCTGGGTGGGCTTTTCTGTCTCTTATCACCCATAGATTTTTTATAACAACAACAGATTTTTGAAGAATGGCTGCATGCACAGGTGACGGGGTCTCTTAGTCTTCCTGCTGAATTGTGTATAGTGTAGTGTTAGGTTGTAGATAGGATTGTATATACAATAATGGATATTATATGCCGAATTGTTAGGCCTGTTTCTTTTTGTTTAGTTATTATTTATTTTATTTTATTTATTTATTATTGTAACTTTGTATATATTGTATATATTGTATATGATTGCTTGATTTTACTTAATAAAAAAGTTACAATCTATTAGGGTATAAAGAAAGATACAGAGGAAGAAGAGCTTACACTCTATTAGGGTATAAGGGAGAATACAGAAGGAAATATGTAAAAAACTTGGGAGGCTATAGTAAGATTAAAAATCTTGCTCTGCCACACCTTAGGGCGCCCTGCTGAACCGGAAACTAACTCAATATATAAACACATAAGACATGGTTAAATGCAGGGCTGGCAAGAAAGTATAAGCTGGCTAAATATGCCTAAACACCTCTGTTTATTTATCAAAATCACATAGGAACAATACATGAGACGCAAAAACGGATAATCATACAAACACTGGTAGTGTAAAACACGCAATTTCTGCATAAAAGCAACACATAACAAAGAGGGCCCTTGTCAGAATCCCTGACACCCACGCATCCCGCCACACTCACACCATTCACACCAGCTGGCCAGCTTTAAAATATTGGAGGGGCTGAATAGCTCACAAGAAATAACAGGTCTCAGAACTTCTTCCAATTAGTCCTCCCCTAATTCAGCAAAAGGTACTGCGTGCTTAAGCGCAATGGCTAATGGCTTGCTGAGTGGATGGCGCTCTGGCGCACTGCATTCAATCGGACCTTGATTGTATACAATGTTCCCCATAAGGCGGCAATCACAAAGTGGTAAGTGTGTGTATAGAGCTCACAAGTTCAAAAGTTTGAATACAGCCGCGATGCAGCCAAGCGGCATGAAGGCTCACACACTAAATAGATCTCACCGCCCTGCAACGGTCCGTGCAGGCATCCTCTCTGCGGCGTCGCTTGGGGCTGTGAAGCGCGCTGGCAGCGTGTGAAGACTAAGCCTGACAAGCGGCCATGATGCGAACGTGGAGGTAAGCGGGGGCGTGGTCACGGGCCCGGCACCGACAGCTGTTTCGCTCCTCCAGTGGAGCTTCGTCAGGGTGGGAGGAGGAGCGAAACAGCTGTCCACCTCCCATATACTCCCTGTAGAGTGTCAGCTCTTCTGCCCAGTTCACCTTCCATATACCCCTGTAGAGTGTCAGCTCTTCTGCTTAGTCCACCTTCCATATACCCCTGTAGTGTGTCAGCTCTTCTGCTTAGTCCACCTCCCATATACCCCTGTAGAGTGTCAGCTCTTCTACTTAGTCCACCTCCCATATACCCCTGTAGAGTGTCAGCTCTTCTGCTTAGTCCACCTTCCATATACCCCTGTAGAGTGTCAGCTCTTCTGCCCAGTCCACCTTCCATATACCCCTGTAGAGTGTCAGCTCTTCTGCTTATTCCACCTCCCATATACCCCTGTAGAGTGTCAGCTCTTCTGCTTAGTCCACCTCCCATATACCCTTGTAGAGTGTCAGCTCTTCTGCTTAGTCCACCTCCCATATACCCCTGTAGAGTGTCAGCTCTTCTGCCCAGTTCACCTTCCATATACCCCTGTAGAGTGTCAGCTCTTCTGCCCAGTTCACCTTCCATATACCCCTTTAGAGTGTCAGCTCTTCTGCTCAGTTCACCTTCCATATACCTCTGTAGAGTGTCAGCTCTTCTGCTTAGTCCACCTTCCACATACCCCTGTAGAGTGTCAGCTCTTCTGCATAGTTCACCTCCCACATACCCCTGTAGAGTGTCAACTCTTCTGCTTAGTCCACCTCCCATATACCCCTGTAGAGTGTCAGCTCTTCTGCCCAGTCCACTTTCCATATACCCCTGTAGAGTGTCAGCTCTTCTGCTTAGTCCACCTCCCATATACCCCTGTAGAGTGTCAGCTCTTCTGCCCAGTCCACCTTCCATATACCCCTGTAGAGTGTCAGCTCTTCTGCCCAGTCCACCTTCCATATACCCCTGTAGAGTATCAGCTCTTCTGCTTGGTCCACCTTCCATATACCCCTGTAGAGTGTCAGCTCTTCTGCTTAGTCCACCTTCCATATACCCCTGTAGAGTATCAGCTCTTCTGCTTTGTCCACCTTCCATATACCCCTGTAGAGAGTCAGCTCTTCTGCTTAGTCCACCTTCCATATACCCATGTAGAGTATCAGCTCTTCTGCTTAGTCCACCTTCCATATACCCCTGTAGAGTGTCAGCTCTTCTTCTTAGTCCACCTTCCATATGCCCCTGTAGAGTGTCAGCTCTTCTGCCTAGTCCACCTTCCATATACCCCTGTAGAGTGTCAGCTCTTCTGCCCAGTCCACCTTCCATATACCCCTGTAGAGTGTCAGCTCTTCTGCTTAGTCCACCTCCCATATACCCCTGTAGAGTGTCAGTTCTTCTGTTTACTCCACCTACCATATACCCTTGTAGAGTGTCAGCTCTTCTGCTTAGTCCACCTCCCATATACCCCTGTAGAGTGTCAGCTCTTCTGCCCAGTCCACCTTCCATGTACCCCTGTAGAGTGTCAGCTATTCTGCCCAGTTTACCATCCTTATACCCCTGTAGAGTGTCAGCTCTTCTACTTAGTCCACCTTCCATATACCCATGTTGAGTGTCAGCTCTTCTGCTTAGTCCACCTCCCGTATACCCCTGTAGAGTGTCAGCTCTTCTACTTAGTCCACCTTCCATATACCCCTGTAGAGTGTCAGCTCTTCTGCTTAGTCCACCTCCCATATACCCCTGTAGAGTGTCAGCTCTTCTGCTTAGTCCACCTTCCATATACCCCTGTGGAGTGTCAGCTCTTCTGCCCAGTCCATCTTCCATATACCCCTGTAGAGTGTCAGCTCTTCTGCTTAGTCCACCTTCCATATACCCCTGTGGAGTGTCAGCTCTTCTGCCCAGTCCATCTTCCATATACCCCTGTAGAGTGTCAGCTCTACTGCCCAGTCCATCTTCCATATACCCCATATACCCCTGTAGAGTGTCAGCTATTCTGCCCATTTCACCATCCTTATACCCCTGAAGAGTGTCAGCTCTTCTGCTCAGTTCACCTTCCATATACCCCTGTAGAGTGTCAGCTCTTCTGCTTAGTCCACCTCCCATATACCCCTGTAGAGTGTCAGCTCTACTGCCCAGTCCATCTTCCATATACCCCATATACCCCTGTAGAGTGTCAGCTATTCTGCCCATTTCACCATCCTTATACCCCTGAAGAGTGTCAGCTCTTCTGCTCAGTTCACCTTCCATATACCCCTGTAGAGTGTCAGCTCTTCTGCTTAGTCCACCTTCCATATACCTCTGTAGAGTGTCAGCTCTTCTGCTTAGTCCACTTTCCACATACCCCTGTAGAGTGTCAGCTCTCCTGCCCAGTCCACCTTCCATATACCCCTGTAGAGTATCGGCTCTTCTGCTTAGTCCACCTCCCATATACCCATGTAGAGTATCAGCTCTTCTGCTTAGTCCACCTCCCATATACTCCTGTAGAGTGTCAGCTCTTCTGGTCAGTTCACCTTCCATATACCCCTGTAGAGTGTCAGCTCTTCTGCATAGTCCACCTCCCATATACCCCTGTAGAGTGTCAGCTCTTCTGCTTAGTCCACCTCCCATATACCCTTGTAGAGTGTCAGCTCTTCTGCCCAGTCCACCTTCCATATACCCCGGTAGAGTGTCAGCTCTTCTGCTTAGTCCACCTCCCATATACCCCGGTAGAGTATCAGCTCTTCTGCTTAGTCCACCTCCCATATACCCCTGTAGAGTGTCAGCTCTTCTGCTTTGTCCACCTCCCATATACCCCTGTAGAGTGTCAGCTCTTCTGCTTAGTCCACCTTCCATATACCCATGTAGAGTATCAGCTCTTCTGCTTAGTCCACCTCCCATATACCCCTGTAGAGTGTCAGCTCTTCTGCTTAGTCCACCTCCCATATACCCCTGTAGAGTATCAGCTCTTCTGCTTAGTCCACCTTCCACATACCCCTGTAGAATGTCAGCTCTTCTGCTTAGTCCACCTCCCATATACCCCTGTAGAGTGTCAGCTCTTCTGTTTACTCCACCTTCCATATACCCTTGTAGAGTGTCAGCTCTTCTGCTTAGTCCACCTTCCATATACCCCTGTAGAGTGTCAGCTCTTCTGCTTAGTCCACCTCCCATATACCCCTGGAGAGTGTCAGCTCTTCTGCCCTGTCCACCTCCCATATACCCCTGTAGAGTGTCAGCTTCTCTGCTTAGTCCACCTCCAATATACCTCTGTAGAGTGTCAGCTCCTCTGCTTAGTCCACCTTCCATATACCCCTGTAGAGTGTCAGCTCTTCTACTTAGTCCACCTCCCATATACCCCTGTAGAGTGTCAGCTCTTCTGCTTAGTCCACCTCCCATATACCCCTGGAGAGTGTCAGCTCTTCTGCCCTGTCCACCTCCCATATACCCCTGTAGAGTGTCAGCTTCTCTGCTTAGTCCACCTCCAATATACCTCTGTAGAGTGTCAGCTCCTCTGCTTAGTCCACCTTCCATATACCCCTGTAGAGTGTCAGCTCTTCTGCTTAGTCCTCTTCCCATATACCCCTGTAGAGTGTCAGCTCTTCTGCCCAGTCCACCTTCCATATACCCCTGTAGAGTGTCAGCTCTTCTACTTAGTCCACCTCCCATATACCCCTGTAGAGTGTCAGCTCTTCTGCCCAGTCCACCTTCCATATACCCCTGTAGAGTGTCAGCTCTTCTGCCCAGTCCACCTTCCATATACCCATGTAGAGTGTCAGCTCTTATACTTAGTCCACCTTCCATATACCCCTGTAGAGTGTCAGCTCTTCTGCCCAGTCCACCTTCCATATACCCATGTAGAGTGTCAGCTCTTCTACTTAGTCCACCTTCCATATACCCCTGTAGAGTGTCAGCTCTTCTGCTTAGTCCACCTCCCATATACCCCTGTAGAGTGTCAGCTCTTCTGCTTAGTCCACCTCCCATATATCCCTGTAGAGTGTCAACTCTTCTGCCCAGTCAACCTTCCATATACCCCTGTAGAGTGTCAGCTCTTCTGCCCAGTCCACCTTCCATATACCCCTGTAGAGTGTCAGCTCTTCTGCCCAGTCCACCTTCCATATACCCCCTGTAGAGTGTCAGCTCTTCTCCCCAGTTCACCTTCCATATACCCCTGTAGAGTGTCAGCTTCTCTGCCCAGTCCACCTTCCATATACCCCTGTAGATTGTCAGCTCTTCTACCCAGTTGACCTTCCATATACCCCTGTAGAGTGTCAGCTCTTCTGCTTAGTCCACCTCCCATATACCCCTGTAGAGTGTCAGCTCTTCTGTTTAGTCCACCTCCCATATACCCCTGTAGAGTGTCAGCTCTTCTACTTAGTCCACCTCCCATATACTCCTGTAGAGTGTCAGCTCTTCTGCTTAGTCCACCTTCCATATACCCCTGTAGAGTGTCACCTCTTCTGCTTAGTCCACCTCCATATACCCCTGTAGAGTGTCAGCTCTTCTGCTTAGTCCACCTCCCATATACCCCTGTAGAGTGTCAGCTCTTCTGTTTAGTCCACCTCCCATATACCCCTGTAGAGTGTCAGCTCTTCTGCTTAGTCCACCCTCCATATACCCCTGTAGAGTGTCAGCTCTTCTGTTTAGTCCACCCACCATATACCCCTGTAGAGTGTCAGCTCTTCTGTTTAGTCCACCCTCCATATACCCCTGTAGAGTGTCAGCTCTTCTGTTTAGTCCACCTCCCATATACCCCTGTAGAGTGTCAGCTCTTCTGTTTAGTCCACCTCCCATATACCCCTGTAGAGTGTCAGCTCTTCTGCTTAGTCCACCCTCCATATACCCCTGTAGAGTGTCAGCTCTTCTGTTTAGTCCACCTCCCATATACCCCTGTAGAGTGTCAGCTCTTCTGTTTAGTCCACCTCCCATATACCCCTGTAGAGTGTCAGCTCTTCTACTTAGTCCACCTCCCATATACTCCTGTAGAGTGTCAGCTCTTCTGCTTAGTCCACCTTCCATATACCCCTGTAGAGTGTCACCTCTTCTGCTTAGTCCACCTCCATATACCCCTGTAGAGTGTCAGCTCTTCTGCTTAGTCCACCTCCCATATACCCCTGTAGAGTGTCAGCTCTTCTGTTTAGTCCACCTCCCATATACCCCTGTAGAGTGTCAGCTCTTCTGCTTAGTCCACCCTCCATATACCCCTGTAGAGTGTCAGCTCTTCTGTTTAGTCCACCCACCATATACCCCTGTAGAGTGTCAGCTCTTCTGCTTAGTCCACCCTCCATATACCCCTGTAGAGTGTCAGCTCTTCTGCTTAGTCCACCTCCCATATACCCCTGTAGAGTGTCAGCTCTTCTGCTTAGTCCACCTCCCATATACCCCTGTAGAGTGTCAGCTCTTCTGTTTAGTCCACCCACCATATACCCTTGTAGAGTGTCAGCTCTTCTGCTTAGTCCACCTCCCATATACCCCTGTAGAGTGTCAGCTCCTCTGCTTAGTCCACCTCCCATATACCTCTGTAGAGTGTCAGCTCTTCTGCCCAGTCCACCTTCCATATACCCCTGTAGAGTGTCAGCTCTTCTACTTAGTCCACCTCCCATATACCCCTGTAGCTTGTCAGCTCTTCTACTTAGTCCACCTCCCATATACCCCTGTAGAGTGTCAGCTCTTCTGCTTAGTCCACCTCCCATATACCCCTGTAGAGTGTCAGCTCTTCTGCTTAGTCCACCTCCCATATACCCCTGTAGAGTGTCAGCTCTTCTGTTTAATCCACCTACCATATACCCTTGTAGAGTGTCAGCTCTTCTGCTTAGTCCACCTCCCATATACCCCTGTAGAGTGTCAGCTCTTCTGTTTAATCCACCTACCATATACCCTTGTAGAGTGTCAGCTCTTCTACTTAGTCCACCTCCCATATACCCTTGTAGAGTGTCAGCTCTTCTGCTTAGTCCACCTTCCATATACCCCTGTAGAGTGTCAGCTCTTCTGCTTAGTCCACCTCCCATATACCCCTGTAGAGTGTCAGCTCTTCCGCTTAGTCCACCTCCCATATACCCCTGTAGAGTGTCAGCTCTTCTACTTAGTCCACCCTCCATATACCCCTGTAGAGTGTCAGCTCTTCTGCTTAGTCCACCTCCCATATACCCCTGTAGAGTGTCAGCTCTTCCGCTTAGTCCACCTCCCATATACCCCTGTAGAGTGTCAGCTCTTCTACTTAGTCCACCCTCCATATACCCCTGTAGAGTGTCAGCTCTTCTGCTTAGTCCACCCTCCATATACCCCTGTAGAGTGTCAGCTCTTCCGCTTAGTCCACCTCCCATATACCCCTGTAGAGTGTCAGTTCTTCTACTTAGTCCACCCTCCATATACCCCTGTAGAGTGTCAGCTCTTCCGCTTAGTCCACCTCCCATATACCCCTGTAGAGTGTCAGCTCTTCTACTTAGTCCACCTCCCATATACCCCTGTAGAGTGTCAGCTCTTCTGATTAGTCCACCTCCCATATACCCCTGTAGCTTGTCAGCTCTTCTACTTAGTCCACCTCCCATATACCCCTGTAGAGTGTCAGCTCTTCTGCTTAGTCCACCCTCCATATACCCCTGTAGAGTGTCAGCTCTTCTGTTTAGTCGACCTCCCATATACCCCTGTAGAGTGTCAGCTCTTCCACTTAGTCCACCTCCCTTATACCCCTGTAGAGTGTCAGCTCTTCTACTTAGTCCACCTCCCATATACCCCTGTAGCTTGTCAGCTCTTCTACTTAGTCCACCTCCCATATACCCCTGTAGAGTGTCAGCTCTTCTGCTTAGTCCACCCTCCATATACCCCTGTAGAGTGTCAGCTCTTCTGTTTAGTCGACCTCCCATATACCCCTGTAGAGTGTCAGCTCTTCCGCTTAGTCCACCTCCCTTATACCCCTGTAGAGTGTCAGCTCTTCTACTTAGTCCACCTCCCATATACCCCTGTAGAGTGTCGGCTCTTCTGCCCAGTCCACCTCCCATATACCCCTGTAGAGTGTCAGCTCCTCTGCTTAGTCCACCTCCAATATACCTCTGTAGAGTGTCAGCTCCTCTGCTTAGTCCACCTTCCATATACCCCTGTAGAGTGTCAGCTCTTCTGCTTAGTCCTCTTCCCATATACCCCTGTAGAGTGTCAGCTCTTCTGCCCAGTCCACCTTCCATATACCCCTGTAGAGTGTCAGCTATTCTGCCCAGTTCACCTTCCATATACCCCTGTAGAGTGTCAGCTCTTCTGCTTAGTCCACCTTCCATATACCCCTGTAGAGTGTCAGCTCCTCTGCTTAGTCCACCTCCCATATACCCCTGTAGAGTGTCAGCTTCTCTGCCCAGTCCACCTTCCATATACCCCTGTAGAGTGTAAGCTCTTCTGCTTAGTCCACCTCCCATATACCCCTGTAGAGTGTCAGCTCCTCTGCTTAGTCCACCTCCCATATACCCCTGTAGAGTGTCAGCTTCTCTGCCCAGTCCACCTTCCATATACCCCTGTAGAGTGTAAGCTCTTCTGCTTAGTCCACCTCCCATATACCCCTGTAGAGTGTCAGCTCTTCTGCTTAGTCCACCTTCCATATACCCCTGTAGAGTGTCAGCTCTTCTACTTAGTCCACCTCCCATATACCCCTGTAGAGTGTCAGCTCTTCTGGCCAGGCCACCTCCCATATACCCCTGTAGAGTGTCAGCTATTCTGCCCAGTTCATCTTCCATATACCCCTGTAGAGTGTCAGCTCTTCTGCTTAGTCGACCTCCCATATACCCCTGTAGAGTGTCAGCTCCTCTGCTTAGTCCACCTCCCATATACCCCTGTAGAGTGTCAGCTTCTCTGCCCAGTCCACCTTCCATATACCCCTGTAGAGTGTCAGCTCTTCTGCCCAGTCCACCTTCCATATACCCCTGTAGAGTGTCAGCTCTTCTACTTAGTCCACCTCCCATATACCCCTGTAGAGTGTCAGCTCTTCTGCCCAGGCCACCTTCCATATACCCCTGTAGAGTGTCAGCTCCTCTGCTTAGTCCACCTCCCATATACCCCTGTAGAGTGTCAGCTTCTCTGCCCAGTCCACCTTCCATATACCCCTGTAGAGTGTCAGCTCTTCTGCCCAGTCCACCTTCCATATACCCCTGTAGAGTGTCAGCTATTCTGCCCAGTTCACCTTCCATAAACCCCTGTAGAATGTCAGCTCTTCTGCCCAGTCCACCTTCCATATACCCCTGTAGAGTGTCAGCTCTTCTGCCCAGTCCACCTTCCATATACCCCTGTAGAGTGTCAGCTATTCTGCCCAGTTCGCCTTCCATATACCCCTGTAGAATGTCAGCTCTTCTGCCCAGTCCACCTTCCATATACCCCTGTAGAGTGTCAGCTCTTCTGCCGAGTCCACCTTCCATATACCCCCTGTAGAGTGTCAGCTCTTCTACCCAGTTCACCTTCCATATACCCCTGTAGAGTGTCAGCTCTTCTACTTAGTCCACCTCCCATATACCCCTGTAGAGTGTCAGCTCTTCTGTTTAGTCCACCTCCCATATACCCCTGTAGAGTGTCAGTTCTTCTGCTTAGTCCACCTTCCAAATACACCTGTAGAGTGTCAGCTCTTCTGCTTAGTCCACCTCCCATATACCCCTGTAGAGTGTCAGCTCTTCTGCCCAATACACCTTCCATATACCCCTGTAGAGTGTCAGCTCTTCTGCCCAGTTAACCTTCCATATACCCCTGTAGAGTGTCAGCTCTTCTGCCCAGTCCACCTTCCATATACCCCTGTAGAGTGTCAGCTATTCTGCCCAGTTCGCCTTCCATATACCCCTGTAGAATGTCAGCTCTTCTGCCCAGTCCACCTTCCATATACCCCTGTAGAGTGTCAGCTCTTCTGCCGAGTCCACCTTCCATATACCCCCTGTAGAGTGTCAGCTCTTCTACCCAGTTCACCTTCCATATACCCCTGTAGAGTGTCAGCTCTTCTACTTAGTCCACCTCCCATATACCCCTGTAGAGTGTCAGCTCTTCTGTTTAGTCCACCTCCCATATACCCCTGTAGAGTGTCAGTTCTTCTGCTTAGTCCACCTTCCAAATACACCTGTAGAGTGTCAGCTCTTCTGCTTAGTCCACCTCCCATATACCCCTGTAGAGTGTCAGCTCTTCTGCCCAATACACCTTCCATATACCCCTGTAGAGTGTCAGCTCTTCTGCCCAGTCCACCTCCCTTATACCCCTGTAGAGTGTCAGCTCTTCTGCTTAGTCGACCTCCCATATACCCCTGTAGAGTGTCAGCTCCTCTGCTTAGTCCACCTCCCATATACCCCTGTAGAGTGTCAGCTTCTCTGCCCAGTCCACCTTCCATATACCCCTGTAGAGTGTCAGCTCTTCTGCCCAGTCCACCTTCCATATACCCCTGTAGAGTGTCAGCTCTTCTACTTAGTCCACCTCCCATATACCCCTGTAGAGTGTCAGCTCTTCTACTTAGTCCACCTCCCATATACCCCTGTAGAGTGTCAGCTCTTCTGCCCAGGCCACCTTCCATATACCCCTGTAGAGTGTCAGCTCCTCTGCTTAGTCCACCTCCCATATACCCCTGTAGAGTGTCAGCTTCTCTGCCCAGTCCACCTTCCATATACCCCTGTAGAGTGTCAGCTCTTCTGCCCAGTCCACCTTCCATATACCCCTGTAGAGTGTCAGCTATTCTGCCCAGTTCACCTTCCATAAACCCCTGTAGAATGTCAGCTCTTCTGCCCAGTCCACCTTCCATATACCCCTGTAGAGTGTCAGCTCTTCTGCCCAGTCCACCTTCCATATACCCCTGTAGAGTGTCAGCTATTCTGCCCAGTTCGCCTTCCATATACCCCTGTAGAATGTCAGCTCTTCTGCCCAGTCCACCTTCCATATACCCCTGTAGAGTGTCAGCTCTTCTGCCGAGTCCACCTTCCATATACCCCCTGTAGAGTGTCAGCTCTTCTACCCAGTTCACCTTCCATATACCCCTGTAGAGTGTCAGCTCTTCTACTTAGTCCACCTCCCATATACCCCTGTAGAGTGTCAGCTCTTCTGTTTAGTCCACCTCCCATATACCCCTGTAGAGTGTCAGTTCTTCTGCTTAGTCCACCTTCCAAATACACCTGTAGAGTGTCAGCTCTTCTGCTTAGTCCACCTCCCATATACCCCTGTAGAGTGTCAGCTCTTCTGCCCAATTCACCTTCCATATACCCCTGTAGAGTGTCAGCTCTTCTGCCCAGTTAACCTTCCATATACCCCTGTAGAGTGTCAGCTCTTCTGCCCAGTCCACCTTCCATATACCCCTGTAGAGTGTCAGCTATTCTGCCCAGTTCGCCTTCCATATACCCCTGTAGAATGTCAGCTCTTCTGCCCAGTCCACCTTCCATATACCCCTGTAGAGTGTCAGCTCTTCTGCCGAGTCCACCTTCCATATACCCCCTGTAGAGTGTCAGCTCTTCTACCCAGTTCACCTTCCATATACCCCTGTAGAGTGTCAGCTCTTCTACTTAGTCCACCTCCCATATACCCCTGTAGAGTGTCAGCTCTTCTGTTTAGTCCACCTCCCATATACCCCTGTAGAGTGTCAGTTCTTCTGCTTAGTCCACCTTCCAAATACACCTGTAGAGTGTCAGCTCTTCTGCTTAGTCCACCTCCCATATACCCCTGTAGAGTGTCAGCTCTTCTGCCCAATACACCTTCCATATACCCCTGTAGAGTGTCAGCTCTTCTGCCCAGTCCACCTCCCTTATACCCCTGTAGAGTATCAGCTCTTCTGCTTAGTCCACCTCCCATATACCCCTGTAGAGTGTCAGCTCTTCTGTTTAGTCCACCTGCCATATACCCCTGTAGAGTGTCAGCTCTTCTGCTTAGTCCACCCTCCATATACCCATGTAGAGTGTCAGCTCTTCTGCTTAGTCCACCCTCCATATACCCCTGTAGAGTGTCAGCTCTTCTGCTTAGTCCACCTTCCATATACCCATGTAGAGTGTCAGCTCTTCTGCTTAGTCCACCCTCCATATACCCCTGTAGAGTGTCAGCTCTTCTGCTTAGTCCACCCTCCATATACCCCTGTAGAGTGTCACCTCTTCTGCTTAGTCCACCCTCCATATACCCATGTAGAGTGTCAGCTCTTCTGCTTAGTCCACCCTCCATATACCCATGTAGAGTGTCAGCTCTTCTGCTTAGTCCACCTTCCATATACCCATGTAGAGTGTCAGCTCTTCTGCTTAGTCCACCCTCCATATACCCCTGTAGAGTGTCAGCTCTTCTGCTTAGTCCACCCACCATATACCCCTGTAGAGTGTCAGCTCTTCTGCCCAGTTCACCTTCCATATACCCCTGTAGAGTGTCAGCTCTTCTGCTTAGTCCACCTCCCATATACCCCTGTAGAGTGTCAGCTCCTCTGCTTAGTCCACCTCCCATATACCCCTGTAGAGTGTCAGCTTCTCTGCCCAGTCCACCTTCCATATACCCCTGTAGAGTGTCAGCTCTTCTACTTAGTCCACCTCCCATATACCCCTGTAGAGTGTCAGCTCTTCTGCTTAGTCCACCTTCCAAATACACCTGTAGAGTGTCAGCTCTTCTGCCCAGTCCACCTTCCATATACCCCTGTAGAGTGTCAGCTCTTCTGCTTAGTCCACCTCCCATATACCCCTGTAGAGTGTCAGCTCTTCTGCTTAGTCCACCTCCCATATACCCCTGTAGAGTGTCAGCTCTTCCGCTTAGTCCACCTCCCTTATACCCCTGTACAGGGTCAGCTCTTCTGCTTAGTCCACCTCCCATATACCCCTGTAGAGTGTCAGCTCTTCTGCTTAGTCCACCTCCCATATACCCCTGTAGAGTGTCAGCTCTTCTGCCCTGTCCACCTCCCATATACCCCTGTAGAGTGTCAGCTCCTCTGCTTAGTCCACCTTCCATATACCCCTGTAGAGTGTCAGCTCTTCTGCTTAGTCCTCTTCCCATATACCCCTGTAGAGTGTCAGCTCTTCTGCTTAGTCCTCTTCCCATATACCCCTGTAGAGTGTCAGCTCTTCTGCCCAGTCCACCTTCCATATACCCCTGTAGTGTGTCAGCTCTTCTGCCCAGTCCACCTTCCATATACCCCCTGTAGAGTGTCAGCTCTTCTGCTTAGTCCACCTCCCATATACCCTTGTAGAGTGTCAGCTTCTCTGCCCAATCCACCTCCCATATACCCCTGTAGAGTGTCAGCTCTTCTGCCCAGTCCACCCTCCATATACCCCTGTAGAGTGTCAGCTCTTCTGCCCAGTCCACCTTCCATATACCCCCTGTAGAGTGTCAGCTCTTCTGCTTAGTCCACCTCCCATATACCCTTGTAGAGTGTCAGCTTCTCTGCCCAATCCACCTCCCATATACCCCTGTAGAGTGTCAGCTCTTCTGCCCAGTCCACCTTCCATATACCCCTGTAGAGTGTCAGCTCTTCTGCCCAGTCCACCTTCCATATACCCCTGTAGAGTGTCAGCTCCTCTGCTTAGTCCACCTTCCATATACCCCTGTAGAGTGTCAGCTCTTCTACTTAGTCCACCTCCCATATACCCCTGTAGAGTGTCAGCTCTTCTGCCCAGGCCACCTTCCATATACCCCTGTAGAGTGTCAGCTCTTCTGCTTAGTCCACCTCCCATACACCCCTGTAGAGTGTCAGCTCTTCTGCCCAGTCCACCTTCCATATACCCCTGTAGAGTGTCAGCTCTTCTGCTTAGTCCACCTCCCATATACCCCTGTAGAGTGTCAGCTCTTCTGCCCAGTCCACCTTCCATATACCCCTGTAGAGTGTCAGCTCTTCTGCTTAGTCCACCTTCCATATACCCCTCTAGAGTGTCAGCTCTTCTGCCCAGTTCACCTTCCATATACCCCTGTAGAGTGTCAGCTCTTCTGCTTAGTCCACCTTCCATATACCCCTGTAGAGTGTCAGCTCTTCTGCCCAGTCCACCTCCCATATACCCCTGTAGAGTGTCAGCTCTTCTACTTAGTCCACCTCCCATATACCCCTGTAGAGTGTCAGCTCTTCTGCCCAGTCCACCTTCCATATACCCCTGTAGAGTGTCAGCTCTTCTGCCCAGTTCACCTTCCATATACCCCTGTAGAGTGTCAGCTATTCTGCCCAGTTCGCCTTCCATATACCCCTGTAGAATGTCAGCTCTTCTGCCCAGTCCACCTCCCATATACCCCTGTAGAGTGTCAGCTCTTCTACTTAGTCCACCTCCCATATACCCCTGTAGAGTGTCAGCTCTTCTGCCCAGTCCACCCTCCATATACCCCCTGTAGAGTGTCAGCTCTTCTACCCAGTTCACCTTCCACATACCCCTGTAGAGTGTCAGCTCTTCCGCTTAGTCCACCTACCATATACCCCTGTAGAGTGTCAGCTCTTCTGCTTAGTCCAACTTCCACATACCCCTGTAGAGTGTCAGCTCTTCTGCCCAGTACACCTTCCATATACCCCTGTAGAGTGTCAGCTCTTCTACTTAGTCCACCTTCCAAATACACCTGTAGAGTGTCAGCTCTTCTGCTTAGTCCACCTCCCATATACCCCTGTAGAGTGTCAGCTCTTCTGCCCAGTACACCTTCCATATACCCCTGTAGAGTGTCAGCTCTTCTGCCCAGTCCACCTCCCATATACCCCTGTAGAGTGTCAGCTCTTCTGCTTAGTCCACCTTCCACATACCCCTGTAGAGTGTCAGCTCTTCCGCTTAGTCCACCTCCCATATACCCCTGTAGAGTGTCAGCTCTACTACTTAGTCCACCTCCCATATACCCCTGTAGAGTGTCAGCTCTTCTGTTTAGTCGACCTCCCATATACCCCTGTAGAGTGTCAGCTCTTCTGTTTAATCCACCTACCATATACCCTTGTAGAGTGTCAGCTCTTCTGCTTAGTCCACCTTCCATATACCCCTGTAGAGTGTCAGCTCTTCTGCCCAGTCCACCTTCCATATACCCCTGTAGAGTGTCAGCTCTTCTGTTTAATCCACCTACCATATACCCTTGTAGAGTGTCAGCTCTTCTGCTTAGTCCACCTCCCATATACCCCTGTAGAGTGTCAGCTCTTCTACTTAGTCCACCCTCAATATACCCCTGTAGAGTGTCAGCTCTTCTGCTTAGTCCACCTCCCATATACCCCTGTAGAGTGTCAGCTCTTCCGCTTAGTCCACCTCCCATATACCCCTGTAGAGTGTCAGCTCTTCTACTTAGTCCACCTCCCATATACCCCTGTAGAGTGT
The DNA here is from genome assembly GCA_027917425.1 of Gastrophryne carolinensis. Taxonomy (NCBI): domain Eukaryota; kingdom Metazoa; phylum Chordata; class Amphibia; order Anura; family Microhylidae; genus Gastrophryne; species Gastrophryne carolinensis. The sequence goes on from CM051243.1 coordinate 80,781,422, forward strand.
CAGCTCTTCTACTTAGTCCACCCTCCATATACCCCTGTAGAGTGTCAGCTCTTCCGCTTAGTCCACCTCCCATATACCCCTGTAGAGTGTCAGCTCTTCTGATTAGTCCACCTCCCATATACCCCTGTAGCTTGTCAGCTCTTCTACTTAGTCCACCTCCCATATACCCCTGTAGAGTGTCAGCTCTTCTGCTTAGTCCACCCTCCATATACCCCTGTAGAGTGTCAGCTCTTCTGCTTAGTCCACCTCCCATATACCCCTGTAGAGTGTCAGCTCTTCTGCTTAGTCCACCCTCCATATACCCCTGTAGAGTGTCAGCTCTTCCGCTTAGTCCAACTCCCTTATACCCCTGTAGAGTGTCAGCTCTTCTACTTAGTCCACCTCCCATATACCCCTGTAGAGTGTCAGCTCTTCTGCCCAGTCCACCTTCCATATACCCCTGTAGAGTGTCAGCTATTCTGCCCAGTTCACCTTCCATATACCCCTGTAGAGTGTCAGCTCTTCTGCTTAGTCCACCTCCCATATACCCCTGTAGAGTGTCAGCTCTTCTGCCCAGTCCACCTTCCATATACCCCTGTAGAGTGTCAGCTCTTCTGCTTAGTCCACCCTCCATATACCCCTGTAGAGTGTCAGCTCTTCCGCTTAGTCCAACTCCCTTATACCCCTGTAGAGTGTCAGCTCTTCTACTTAGTCCACCTCCCATATACCCCTGTAGAGTGTCAGCTCTTCTGCCCAGTCCACCTTCCATATACCCCTGTAGAGTGTCAGCTATTCTGCCCAGTTCACCTTCCATATACCCCTGTAGAGTGTCAGCTCTTCTGCTTAGTCCACCTTCCATATACCCCTGTTGAGTGTCAGCTCCTCTGCTTAGTCCACCTCCCATATACCCCTGTAGAGTGTCAGCTTCTCTGCCCAGTCCACCTTCCATATACCCCTGTAGAGTGTAAGCTCTTCTGCTTAGTCCACCTCCCATATACCCCTGTAGAGTGTCAGCTCTTCTGCTTAGTCCACCTTCCATATACCCCTGTAGAGTGTCAGCTCTTCTACTTAGTCCACCTCCCATATACCCCTGTAGAGTGTCAGCTCTTCTGCCCAGGCCACCTTCCATATACCCCTGTAGAGTGTCAGCTCTTCTGCCCAGTCCACCTTCCATATACCCCTGTAGAGTGTCAGCTCTTCTACTTAGTCCACCTCCCATATGCCCCTGTAGTGTCAGCTCTTCTGCTTAGTGCACCTCCCATATACCCCTGTAGAGTGTCAGCTCTTCTGCCCAGGCCACCTTCCATATACCCCTGTAGAGTGTCAGCTCTTCTGCTTAGTCCACCCTCCATATACCCCTGTAGAGTGTCACCTCTTATGCTTAGTCCACCTCCCATATACCCCTGTAGAGTGTCAGCTCTTCTGCTTAGTCCACCTCCCATATACCCCTGTAGAGTGTCAGCTCTTCTGCTTAGTCCACCTTCCATATACCCCTGTAGAGTGTCAGCTCTTCTGCTTAGTCCACCTCCCATATACCCCTGTAGAGTGTCAGCTCTTCTGTTTAGTCCACCCACCATATACCCTTGTAGAGTGTCAGCTCTTCTGCTTAGTCCACCTCCCATATACCCCTGTAGAGTGTCAGCTCTTCTGCTTAGTCCACCTCCCATATACCCCTGTAGAGTGTCAGCTCTTCTGCTTAGTCCACCTTCCATATACCCCTGTAGAGTGTCAGCTCTTCTGCTTAGTCCACCCTCCATATACCCCTGTAGAGTGTCACCTCTTCTGCTTAGTCCACCCTCCATATACCCATGTAGAGTGTCAGCTCTTCTGCTTAGTCCACCCTCCATATACCCATGTAGAGTTTCAGCTCTTCTGCTTAGTCCACCTTCCATATACCCCTGTAGAGTGTCAGCTCTTCTGCTTAGTCCACCCTTCATATACCCCTGTAGAGTGTCACCTCTTCTGCTTAGTCCACCCTCCATATACCCCTGTAGAGTGTCAGCTCTTCTGCTTAGTCCACCCACCATATACCCTTGTAGAGTGTCAGCTCTTCTGCTTAGTCCACCTCCCATATACCCATGTAGAGTGTCAGCTCTTCTGTTTAGTCCACCTCCCATATACCCCTGTAGAGTGTCAGCTCCTCTGCTTAGTCCACCTCCCATATACCCCTGTAGAGTGTCAGCTCCTCTGCTTAGTCCACCTCCCATATACCTCTGTAGAGTGTCAGCTCTTCTGCCCAGTCCACCTTCCATATACCCATGTAGAGTGCCAGCTCTTCTGCACAGTCCACCTTCCATATACCCCTGTAGAGTGTCAGCTCTTCTACTTAGTCCACCTCCCATATGCCCCTGTAGAGTGTCAGCTCTTCTGCCCAGTTCACCTTCCATATACCCCTGTAGAGTGTCAGCTCTTCTGCTTAGTGCACCTCCCATATAACCCTGTAGAGTGTCAGCTCTTCTGCCCAGTCCACCTTCCATATACCCCTGTAGAGTGTCAGCTCTTCTGCCCAGTCCACCTTCCATATACCCCTGTAGAGTGTCAGCTCTTCTGCCCAGTCCACCTTCCATATACCCCTGTAGAGTGTCAGCTCTTCTGCCCAGTACACCTTCCATATACCCATGTAGAGTGTCAGCTCTTCTGCCCAGTACACCTTCCATATACCCCTGTAGAGTGTCAGCTCTTCTGCCCAGTTCACCTTCCATATACCCCTGTAGAGTGTCAGCTCTTCTGCCCAGTACACCTTCCATATACCCATGTAGAGTGTCAGCTCTTCTGCCCAGTACACCTTCCATATACCCCTGTAGAGTGTCAGCTCTTCTGCCCAGTCCACCTTCCATATACCCCTGTAGAGTGTCAGCTCTTCTGCCCAGTACACCTTCCATATACCCATGTAGGGTGTCAGCTCTTCTGCCCAGTCCACCTTCCATATACCCCTGTAGAGTGTCAGCTCTTCTGCTTAGTCCACCTTCCATATACCCATGTAGAGTGTCAGCTCTTCTGCCCAGTACACCTTCCATATACCCCTGTAGAGTGTCAGCTCTTCTGCCCAGTCCACCTTCCATATACCCCTGTAGAGTGTCAGCTCTTCTGCCCAGTACACCTTCCATATACCCATGTAGGGTGTCAGCTCTTCTGCCCAGTCCACCTTCCATATACCCCTATAGAGTGTCAGCTCTTCTGCTTAGTCCACCTTCCATATACCCATGTAGAGTGTCAGCTCTTCTGCCCAGTACACCTTCCATATACCCCTGTAGGGTGTCAGTTCTTCTGCCCAGTCCACCTTCCATATACCCCTGTAAAGTGTCAGCTCTTCTGCCCAGTACACCTTCCATATACCCCTGTAGAGTGTCAGCTCTTCTACTTAGTCCACCTCCCATGTACCCCTGTAGAGTGTCAGCTCTTCTACTTAGTCCACCTCCCATATACCCCTGTAGAGTGTCAGCTCTTCTGCCCAGTCCACCTTCCATATACCCCTGTAGAGTGTCAGCTCCTCTGCTTAGTCCACCTCCCATATACCCCTGTAGAGTGTCAGCTCTTCTGCCCAGCCCACCTTCCATATACCCCTGTAGAGTGTCAGCTCTTCTACTTAGTCCACCTCCCATATACCCCTGTAGAGTGTCAGCTCTTCTACTTAGTCCACCTCCCATATACCCCTGTAGAGTGTCAGCTCTTCTGCCCAGTCCACCTTCCATATACCCCTGTAGAGTGTCAGCTCTTCTGCTTAGTCCTCTTCCCATATACCCCTGTAGAGTGTCAGCTCTTCCGCTTAGTGCACCTCCCATATACCCCTGTAGAGTGTCAGCTCTTCTGCCCAGTCCACCTTCCATATATCCCTGTAGAGTGTCAGCTCTTCTGCTTAGTCCACCTTCCATATACCCCTGTAGAGTGTCAGCTCTTCTGCCCAGTCCACCTTCCATATACCCCTGTAAAGTGTCAGCTCTTCGGCCCAGTCCACCTTCCATATACCCCTGTAGAGTGTCAGCTCTTCTGCCCAGTCCACCTTCCATATACCCCTGTAGAGTGTCAGCTCTTCTGCCCAGTCCACCTTCCATATATCCCTGTAGAGTGTCAGCTCTTCTGCTTAGTCCACCTTCCATATACCCCTGTAGAGTGTCAGCTCTTCTGCTTAGTCCACCTTCCAAATACACCTGTAGAGTGTCAGCTCTTCTGCTTAGTGCACCTCCCATATACCCCTGTAGAGTGTCAGCTCTTCTGCCCAGTCCACCTTCCATATACCCCTGTAGAGTGTCAGCTCTTCTACTTAGTCCACCTCCCATATACCCCTGTAGAGTGTCAGCTCTTCTGCTTAGTCCACCTTCCATATACCCCTGTAGAGTGTCAGCTCTTCTGCTTAGTCCTCTTCCCATATACCCCTGTAGAGTGTCAGCTCTTCTGCCCAGTCCACCTTCCATATACCCCTGTAGAGTGTCAGCTCTTCTACTTAGTCCACCTCCCATATACCCCTGTAGAGTGTCAGCTCTTCTGCTTAGTCCACCTTCCATATACCCCTGTAGAGTGTCAGCTCTTCTGCCCAGTCCACCTTCCATATACCCCTGTAGAGTGTCAGCTCTTCTGCCCAGTCCACCTTCCATATACCCCTGTAAAGTGTCAGCTCTTCTGCCCAGTCCACCTTCCATATACCCCTGTAAAGTGTCAGCTCTTCTGCCCAGTCCACCTTCCATATACCCCTGTAGAGTGTCAGCTCTTCTGCCCAGTCCACCTTCCATATACCCCTGTAAAGTGTCAGCTCTTCTGCCCAGTACACCTTCCATATACCCCTGTAGAGTGTCAGCTCTTCTACTTAGTCCACCTCCCATATACCTTTGTAGTGTCAGCTCTTCTCCTTAGTTCACCTTCCATATGCCCCTGTAGAGTGTCAGCTCTTCTGCTTAGTCCACCTTCCATACTCCCCTGTAGAGGGCGGGCGGGCCCTTAAGAGGCAGGGCTGGATGGAGAATGACAGAGGCCGGGCCCGGGTGCAGGGAGGGCGTCAGAGGCCGGGCCCGGGTGCAGGGTCTTCACATTTTCTTGACATAGGATGCGGCTTCTGCTGTTTTAGTTGGCTGGCAACGGGCGGTTTGAGGCGAATCAGGCCGGATTCCTGGGGCGCAGGACAGCCCCTGCATTCGGGCTGTCATGTATTCCTGTGTGTGACCACTAGGTGTCGCTCTTAGTCTGGCCCATCACCTGGGTCCATCAAGCCATCCCACCACGTCAAGGTGGCGACACGATCGGGATGGAAGCTCCTCCTCCAATGGAGGAGGAGGGGCCCTCCTCTCCGGGCACCGCCCACAGCCACAAGCTCGCACTAGTCCCGCCTTCCACCCACCACCCCTCACCCTTCCTTTCTTCATGAGTTCTGCGCCTGAGTCTTAAGCCCCGCCCAATAGTGGGGCGTGGACCCAGTGCATAGGCCATGTAGGATAGTGTGAGGGGCGGCACAAGCGTCCTCCAATCGTCGCCCCTACAACTCCCTCGCCCCCGGTGCTCGGAACTGGGGCGCAACGCTATGACATTCGGTGCAGAGCCCCGATTGTCTAGGTCACAACCCAAACCGCCCTATAAAAACCGGGCAGCCGTATTCCGGACCAGAAGCGGGAGGTTGAAGTGACCATGGCATATGGACTGGAGGGCGCTTCGCCCGGTCCCTCCCGCCACTCTCCCTTCTACATCCCCCCGACTCAGCGGCACCAGCCCCCAGGAAGCCCTCCTCCTACCGCCCCACTCGGCTACCATGGTAACCGTGTGGGCGCCGGGGGATAGGAGAGCTATCTCCGGGAGCTATGATATGGTTACCGCGAACCGGGAGAGCGATGCAGTGCTCGCAGGGACAGTGACAAGAGGGGGCGTTGTCAGAGCCTTTACCTTGCTATCGGTGCGAGCTTGTGGCTGTGAGCTGGTCCAGAAGAGGAGTGTCTGGCTGGCGCCGCGCTTCGCAATTTATACTCCCAGGCAGTGACGTCATCGGCATCACGAGCAGTTTGCTCTCAGATCATTGGTCGATTTGTTTAGCACCTTATTATGCAAATGAGCAGATAGCGTTACAGCTTTGAACACGACTCCTTTTCTAGAGATTGACAATTTTTATGGTGGGAAATGTGCTTTCAAATCACAATCCAAATCAACAGACCCTACTAACCCCACTGCAGTGAGGTTCCTGTCCCCCATGCTGATTACAGGACCCCTCAGGCATGGTGGCGACCACCAGACGAAATCATTCTGCCCCACACTTACACAGCTTACATTAAAGCCGACCCAAACTGTAAAAAGGGGAGGGCGGGCCTTGTAGTGCGCTCTGGGGTGACTGCGTGGCCCAATTTCTAACAGTTGGTCCCGCGCCGTCTCCCGGAGGTTTGCCACGGCCTCTCAGGCGCCCGCTGCCGCCGCCCCCGTGTGTAAGCGCTCAGACGAACTTTCTGGGCCGGCGGTAGCGGGCGCCCGAGAGGCCGGGAGTCGCTGGGCCCTGTAGTGCGCTCTGGGGAGGGCCGGCCGCTGGGCCCTGTAGTGCGCTCTGGGGAGGGCCGGCCGCTGGGCCCTGTAGTGCGCTCTGGGGAGGGCCGGCCGCTGGGCCCTGTAGTGCGCTCTGGGGAGGGCCGGCCGCTGGGCCCTGTAGTGCGTTCTGGGGCGGGCGGCCGCTGGGCCCTGTAGTGCGCCCTGGGGCGGGCGGGCCTTAGTGCGCTGTGGGGCGGCCCGCTGGGCCCTGTAGTGCGCTCTGGAACGGGCGGCCGCTGGGCCCTGTAGTGCGCTCTGGGGCGGGCGTCCGCTGGGCCCTGTAGTGCGCTCTGGGGCGGGCGTCCGCTGGGCCCTGTAGTGCGCTCTGGGGCGGCCCGCTGGGCCCTGTAGTGCGCTCTGGGGCGGGCGGCTGAGCCTTGTAGTGCGCTCTGGGGTGACATCACAGCCGAGAACTGGCGGGAAATGTGTTTGCTTCCTAGTCACAGGTCCGCAGTGACTGCGTGGCCCAATTTCGCGCCGTCGCCATTTTGTCCCGCGCCGTCTCCCGGAGGTTTGCCACGGCCTCTCAGGCGCCCGCTGCCGCCGCCGCCCCCGTGTGTAAGCGCTCAGATGAACTTTCTGGGCCGGCGGCAGCGGGCGCCCGAGAGGCCGGGAGTCTAGTAGGCAATAATTTAATTTCATTGGTGGTTCAGTGGGTGGGAGCGGGACTCAAGTAGGAGATTGTTGCTAAGCTAAAGGTGGGCGGGGCTACAGAGCCTCGCTGGATATCGCAGAGGAATGACATCGTCACACAGGTTAGTGTGTATGTCTGTGCGCGTGTGACTGAGTTATCCCTGTGCTGTATAGAGTGTCAGCTCTGCTGCATAGTCCCCTGTCTCCTGTTTGTGTTCCCTGTGCTGTATAGAGTATCAGCTCTGCTGCGTAGTCTCCTGTGTGTGTGATCCCTCTGCTGTATAGAGTGTCAGCTCTGCTGCATAGTCTCCTGTGTGTGTGATCCCTCTGCTGTATAGAGTGTCAGCTCTGCTGCATAGTCTCCTGTGTGTGTGATCCCTCTGCTGTATAGAGTGTCAGCTCTGCTGCATAGTCCCCTGTCTCCAATATGTGTCTGTGATCCCTGTGCTGTATAGAGTATCAGCTCTGCTGCATAGTCTCCTGTGTGTGTGATCCCTCTGCTGTATAGAGTGTCAGCTCTGCTGCATAGTCTCCTGTGTGTGTGATCCCTCTGCTGTATAGAGTGTCAGCTCTGCTGCATAGTCTCCTGTGTGTGTGATCCCTCTGCTGTATAGAGTGTCAGCTCTGCTGCATAGTCCCCTGTCTCCAATATGTGTCTGTGATCCCTGTGCTGTATAGAGTATCAGCTCTGCTGCATAGTCTCCTGTGTGTGTGATCCCTCTGCTGTATAGAGTGTCAGCTCTGCTGCATAGTCTCCTGTGTGTGTGATCCCTCTGCTGTATAGAGTGTCAGCTCTGCTGCCTAGTCCCCTGTCTCCAATATGTGTCTGTGATCCCTGTGCTGTATAGAGTGTCAGCTCTGCTGCCTAATCCCGTCTCCTGTGTGTGTGTTATCCCTGTGCTTTATAGAGTGTCAGCTCTGATGCCTAGTCCCCTGTCTCCAATATGTGTCTGTGATCCCTGTGCTGTATAGAGTGTCAGCTCTGCTGCTTAGTCTCCTGTGTGTGTGTGTGATCCCTCTGTTGTATAGAGTGTCAACTCTGCTGCTTAGTCTCCTGTGTGTGTGATCCCTGTGCTGTATAGAGTGTCAGCTCTGCTGCCTAGTCCCCTGTGTGTGTGATCCCTGTGCTGTATAGAGTGTCAGCTCTGCTGCATAGTCTCCTGTGTGTGTGATCCCTCTGCTGTATAGAGTGTCAGCTCTGATGCCTAGTCCCCTGTCTCCTGTCTGTGATCCCTGTGCTGTATAGAGTATCAGCTCTGCTGCCTAGTCCCCTGTCTCCTGTGTGTGATCTGTGATCCCTGTGCTGTATAGAGTGTCAGCTCTGCTGCCTAGTCCCCTGTGTGTGTGATCCCTGTGCTGTATAGAGTGTCAGCTCTTCTGCCTAGTCCCGTCTCGTGTGTGTGTTATCCCTGTGCTTTATAGAGTGTCAGCTCTGCTGCCTAGTCCCCTGTCTCCTGTCTGTGATTCCTGTGCTGTATAGAGTGTCAGCTCTGCTGCCTAGTCTCCTGTCTCCAATATGTGACTGTGATCCCTGTGCTGTATAGAGTGTCAGCTCTGCTGCATAGTCTCCTGTGTGTGTGATCCCTCTGCTGTGTAGGGTGTCAGTTCTGCTGCCTAGTCCCCTGTCTGTGATCCCTGTGCTGTATAGAGTGTCAGCTCTGCTGCATAGTCTCCTGTGTGTGTGATCCCTCTGCTGTGTAGAGTGTCAGTTCTGCTGCCTAGTCCCCTGTCTGTGATCCCTGTGCGGTATAGAGTGTCAGCTCTGCTGCCTAGTCCCCTGTCTGTGATCCCTGTGCTGTATAGAGTATCAGCTCTGCTGCCTAGTCCCCTGTCTGTGATCCCTGTGCTGTATAGAGTGTCAGCTCTGCTGCCTAGTCCCGTCTCCTGTGTGTGTTTTAGCCCTGTGCTGTATAGAGTATCAGCTCTGCTGCCTAGTCCCCTGTCTGTGATCCCTGTGCTGTATAGAGTATCAGCTCTGCTGCCTAGTCCCCTGTCTGTGATCCCTGTGCTGTATAGAGTATCAGCTCTGCTGCCTAGTCCCCTGTCTCCTGTCTGTGATCCCTGTGCTGTATAGAGTGTCAGCTCTGCTGCCTAGTCCCCTGTCTGTGATCCCTGTGCTGTATAGAGTATCAGCTCTGCTGCCTAGTCCCCTGTCCCCTGTCTGTGATCCCTGTGCTGTATAGAGTATCAGCTCTGCTGCCTAGTCCCCTGTCTCCTGTCTGTGATCCCTGTGCTGTATAGAGTGTCAGCTCTGCTGCCTAGTCCCCTGTCTGTGATCCCTGTGCTGTATAGAGTGTCAGCTCTGCTGCCTAGTCTCCTGTGTGTGTGATCCCTGTGCTGTATAGAGTGTCAGCTCTGCTGCCTAGTCTCCTGTGTGTGTGATCCCTGTGCTGTATAGAGTGTCAGCTCTGCTGCCTAGTCCCATGTGTGTGTGATCCCTGTGCTGTATAGAGTATCAGCTCTGCTGCCTAGTCCCCTGTCTGTGATCCCTGTGCTGTATAGAGTGTCAGCTCTGCTGCCTAGTCCCCTGTCTGTGATCCCTGTGCTGTATAGAGTGTCAGCTCTGCTGCCTAGTCCCCTGTCTGTGATCCCTGTGCTGTATAGAGTGTCAGCTCTGCTGCCTAGTCCCCTGTCTCCTGTCTGTGATCCCTGTGCTGTATAGAGTGTCAGCTCTGCTGCCTAGTCCCCTGTCTGTGATCCCTGTGCTGTATAGAGTGTCAGCTCTGCTGCCTAGTCCCCTGTCTCCTGTCTGTGATCCCTGTGCTGTATAGAGTGTCAGCTCTGCTGCCTGGTGAGTTGCTGATTACCAGAATAGGACCCGTCAGCTGCAGGGGACAATATGTGAGTATCTAAGTCATAATAATGGGGGCAATCCCAGTGACCGGGGAAAGATCCTCTGGGGAGAACGTTAATCTGTGACATCATTGTAAATTCATAGTTGAAAGTAAAGTTAGTTTTTAAAAATATATATTAATTTATTTTTGTTCATAAATGCAAATAAATTCAGTTAATGTAAGTTCTATGTTTTGTATGTAAATGCCTTTAAATTTACAGAAAACTATTTAAAGGCTGAAACAAAAAGCAGAAAAAAAAGTCATTGTAAGTATTTCTCAATATGTTGCTTTGTATACTCGCATTAGTGTGAGTCAGGGGTGTACTGGCAATAGGGCATACTGGGACAATACCTGGTAGGCCGCCAACTACCCTGCACTGGCCGGCTGCCGAGGCTCCGGCTTCTTACAGCGGGACAGGTGAACGGGAGCCACTGCGGGCTGTCAAGAGTGGCCTGGGGCGCGGCAACTCCCATTCACCTGGCCCGTGGCAAGGAGCCGGAGCTTCAGCAGCCGGCCAGTGCAGGGGAGCCTCCCTATGACGCACTGTGTCAGCACTGGAGCTTTACTGTCAATGTCATTTCCATAAAATCTTCAAAGTGGACCAAAATCCAGGACTGACAGAAAGAAATTGATTTTTTCTGGTGTACAGCTGTGGGGCCACATGTTTCAAGGGCAGAACTTGAGTGGGTGCAGGGGGTGTGACCGCACCAGGGCCCGGATGGTCAGGGGGGCCCCATCATTGCTGCTCCTCCACCTTATTTATCATATTTGTGCTCACTTGGCAGCATTTAGATGGAGGAAGCGGCATTTGTCTCTGCTGTTTCAGTTTTTAGTTGTCTAACTGCATCCAATTGATTTAAAATAGAAGAATGTCTACTGTATGAGCTGTGAAAGGGCCACATTTAATGTTCGCACCAGGGCCCCGTCACATTTAGTTACGCCACTGTTTATTAGGAACCTAAGCAATATTATTACATGAGTAGATGAAATATATCGGCCATTGTGTAACAGCACAACAGTGATTGCTCTGGAATGGTCTTGCTGACCCACTATGTTCTGTAAGGGACTAAATAGTAAAGGGGGACCTACACTCTAAACAAATGTACACCCTCTGCTGCCCCGCTTACAAGCCAAAAAGGCAGAGAGCCCAATATAGTGACCTCATCAATATTGGCAACATCATCATTCCCGTGAAGCCACCTGCCCACCGCCTGCTACAAGAGGGTGGCGCCAACATGATGACATCACCCACCCAGCTCAAGTAAGAAGAGAGCCGCCCTACAAGAATAGTGGGTACAAGCAGATTGGCTGCTGTGAGGGGAGGAGCTAAACCATGGGTGTAGGCCCTTTTAGGTTACAGGATATAGAGGTTTATTGTTCACTGTAGAGGGTTCTCCATATTTTTTATGTGCAATGTTCCTAGACATGTATGATACAATTCTGTAAATAAAAATACTTTGATAAAATGATGTGTTCTTTTTGGGGTTCTATATACTTTTAAATACATATATTTTATTATGATTATTACTATATTTTTTTGAAGTCTGCAGGAGCTCAACAGTGAAACACAGGGGGTTTATTTAAGGTAGACCAAAACCCAGGATTTTGACTATCCTGGGTTTTGGTCCTTGTCCCGCTGTGTGAAACCCCCCAGATCGCCGATGCCAACTCACCTCTTCCCGGTCCTACGGCACATGCGCGGCAGCTCGTCCAATCAGCGTGCTCGCTGACCTCACGCCATCTAAGCCGGCGTCTAAGACCAGCGGCTCTGATCACGCTAGCAGACGCATCCCCCTCTTCCCTCTAACAGGGAGCGTGCCCGCGTTGGCCATTCACAGATGCCTGGCGCAGACACCCGCACTGCTAGAGGGATAGCGGGGATGCGGCCGCAGCTTACGTGTGCGCAGTTGGCCCGAGAAGGTAAGCGAGCGCCGTGATCTGGGGGGGTTTCACATAGTGGGACATCCCGATTTTTGATGGGGAGGGAATCGATCGCCTGGGTTTTGGTCCACTTTAAGAAATGCTAAGGCCACATAGTGGCAGATGAGTGTCGGGTCCCAGTGCAAAAGGTGTATTTATCAATTCAAAAATCTAGAGCACCTGTGGTAGTGCGAGGTAGTGTCCTATCTATCCCGAAGTCCCATCTATCATCGGCACTGGTGATGAGATGAGTTCCCTACAGTGCCAGATAGGACCAGGCGCTCACCCTGCACTGTGTGGCCTTATCCTATACATGTCAATCCCGTTTTTTGTGCGCCTCTGCGAGCGTTATGTTTTTATTCTTTGTGTGTCACACACACCCCGCTTCCTGTAGTACTAACGTTCGGGTAAACCATCGCCAGATGCCATTGCAGAGAGAGAGATCTTGAAAACTGGCCCCTCCCAGTCTATATATACCTGGGACCTCCCACCTAATCCCCAGTGTTCTCTCTCTGCAAGATGCGTCAAGACAGAAGAAAGAGGTTAAACCCCGGCATCCCCCCCCCCCCCCCCCCCCCGGCGGGCTGTTAAAGCCGTCTGTTAAATGACGTTTCTTTTCTTTTATATTGTATGATATGAGTTCATATTCCCATTAGGGGAATTATGCTTAGGTCCATATATGTATATAATGGAGGTTTTTGTGGGTTATATCCCTGCCCATAGTGGTTCTTTCTTATGCATTGTACCTCATGCTTTATCCTTAGTTAGGCATCAGCATGCTTTAAGTGTATGTGCCTATATTTATATTAATATATATTTTTTTATTGAACCTCCTGTTTTTTTTTTTTTTTGTTTTTTTTTGGCTAATGTGTGTTTTTTTTTGTGTGCATATGCGGTTTATTCATGAATTTTCACATTGCTTTTGTCTTTTTTAGATTTGGGATACCCCTGCTGCATGGGTCTCCCAGTCTGATATACCTGGCTAGTCTTATTTTGGGGTCCAAAAAATCCTCCCACTCCCGGGACTTTAATTAATGAATAAGGGGCATCCCGGGTAGCTTATAGCATAAATCCCTGGGTTCTGCGAAGTCAAAAAAAATTTTCACCGAATGGAGGCTTCCAATGATACCGGAAATGGCTCTTCGGGGCAATCTAGGCAGTGTGGGGGTTGTGGGGTTCCACTCCCAGGTGATGATGTCATATTGTGCGTTCCTTGCGCCCAGCAGAATATTGCGCGCCAGTCTGGTACTCTGGCTCCTGGCTCTTCGCAACCTCAGTCATCGCCTGCCCCTCCACTTTTATTCCGGACCCCGTGTGACGTTGTCACAGCTGGGGATTCGCAATCTGAGTTTTGCGCTCGAGTGGCCACTCTTGAGAAGTTGTTGTCTGCACAGGTAGCTCAAAAGGCTACGGCTAAAAGGAAACACATTGCTTCTCCTCCTCTGACTCCTGCTGTGGAGGCAGCGGAAGTTTTGGACTGGTCAGATTGTCCTTTGCCTGAGGAAGGGGAAATCTTGGAAGATTTGGATGAGATTGATGCTCCACTGTTGACTGATACTTCGGCAGAATTGACTACCGGGGTGTCTTGTAATACTCCTTCTATCCTCTCCAAGGTTTTTGAAATTTTGTCTCTGGATCCACCTGTGGCGGCCCCTCTGCCTAAGGGTGAGCTTTTTGAGATGCCTAAGCCGCGTTTAGCGTTCCCTGGTCAGCTACATTTTGAAAGGGTTGCGCTTAAGGAATGGGAACAGCCGACCCGCCTGGTTGGTTCCCCGGCTAATTGGGACAGGCGGTATCCCTTTTCGGAGGAATTGGTCAAACTTTGGACGGTCCCCCCGGATGTGGATGCTCCGGTTTTGGGGCTCTCTAATACTTCAGTGCTGCATTCACCAGACACTACTACAATTAAGGATGTAGAGGATCGTAGAACTGGCTTGTCATGGTTTCATTAGCGCCGGTTCGACCTTGCGACCGGTATGTGCTTCGTCCATTGTCCTATTGGCTCTTAAAGTGGACCAACACCCTCAAAAATAACATTGCTTTAAATGATAAAACATAAAAAAACACTTACATTTTGATGATCCAGGCAGCCCTCTGTCCCTCGCAGCGTCTGCTTTCTGGAATGACCTTCGCCGGAAGTCCCGCCCTCCAGTGCTTGTACGTGTCCTTTGACTGGCATCTGCACTGTTAAGACGTGCATACCAGTCTCCCAGCATCGCGTGAATTCAGTTTCTCTTTCTTCAGGCGTGATGTCATCGTGGTGGGCGTGGCTTCTGTCTTCCAGACGTCTTCTCGGGAGCCTGCACGTCTCTCAGGTCTTGTTTATTCATGGGCAGGTGATTGACAACATGTGCTCAGCCATGATTGGCTGAAGCAGCATGAGTCTCCGCCTCCCCTCCCTCCCCCAGGGCTGTAGTTTCATTTCCTTTTGCCTTCTCTCATACGCTGTCTCTGGTTGATGCAGAGGTCAGGCAAGTTATGTTTTTTATACCTAATCAATCGTATCATGGTTTTGTTTCACATAAATAATTTTTAATATGCACATATACTAACTATGGCAATAAACTCTGAACTAAATATATATAACAACTATGGCCACACAATGCAATATAATCATATATACCAACTTTATATGGAAATACAATCACATCTTGCCAATTATACACAATCTATATTGAAATAAAAATCAGATCTTTGCAATTTTACTACATATATATACAATTATAGAACCGATCCTTGAAATTTGACTCCCTATATATGCAATTAGGAAACCGATCTTTGCAATCTGACTCCATATATATGCAATTAGTAAACCGATTTTAACAATTTTACTCCATATATATGCAATTAGGAAACCGATCCTTGCAATCTGACTCCATATATATGCAATTAGGAAACCGATCTTTGCAATTTTACTCCATATATATGCAATTAGGAAACCGATCTTTGCAATCTGACTCCATATATATGCAATTAGGAAACCGATCTTTGCAATTTGACTCCATATATATGCAATTAGGAAACCGATCTTTGCAATCTGACTCCATATATATGCAATTAGGAAACCGATCTTTGCAATCTGACTCCATATATATGCAATTAGGAAACCGATCTTTGCAATCTGACTCCATATATATGCAATTAGGAAACCGATCGTTGCAATCTGACTCCATATTTATGCAATTAGGAAACCGATCTTTGCAATCTGACTCCATATTTATGCAATTAGGAAACCGATCTTTGCAATCTGACTCCATACATATGCAATTAGGAAACCGATCTTTGCAATCTGACTCCATATATATGCAATTAGGAAACCGATCTTTGCAATTTTACTCCATATATATGCAATTAGGAAACCGATCTTTGCAATTTGACTCCATACATATGCAATTAGGAAACCGATCTTTGCAATTTTACTCCATATATATGCAATTAGGAAACCGATCTTTGCAATTTTACTCCATATATATGCAATTAGGAAACCGATCTTTGCAATCTCACTCCATATATATGCAATTAGGAAACCGATCTTTGCAATCTCACTCCATATATATGCAATTAGGAAACCGATCTTTGCAATCTGACTCCATATATATGCAATTAGGAAACCGATCTTTGCAATCTGACTCCATATATATGCAATTAGGAAACCGATCTTTGCAATTTGACTCCATACATATGCAATTAGGAAACCGATCTTTGCAATTTTACTCCATATATATGCAATTAGGAAACCGATCTTTGCAATCTCACTCCATATATATGCAATTAGGAAACCGATCTTTGCAATCTCACTCCATATATATGCAATTAGGAAACCGATCTTTGCAATCTGACTCCATATATATGCAATTAGGAAACCGATCTTTGCAATCTCACTCCATATATATGCAATTAGGAAACCGATCTTTGCAATCTGACTCCATACATATGCAATTAGGAAACCGATCTTTGCAATCTGACTCCATATATATGCAATTAGGAAACCGATCTTTGCAATCTGACTCCATATATATGCAATTAGGAAACCGATCTTTGCAATTTGACTCCATATATATGCAATTAGGAAACCGATCTTTGCAATCTGACTCCATATATATGCAATTAGGAAACCGATCTTTGCAATCTGACTCCATATACATGCAATTAGGAAACCGATCCTTGCAATCTGACTCCATACATATGCAATTAGGAAACCGATCTTTGCAATCTGACTCCCTATATATGCAATTAGGAAACCGATCTTTGCAATTTTACTCCATACATATGCAATTACGAAAACCGATCTTTGCAATTTTACTCCATATATATGCAATTAGGAAACCGATCTTTGCAATCTGACTCCATATACATGCAATTAGGAAACCGATCTTTGCAATCTGACTCCATATACATGCAATTAGGAAACCGATCTTTGCAATCTGACTCCATATATATGCAATTAGGAAACCGATCTTTGCAATCTGACTCCATATACATGCAATTAGGAAACCGATTTTGCAATCTGACTCCATATATATGCAATTAGGAAACCGATCTTTGCAATCTGACTCCATATACATGCAATTAGGAAACCGATCTTTGCAATTTTACTCCATATATATGCAATTAGGAAACCGATCTTTGCAATCTGACTCCCTATATATGCAATTAGGAAACCGATCTTTGCAATTTTACTCCATATATATGCAATTAGGAAACCGATCTTTGCAATTTTACTCCATATATATGCAATTAGGAAACCGATCTTTGCAATCTGACTCCATATATATGCAATTAGGAAACCGATTTTTACAATTTTACTCCATATATATGCAATTAGGAAACCGATCTTTGCAATCTGACTCCATATATATGCAATTAGGAAACCGATCTTTGCAATCTGACTCCATACATATGCAATTAGGAAACCGATCTTTGCAATCTGACTCCATATATATGCAATTAGGAAACCGATCTTTGCAATCTGACTCCATATATATGGAATTAGGAAACCGATCTTTGCAATTTGACTCCATACATATGCAATTAGGAAACCGATCTTTGCAATCTGACTCCATATATATGCAATTAGGAAACCGATCTTTGCAATTTGACTCCATACATATGCAATTAGGAAACCGATCTTTGCAATCTGACTCCATATATATGCAATTAGGAAACCGATCTTTGCAATCTGACTCCATATATATGCAATTAGGAAACCGATCTTTGCAATCTGACTCCATATATATGCAATTAGGAAACCGATCTTTGCAATTTTACTCCATATATATGCAATTAGGAAACCGATCTTTGCAATCTGACTCCATATATATGCAATTAGGAAACCGATCTTTGCAATCTGACTCCATATATATGCAATTAGGAAACCGATCTTTGCAATTTTACTCCATATATATGCAATTAGGAAACCGATCTTTGCAATTTTACTCCATATATATGCAATTAGGAAACCGATCTTTGCAATTTTACTCCATATATATGCAATTAGGAAACCGATCCTTGCAATCTGACTCCATATATATGCAATTAGGAAACCGATCTTTGCAATCTGACTCCATATATATGCAATTATGTAACCAATCCTTGCAATCTGACTCCATATATATGCAATTAGGAAACCGATCTTTGCAATCTGACTCCCTATATATGCAATTAGGAAACCGATCCTTGCAATCTGACTCCATATATATGCAATTAGGAAACCGATCTTTGCAATTTTACTCCATATATATGCAATTAGGAAACCGATCTTTGCAATCTGACTCCATACATATGCAATTAGGAAACCGATCTTTGCAATCTGACTCCATATATATGCAATTAGGAAACCGATCTTTGCAATTTTACTCCATATATATGCAATTAGGAAACCGATCTTTGCAATCTGACTCCATATATATGCAATTAGGAAACCGATCTTTGCAATTTTACTCCATATATATGCAATTAGGAAACCGATCTTTGCAATTTTACTCCATATATATGCAATTAGGAAACCGATCCTTGCAATCTGACTCCATATATATGCAATTAGGAAACCGATCTTTGCAATCTGACTCCATATATATGCAATTAGGAAACCGATCTTTGCAATTTTACTCCATATATATGCAATTAGGAAACCGATCTTTGCAATCTGACTCCATATATATGCAATTAGGAAACCGATCTTTGCAATCTGACTCCATATATAAGCAATTAGGAAACCGATCTTTGCAATCTGACTCCATACATATGCAATTAGGAAACCGATCTTTGCAATCTGACTCCATATATATGCAATTAGGAAACCGATCTTTGCAATCTGACTCCATATATATGCAATTAGGAAACCGATCTTTGCAATCTGACTCCATATATATGCAATTAGGAAACCGATCTTTGCAATCTGACTCCATATATATGCAATTAGGAAACCGATCTTTGCAATCTGACTCCATATATATGCAATTAGGAAACCGATCTTTGCAATCTGACTCCATATATATGCAATTAGGAAACCGATCTTTGCAATTTTACTCCATATATATACAATTAGGAAACCGATCTTTGCAATTTTACTCCATATATATACAATTAGGAAACCGATCTTTGCAATTTTACTCCATATATATACAATTAGGAAACCGATCTTTGCAATTTGACTCCATACATATGCAATTAGGAAACCGATCTTTGCAATCTGACTTCATATATATGCAATTAGGAAACCGATCTTTGCAATTTTACTCCATATATATGCAATTAGGAAACCGATCTTTGCAATCTGACTCCATATATATGCAATTAGGAAACCGATCCTTGCAATCTGACTCCATATATATGCAATTAGGAAACCGATCTTTGCAATCTGACTCCATATATATGCAATTAGGAAACCGATCCTTGCAATCTGACTCCATATATATGCAATTAGTAAACCGATCTTTGCAATTTGACTCCATATATATGCAATTAGTAAACCGATCCTTGCAATCTGACTCCATATATATGCAATTAGTAAACCGATCTTTGCAATCTGACTCCCTATATATGCAATTAGGAAACCGATCTTTGCAATTTTACTCCATATATATGCAATTAGGAAACCGATCTTTGCAATTTGACTCCATACATATGCAATTAGGAAACCGATCTTTGCAATTTGACTCCATACATATGCAATTAGGAAAATGATCTTTGCAATTTTACTCCATATATATGCAATTCGGAAACCGATCTTTGCAATTTGACTCCATACATATGCAATTAGGAATCCGATCTTTGCAATCTGACTCCATATATATGCAATTAGGAAACCGATCTTTGCAATTTGACTCCATATATATGCAATTATGAAACCGATCTTTGCAATCTGACTCCATACATATGCAATTAGGAAACCGATTTTTACAATTTTACTCCATATATATGCAATTAGGAAACCAATCTTTGCAATCTGACTCCATATATATATATGTGATTAGGAAACCGATCCTGGCAATTACATTTACTTACAAATGGCGTCATATACATATTATAGAGTGGAATTCTGGAATACTGGGTAACAAAAAAACTGCTACCAAAGGCATGCCAAACTAACCAGCCAACCATGCACATCCACCATGGGGCATCCCAAATAATTCAGCCAAAAAATGCACGGCCACCAGGGGCATCCCTAATAATTTTGCAAAAATACACAGCCAACAGGGGCATCCCAAATAATTCAGAAAAAAATGCTGGGACACCTGGGTCATCCCAAATTATTCTGAAAAAAATTAACGGCCATCTTGGACATCCCCAAAAAATTGGAAAAAAATACACAGCCACCAGGTACATCCCAAATAATTAAGACAACCATGCACATTCACCGGGTGCATCCCAAATAATTGTGCAAAAAATACACAGCCATCAGGGGCATCCAAAATAAATCTTGCAACTATGAACATCAACCTGGGGCATCCCAAATTGTTGACCCTACCATGCAAGACTACCAGGGGCGTCACAAGCTGTTCTGCCTACACGACCTTGCATCCTTACTGAAACTTGTTTCTCTAGAATGACGTTTATATTCCCCATTTGTTTTCGTTTTCAGTTATCCATTTATCCTATTTATTCGTTATGGCTGAAGAAGCAACCTCCTCTGCAGCCAGTGGAGGATCAGAGGATACTCCAGCATTTTATTTGTTGACGAGAGCCGAGAGAGTAAGATGCTGCAAGTCTGCGATAGAAGGAGAATGTCTTTCTATGACAAGTTAATTTGGTTGCAGACTATTTATTTTTTGGCCTTTTTTTTCTAGAAGCGTCGGATGATGGAGAAGTATTGGGCGACTTTTCCCGATCCCGGCACAGATTACTGCTTTCCAGACAATCCAGTTTGGGGAGAAGATGAGGAGATTCCTGAGGAGACGGAGGAGGACAGGGCCATGAGGGCGAGAATTGGGCACTGTGGATGGTGCAAGTGCGGCAAATGTCTGGCTATGGAGACGGCAGAGGAAAGCATTTGTTGCCAAGAGATAAACAATGTTTCCTTGCAGATTCCAGATGATGCACAATGCGTCACACAATCTTTGGAATTCTACCATGTTGTGCTGGCGGAATACAGCGTACGTGCACAGTCTAATGTGTATATGTACGATCATCCACATGAGCCGGATTCAAATATTAACAGGTTAGTAAAAATAAATTGTATAATTTTGAAATTTTTGATAAATAAATGGATCAAAACCCAGGATTGTGAATATGCTGGGTTTTGAACGCCAAACCCCGCCCCCCCCCCCCCCCCCCCACCCAAAGTGCTTAGTTTAAATCCACTCTTTCCAAGTCCTAGGGGCATGCAGGCACACTTGTTCAATCAAAGTGTATAAGCCTATGTCTAACACCAGCGACTCAGAACGCAGTTACGGGATGATCCCCCCTCTCCTCTAACATGGACCGTGCCTGCGTTGGCTGTTCAACAATGCCTGCCGTGGGCACGTTCCCAGCAAAAGGTATAGCAGTGATCTGCCCGTGGGACAGGGAAACAAGGTAAGTTTATAGGGACACCAGGGTTGATTTCATACAGCGGGGAATCATGAATTCGACCATGAAAGTATTAATCGGCATGAGGCTTCTTGTGGCTTTGGTTCCTCTTAAAATTTAAGCAAAACCCAGGGTTGCTATTATCCCTGTTTTGGTCCTTTTCCGCCAGGGTACCCCCATTGGTGCGAATGCACGTCCAATCGGCACCATTGGAGCCGCTAAGCTATGCACGTCTGAGCGACGTCTTAGCACAGCGGCTCCGAGCACACTCATGTATGGATCCCCCCTGCTTCCCTTTATCAGTGACCGTGTCCACGTCGGCCATTCAGAAATGTCTGGCGCCTGGACGCACACTGCTGGAGAGGTAGCAGGGATGTCGGCGCTTCATGTGCATGTGCTGTTGAAGTGGGAATTAAGATAAGTACATCGGGCATCCTGGGATGTGACCCAGGATGGGAAAATGACACCCGAGACCGTGGAGCACACAGGGAATGCACAAAAAATTATAATTCCTTTGCTTTATCCTAATGTAAAAGCCATTGTTATTATACTATGGGAATATGTATTAATTTTTTATTCCTTTATTTTTCAAGGAGATATCGAAAGGTTGCCTATAGGAGTTTTACAGGCTGGGTACATGGCTGAGTACTTGGCAAAGGCAATCGAAGGCCCATACCATCATGTGTTGTCCATGCAGTGAGGGAAAAATATCCGGACCCCGAAGGTGTATACACAGGGTACTACCCTGATTATAACGCCGCTGACATGGCCTTGGGATGAACTTTTTGCGTTTACTCTTTCAGCAGTTATTTATTTGTTTTTCATGTTTGTTCTAATTATAATTATATCTAAATTAAGTTAATAAAAGTTTTTATTTTTATCAAGTTACTTTATTGGTTTTTGTAATATTCATGGTATTGAATCTATTATTTATTAAATTTATAGTGCTAGATGCTAAATTGATAAAAAAAAAATTGTGAATGCTAGTCAATTTAGTGCTCCAAAAAGAATGAATTTTATGGTGCCGGGGGGATTGTCAGAACCTGGGATTACGGTTTTACCCCCGTAATTTTTTATAAACTTCTGCTATCACAGGAAAGTGCACCATATGCACACGCTACACTTGGCTTGCTCGGCTGCATAGAGCTTTATATTGCAACCAGTTATGGATTTAAAATGGTCCACTTCAATGGTGCCCCACTATGTGTAACCCCCCAGATATCCGGATAAAACTCGCCTCACCCTGCTCCTACGGCACCTGCGTACCCGCTAGCCAATCAGTGCACTTGGAGCCATTGAGCTATGCGTGTCTAATCACCGTCAAAGCTCAGCGGCTCGAAACAAGCTGGCAGCCGGATCTCCTGCTTCCCTCTAAGAGGGATCGTGCCGTGCCATGCTAGAGGGAAGTGCGAGTTGTGGACCGCGCATTCACTGTAGGACCGGGAATCCGGTAAGATTTACCGGCATCCTGTGGGGATACTGGGTGTTGGATCACTTTAATGCGTGCAAAAAGCCATAGTTGTGCCTAACTTGGGTTTTTCTGTCCTTTGGTGCCCCTCCTCTTTGAAAACGCTCTGGGTCAGCACAACACACTCAACTCTTCCTGGTTCTATGACGCATACAGGGACAATCGTCCAATCATTGTGCTTTACTCAAGCCCCTTTGGCCATGAACTCATTTTCAGTAGCTCCATATTTGCTCGAGGATTCACAGGCCAAACTGCTCACTTTCCCATGGGGCATCCAAAATCCGGATGCCCTAAATGCAACCCCCCCCTTGAACCATACACTAAACATGTTCCCCTTTCTGACCACACATTACCTACCTGGGTCTGCATCAGCACTATACCTTTAGCCTAAAGTGGACCAACACACTCCTAGATCGGGCATGCAATCTATAAGATTCCCTGGCTGATCTGATCCCTCCATGCAGGGCATCTAACATCCGTATGCCCCGCTGTGTGAAACCCCCCCCATTCACCTTACCTTACTCATGGTCCAACACTGCATGTGCAGGCCGCGGCCGCATCTCACGCTTCTCTCTAGCAGTGCGCGTACCCAAGCCGGCCATTTGGTTATGGGCGTTGTGTGCACGCTACCTGTTAGAAGGAAACATGCTCAGAGCCGCTGTGGTTGGAAGCCGCTTGGAAGTTCATAACACAGCGGCTCCGAGTGCGCTGATTGGACGAGCGGCCCCGCATGTGCTGTAGAAGCGGGGTGAGGTGAGATTTAATGGGCGTTCTGGGAGGTTTCACGCAGCGGGGCACCCCCAACCTGTGGAAGTAGAGCAAAGCAGAGGATCGTGAAAAACCTGGGTGTTGTTCTACTTTAAAGCATGCGAGCGCAAGGCAGTTGAGAATGGACAATTAAAGATGTTGGAGGGAAGTTGGAGATGCTGCCGCGGCCTGTGCATGTACCAATGGTCAGGGAACTAAGGTGATTGCACCTTTGCGACCTCGGGTGTTTCACCCAGGGGTCCATCTCGATTTTGAATGCCCCTGGGGGAGGTAATGGATCGGCCTTGGAATCTTAAAGATTACAGGGCCTATCTTGCTGGGTTTTGTTACAATTAGGAAGCATCATACAGCATTGCTGTTTGAGTGAATACAGTGCAGTCCCCGACGTCTTTAGACTTAGATAATTTGAAATAAAGTAAACTTAATACGTATTGACTATATGCCATTTCAATTTATTGAACATGAAAACAGGTTATTTGGGTTGTCAAATAGGAAATCAACAATTACTACACATCGCTGCGGAAGCACAAAAATCAAACATATTTATAGGGGTTCACAAATTTTGCTTGTAGAAATCGTTGATCCCTGAAATAAAAAAAAAAAAAAATTTTGTTACAACTGGGTATAAACAGATGGATTTTTGCAACTTGTGAGTTTTGGTACAGCGGATAGCATAATTGGAGTACATTTTATGCTTCATAAATTGTGACCAGCTATTGTTGAAATTACAATGCACTAAATTATAAACTAGCATAATGAAAATCCATATCCTGCAAAACTGCTAGACTTTTGGCATACTCACTTGCCCCGGTCAATGCAGACAGAGAGCCAGCTAAAACACTTTTGGTCACGGATCTATGGTTCATACACCCTGGCGGCCTAACCCCCCCCCTGTTACCAGTTACACAGATTGTAAATACGGGGGGCTTTCACAAATCCGCGTTGAATTGTACTTCCAACTTAAAGTGTACCAACACCCTGGATTTTGAATATCCTGGGTTTTGGTCCACTTCAGTGGGGCACCCCGATCGGGGGTGCCCCGCTGTGTGAAACCCCCCCCGAATGCCCGGAAACACTCACCTCACACCGCTCCCACGTGACTCGCTCGTCCAATCACAGCGCTCAGAGCCGCTGTGGTATGCACGTCCAAGTGGCGTACAACTACAGCGGCTCTGAGCGCTGGAGGCCGCGTCTCGCGCTTTCCTCTAACAGGGAGCGCGTCCGTGTCGGCCATTCACAAACGGCCGTCGCGGGTGCGCGCCATTCTAGAGAGAAGTGCGAGACGCTGATGGAATGGGGTTGAGGTAAGGTTTCTGGGCGTCCTGGGGGGTTTCTCCCTGTGGGACATCCAGATTTTGGACGCCCTGCGCGGAGGGATATGATCGGCCCGGGAATCTTATAGATTCCCGGGCCGATCCCCACTGGGTGTTGGTCCACTTTAAGAAGTGGTGACAGCAATCATGCGTCTGCTGCTGGCACATCTACATTCCACCAAAACCAAACTTAATTTTTTATGGCACCGTTTATTTGCTCTGTGGAACCAACCCAGGCCACACCGTACACTTATCTTGGTTCCTGATCCAACAACACATGCGCAATCCACGCCCACATCACCGCTATACTTTTTGATAGGAATGTGACTGTGGCAGTCATAGCTGAATGGTTGGCGCTGGCATGCTCCCTGTTAGAGTGAAGCAGGGGATCCGGACGCGAGTTCACTCAGAACCACTGTTGTTAGACAAAGGCTAAGAAGCTCTGATTGGAACAGTGGATGCATATGCCCCCTACGACCAGGAGGATGTGAGTTTGTTACAGCAAGCAAGGCTGGTTTCACACAGCGGTGCACACCCCAAGGGTGAGCACCAAGGGCGAGGACAAAAACCCAGGATAGACAAATTTCTTGGATTTTGGGCCATAGTAACGCAATACATATAGTGTTTTCCACTTGTAAGAGAAACATACCAATAATTCTACACACCCCCGTTGTATTATCTTTATGTGGTAAAAAATAGCAATATTTTAGCACAGAAAATAAATATATAAAATCTCAATCAAAAATTAAATGTAACATTACCTCAGTGCTGATGTATATAAAACCTGCATGCCGTAAATAAACTTGAAATCTGGATCGTAAACGTAACAACTCCACAAACATGTAGAATCTTCGAAAAAAAATCATATAAATTACCTAAAGGTGGGCAGAAATTGCAAAGAACATCAGTCATTTGTAATATCCTCTCTTAGAAGGTGTGTTAGAATAAACTTACCAAATACCGAACTTTCCTGATTGTTTCCATATTTCATGTAAAACGTTAAAACGAGTAACTTCAAAAGTCTAGAAGATATAGACGGCAGGAAAACTAATCATTGCTGGTCCTTAGTTGCTTGTATCCACTGTATGCTGTTGTCCAAATCGTGATCTTTGCCTCTCCACAGCTACGCTTTTTGTTGGCTGTGGAATTTTTGAAATGTGGGAAGGCAAATCTGTCGCACGAGATCGCCAATCAGAGGTCCTTCTCCCTCCTGCAAACTTCAGGGCAGCTTCAAGAATATTGGACATGTGATCCAATTTAATTGGCTCCAGTACTTGGCGACTTATCCATTTTTTACCTCCCTTAGAATAATCTACCTTGTGTCTTGGAGCTCCAGCAGCGTCACTTCCCTCTCTCGGATGATGGATTGTTGCTTGTTTTCTCCCAACATTGTTATTGTGAGTTAGGATTGCCAATCTAGTCCTAGCCTCCATGGAGTCAAAGCTATAGGCGATTCTTTTCGGCCTGTACTTAAGTACCATACTGTGGTAGGTCTCTAAATTGCCAGTTAGACAGAAATCTGTGAGATGCTTTAGGTCTTTTTCCAGCTGTTTGTCCTCGACAATAGTGCGCAGTGCCTGATATGCTTGCGAATTGGGGATAAGCCATTTGGGTCTCTCAGGTGAATCTTCCAATGGTAAGTGGCGGCAGTGATATTCCATTGATCCCTCTTTCCATGTATGCTGGTTTACTACATGGTACATAACACCATACCATAGTGACCGCAATGTATGTTCATCTCCTTGACAATTGCGACAACTCCAATAAAAGTGATTGATTATTGGAGCTATCCATGGTGCCAAATCCTGGGATGCAGATTTTCTTGAAGCCATAACCAATTTTCTTCGCAAGGATCGCACATAGTGCCAGATGTCGAACTGGTGATCCAAGTCTGCATATTTTTCAGCCATAAGCTTACGTATCCCAGAGTGTTTGTCAGTGCCAACCATTATGACTTCCAGTTGTTCCTCTAACACTCGGTCTAGACATCTTTGAAATGCCAGCTTCTCCATCGCAGCTGATGACGTAGCTTGGGTCACCTGTACCACTTCAAAATCGACAATATGTTTGGTTATCAAATTCATAAAGGTGTATACACAAAATTTGGCACTGTGACCGGGTGAATCACACTGACCATCCCCTGCAAGGTATAAAGATTCATGTCCGATGACAGCCTTGACTCTTGTTTTTTCTTCCAACCAAATCTCATAAATGGAGGGGAAAAGAAAGCGAGATTGGTATCGGTTAAATAAGGTACTGCCAAAAATTTCTACACCCGCCAAGTTGAATAGTTCTTTAACTTTTGTGTAGCTGGAACCACTACACAGTATTGAAGCTGAAATTAAAATGTTTCCTGCTGGAAATTTGTTTATTAGTGGTTGGCTTTCCCAAACTTTGAATTCATGGCCGTCTTTGCATTTCCCAAAAACTGTCAACAGAGTTCCTGAGACCAATTTCCGTAAATATTTGACCTTTAGTAAACAATGTTCATGACCACAATATTGGGCATAGAACAGTTGATCAAGGCATTTCTCGAAAACCAAAAATTTACGATCACTTATTATGGATTTTTCGTCAGAATAAGTAGGTTTGGTTATTGGTCGGGGAGGTGAAAATTGAAAAGCTATGTCTGAATCATCAGTTGCAGCTTGTAGATCTTCTGAATGCAGTGTGTCATCCAAATCATATCTTCCACGTTTTTTTGGTGTTGGATCTCCACTGGTGTCTGACTGAACAGTAAATTGAGAATTCTGCTCATTTATTTCTTCGAGAGATTGCACTTCAAAATGAGAGGCTGCAAACTGATGTTCAGGAAGGGCATGTATGGGAGAGAATTGTAGTGAATGAACAGTTGACTTACTAATTTTCTTTTGAGGAGTTGAATGAACTCGAGCACCAGTTGTTAAAGTACCTAGAGGAATGTTGACCATAGCGGATTCTAATGTTGTCCGTTCCTCTGGTTTATCCAGTGTTGTTTGACTGGACTTGTCACTGACAACAATAATCGCAGTTTGTGTTGAAGCATTTCTCGTTTCAACATTCTTCCAAAACTGTGTTGAATGACACTCACAACAACAAGTAACAGGTCCAGCGTTCAGAACCATTGGAATTTCCACTTCTGCTAAACCGATCATGGTGTCGTCTGATGTTTGTGCACAAGATGTACCTGGTTGTGGTTCCAGGCTGGTGGATGAGCTGGTGGTAGAATCCGTTTCCTTCTTTCTTTGACGAATTGCAATATTATCGCTTTCCTGTGGAAACATCGATGGGATCGCTGTTGGCAATAGATTTTTTTTTGCCATTTTTAATTGTGAAACATTCTTCTGTGAAATGTTTAGTACACATTCGATACTTGTCGGAATGTGTGTCTTGCAGTATTAAGGGGATTAGGTCTTTCTTTACATTTATGTCTGCTCCTGCAGCATCCAGCCATTGCTCAAGCTTCTCCAGAGATTTGGGAAAAACATGTAGATGTATTATAGTTTCTCCGATTTTTTTGTTGCTTGACAGTCGTACACAGCTTGACAATGCACTTGGGCATTTCTAAAAGGAGGAGAAAAAATAATTGATTTGACGGTCCCAAATATACAAATATCATATAGTAAACATTATAAAGGTATTTACATATTCTACTATTATTAACTCTTTTTAGCAATTATATTCAAAAACAAGAATTTTGTTTCCCATTGCCTTGATAGCGGCTTAGAGGAATGGACGCGAATGGCTCCGATTGTGCAACAACCATGCAAAGTAGTGACTTGGCAAAGTAATTTAGATTGCTATAATTTTTTGGTATGGCGAATTGGGACATTCAAAAACGATTTTACATATGGTAAAATAAATCCCAGGAGAGTCATCAAAACGGACTTTGATATACATTACAGTGTTTTGCTTATTCAAGATAAGTGGTAATTTCCTATGTGCTCCCCGGTCTGGGGTGCCCCGCTTTGTGAAACCCTCCTGGATTCCCTAAATCAAATCACCTATTCCAGCTCCTAGAGCGCATGTGCGTGCCCTTTTCTAATCAATGCCATTGGAGCCACTGACGTAGATGAAGATGAAGATGCCATCTAAAGCCAGCAGCTATGAGGGTGCTGGCTGCTGCTTCCTTCACATGCCTCTAACAGGGAGAGTGCCCATGCCTGACAATAACAAATGCCTGGCTCGGGGATGCGCCATGCTGGAATGAAAGCATAGTCCAACGCATTCACCCATTGAGCCGAAACAACGGTGACTGAATAGGGGTGAATGGTTTGGGTTGTCACAGAGGGGTATAATGTTTCTTGATTTACCAAGGATAGGAAGTTGATCGTATAAGGAATCTTATAGATTCCATGCAAATCAAGCTTGGATTTGATTGAAAAAATTGACCCACACCCAAGGGGGATCGGGTTGGGAATCTATAAGATTCCCGGGCCGTTCAGATTCCACCCCGTGGGGCATACAAAATCGGGATGTCCCACGTGGTGAAACCACCCAGGAAGACCAGAAACCTTACATCAACCCTGTTGCAATGGCGCTTGCGCGGACCGCGTCTCGCACTTCCCTCTAGCAGGGTTAGAGGGAAGCGCAAGACGCAGCCTCCAGCGCTCTGAGCCGCTGTTGTTGGACGCCGCTTGGACGCGCATAACACAGCGGCTCTGAGCGCTGTGATTGGACGAGCGAGTCACGTGGGAGCGGGGTCAGGTGAGTGTTTCCGGGGGTTCGGGGGGGTTTAACACAACGGGGCACCCTCGATCGGGGTGCCCCACCGAAGTGGACCAAAACCCAGGATAGTCAAAATCCAGGGTGTTGGTACACTTTAAACAAACATTTTAGAATTAACTTGGCTAAAGCTTTATTTTGAAAAGTTATAAACTTACTTGGTCCGCTATGTTTGTAGTCTCAAGTCACACGTGTCAGGAGAGGATCGATCAATCACTTTCAATTGCAATGCACGAATATCTTCGACGAAATGCTGCTAAATTAAAGTTTCAACAATTTATTTCGGTTAGTGATGAATATAGTGCACACATATTGACCCATATTTGTGACACATAAGATAAATAATTTGTTACTATCGAAAGTACGCTGATTTCCGTGCGTTTCTTAGGGCAACGCCAGAGTTGCATCTTCACCATGTTCTCACACCAGATCTCAAGCGTTACAAAACCCAGGTCTTTGACCAATAAGGTCTATTTTACGACAACATTCAAAGTATAATGCCCGGATCATGAATATCCTGTATTGCTGCAACTAAAGCGTTTTGTAAGTTTCTAAGGTAGCGATGTCCCATGCTTCCAGTTTTAAAATTGGGGTTTTTTAAAAAATTAGTAAAATATTTATTTGGGATGTCCCTGGTGGATGTGCATGGTCGGCCTATTAATTTGGGATTCCCATGGTGCCCTAGCATTTTTTTCAGAATTATTTGGTATGCCCCTGGTGGCCGTGCATTTTTTACATAATTATTTGGGATGCCCCTGGTGGCCGTGCATTTTTGGCATAATTATTTAGGATGTTCCTGGTGGTTATATATTTTTTGCAACATTATTTTGGATGATCCTGGTGGTTGTGTATTTTTTAATGAATTATTTAGGATGCCCCTGGTGGCCGTGCATTCTTTGCAGAATTGTTTGGGATTCCAAGAGTGGCCATGCGTGTTTAGCAAAATTATTTGGGATGCCCCTGGTGGATGTGCATGGTTTGCTGGTTAGTTTGGCATGCATTTGGTAGCAGTTTTTTTGTTACCCAGTATTCCAGGATTCCACTCTATAATATGTATAGGACGCCACTTTGTAAGGAAATGACAGAGGGATAATTCAGAATCAATTAATAATTGTTTATGTATAATTGTATAATGGAGTTGCCAAGATCGGTTTAATAATTGCATTTATTGGGAGTAGAAGTGCCAAGATTGGATTAGGATTTGCATATATATAGAGTAGAAGTGCCAAGAGTTGATTTAGATTTGCACATATAAATAGCAGAATCGCCTAAATTGGTTTACCAATTGCAAATATATGGATTAAAAATAACAAGATCTGTTCTATATAAATGACGCTCCCACCATGCCGGCATTTTTTATTTTTTTTTCAGGGAAAATTTGATCTGCACGAACCCAAAAAATATTCGCGTTCGCGACGAATCGAATTTTCTCTGAAATTCGGAGCGAATTCCGGTTCGGACGAACCGGTTTGCTCAGTCCGAACTGGTTTGCTCATCTTTAATAGTTGGTATATATGATTAGGTAGAGCGTAGATGCGCGAGTGGACAGGCAGTTAGTTTGGTGGATGACTGTGCCTCCAGGGTCTAACAATTCCACCTTAGCTCCAGAGCAGCTGCTGTTTCAGGGCCTAGTTAGGTAGGTGAGTGGGCAGATAGTTGGGTGGTCCAGTAGGCAGATAGTTGGTTGATTGGAGGGTAGGTAGGTGGGAGGCTCAGCAGGTAGGTAGGAAGATAGGTGGGTGAGTGAGTGGGCAGGTATATAAGTTGGCGGGTCGGTAGGTAGGCAAGGTCGGTAGGTAGGTGGGTGGGTCAGTAGGCAGATAGTTGGTTGATTCGAAGGTAGGTAGGTAGGTTGGAGGCTCAGCAAGTATGTAGGAAGGTAGGTGGGTGAGTGGGCAGGTAGGTAGGTGGGAAGGGCAGTAGGTTGAAAAATGGGTAGGTAGGTGGGTCATGAGGCACATATGTAGGTAGGTCAGTAGGCAGATAGGTGGTTGATTGGCAGGTAGGTAGGTAGGTTGCAGGCTCAGCAGGTATGAGGGAAGGTAGGTGGGTGAGTGAGTGGGCAGGTAGGTAGGTGGGAAGGGCAGTAGGATGAAAAATTGGTAGGTAGGTGGGTCAATAGGCAGATAGGTGGGTGATTGGTAGGTAGGTAGGTTGCAGGCTCAGCAGGTATGAGGGAAGGTAGGTGGGTGAGTGAGTGGGCAGGTAGGTAGGTGGGAAGGGCAGTAGGCTGAAAAATGGGTAGGTAGGTGGGTCATGAGGCACCGAGGTAGGTGGGTCAGTAGGCAGATAGGTGGTTGATTGGCAGGTATGTAGGTAGGTAGGTTGCAGGCTCAGCAGGTATGAGGGAAGGTAGGTGGGTGAGTGAGTGGGCAGGTAGGTAGGTGGGAAGGGCAGTAGGCTGAAAAATGGGTAGGTAGGTGGGTCAATAGGCAGATAGGTGGGTGATTGGCAGGTAGGTAGGTTGCAGGCTCAGCAGGTATGAGGGAAGGTAGGTGGGTGAGTGAGTGGGCAGGTAGGTAGGTGGGAAGGGCAGTAGGCTGAAAAATGGGTAGGTAGGTGGGTCATTAGGCACATAGGTAGGTGGGTCAGTAGGCAGATAGGTGGGTGATTGAGTGGGCAGGTAGGTAGGTAGGAAGGGCAGTAGGCTGAAAAATGGGTAGGTAGGTGGGTCAATAGGCAGATAGGTGGGTGATTGGCAGGTAGGTAGGTAGGTAGGTAGGTTGCAGGCTCAGCAGGTATGAGGGAAGGCAGGTGGGTGAGTGAGTGGGCAGATAGGTAGGTGTGTGAGTGGCCAAGCAGCAGATCCACCCGCTTACACGCACACTGGGCCGAGGCTCCCTCCCGCATACCAGCTGGTTGGCTGATCTTGCGATCCCTCTGCCCGCCTGCCTGCTAACCATACAATCCGCCCGCCTGCTTGTTTGCCATAGTTGGTTGGCATATGAGCATATTATAAATTTTATATATAAAAAAAACACATATTTTTAATATTTACTTATATTAAAAAAATCAATAACTCACCTATCCTACGCGTCCAACGAAAGCACGTGCAAACGAAGCGTAGGGGAGGAAGATAAGGCAGCAGGGAGGAGCTGAAAGGTGGAGGGAGTGAAAGGCGGGGATATGCCAATGAGGAGGCATATCCCTGCCTTTCACTCCCTCCGCCTTTCAGTCTCTTCTCTGCTCTGAAGAGCGCGCTCACGTAGATAAAAAAAAAAAAAAAACGCGCATGCGCAGTAGCGCCGCTAGGTAAAGTGAAGCGCCGCTTGGCACGGGAGCGAGCGGCGCTTCACTTTACCTACCTCGGCACTACTGCGCATGCGCGAGGTTTAGAAGAGGAAGAGGTCAAACGATCTCTTCCTCTTAGATGTAAAACAAATATGGCGGCGCGAAATTGAAATTGACGCGACGCTGCGCTGGATCATCTAAGGTACGTTTTTTTTTTATTATTAACTATAACGAGTCCTGGAGAATATAATGGAGTATTAAATGACGGAAAAAAAAAAAAACGTGAGGGTGTTGGTCCACTTTAAAGCCATGATCAAAAATTTGTACGCGGATCTTGAATCCGGAATGTGAGGAGTTTACCTCTCTTCAACTGTGTGAGTCTTTTGCTTCTTTTGTTCTGGCCGCCCAAGATGATGCTATGGCCATGTGTGGCAGGACATCAGCTCTTTTGGTTGCTATTCGGCGGTCAGTGTGGCTCCGTCAATGGACGGCGGATGTTGGTGCTAAAAGATCACTTACAGCCCTTCCTTTTCTGGGTTTACGCCTGTTTGGTGACAAGTTGGATTCAGTCACCAAGGGAGGCAAGTTGCCTCAGCGCAGGAAGCCGCGACGTCTTTTTCGAGGAACCTCTTCTTTCAATCCTTCCTTTCGGGGAGCCAGGGCAGGCAGAGGGGCCTCCCTTCCCGCTACCAGGGGCACGAGCTGGAACCGGGGGCGAGGTCGCGGCCGTTTCGGTCATTCGTGGGGCTCTAAGCCTAAGTCCACGCCCAAGCCTGCTCAGTAATGAGGGAGCGCCCTCAACCGTGAGGGTGGGGGGACGGTTGCGACACTTCTCCCAGATTTGGGTCCGGGCGGTCCCGGACAGATGGATTCGGGAGGTGGTGTCGTCCGGTTACAAGCTGGAGTTCCAGTCCCGTCCTCCCTCAAGGTTTTTCAGGTCCCGAATACCTACCGATCCTTTGGTCGCCCAAGAACTCCGAGTGTCAGTAAGGAATCTTCTAGAATTGGCGGTCATCCATCCGGTGCCAATTTCGGAATTGGGTCTCGGTTTCTATTCCAATCTCTTCACGGTACCCAAAAGGGACGGATCAGTGCGTCCTATCCTGGATCTGAAGTTCCTCAACAGGTTCATTCGTCCACGGAAGTTTCGCATGGAAACTCTGCGCTCGGCCATCACTTCTCTTCGGCAGGGGGACTTCATGACGTCCATAGACATAAAGGATGCTTATCTGCATGTTCCCATCTGCCCGGTCCATCAGCGTTTTCAGCGCTTCGTGGTGGAGGATTGGCATTTTCAATTCGTGGCTCTTCCGTTTGGTCTTACCTCTGCGCCAAGGGTATTCACCAAGGTTCTAGCAGGGGTGATGGCCATTCTCAGAACTCAAGGCATTCGAATTTTGCCTTACCTGGACGACCTTCTCATCATGGCTCCTTCCTTCAATCAAGCGGAGAAGGACACCAGCACGGTGGTTTCTACGCTGGAAAGCTTCGGTTGGGTGATCAACTATCCCAAGTCCTCCCTGGCTCCGGCCAGGGTGGTATCCTTTTTGGGGATGACAATAGACTCTTGTCAGCACAGTGTTTATCTACCTCAGTCGAAGATACTTTTGATTCAGGATTTGGTTCAGGTTCTTCTCTCCAATCCTCAACCGTCCATCCGTCTGGGGATGAGGCTGGTGGGATTGATGGTAGCCTCCTTCGAGGCAGTTCCCTTTGCTCAGTTTCACACCCGGACGCTTCAGCTTCACCTGTTGGCATCTTGGGACCGTTGTCCACGTTCATTGGACCGACCTTTCCAGTTGTCCTCCCGGGTCCGGCAGTCCCTTCAGTGGTGGCTGGTTTCGAACAATCTCCTGAAGGGCAGGTCCTTTCTGACTCCTCTCTGGGAGACTGTCACCACGGACGCCAGCCTTTTGGGTTGGGGGGGTTTTTGGAAGGATCTTCAGTTCCAGGGGCAGTGGGGTCCTCGAGAGGCTCACTTGCCCATCAATGTTCTGGAGCTGAGAGCTATCCGTCTGGTTCTTTCTCTTCTGACTCACCATGTCCGGGGCCTTCCGGTTCAGGTTCGTTCGGACAACCGGACGGCGGTTGCCTACATCAATCATCAGGGAGAGACTCGCAGTCTGGGAGCTCTCAGAGAGGTTTCCCTGATTCTGACCTGGGCGGAGGCCCATGTTCCTTGCCTGTCGGCAGTTTACATTCTACTATTCTTCTAAGCAGATGCTCCTCCCGTCTGGGGGAATGGTCTCTCCATCCTCAGATTTTTCAGGCTCTGTTCTTTAGGTGGGGAACACCGGAGGTGGGCCTGTTTGCTTCTCGTCACAACTACAAACTTCCGACCTTTGTGTCAATGTCTCAGGACCCTCTGGCTCTGGCGGTGGATGCCATGTCTCTGAGCTGGGGGGAACTGGGGTTCCTGTATCTGTTTCCTCCGATTCCCTTGCTAGGAAGAGTGTTAAGAAAGTTGATTCTGGAAGAGGCTCCAAGGTGGCCAAGAAGGATGTAGTTCACGGATGTTGTTCGGATGGCAGTGGATCAGTTCGAACTTCCTCTGCGGCCGGATCTTCTCACTCAGGGTTGGCTGGGTCCCCCAATTTACCAACGCTGGCTTTGACGGCTTGGCTGCTGAAACCTCCATCTTGAAGGAGGAAGGTCTTTCGGATTCGGTTATTAAGACTTATTTGTGCTCGAAAGAGGTCTTCTTCTGCTATCTATTATAGAACCTGGCGTTCTTACATCGATTGGTGTGGGCTAGGTCTTTGCCCTGCAGAGTCTTTTCTGTTTCCAGAGTTTTGGATTTTCTTCAATCTGGACTGGATGCTGGTCTGCAGCTTAATACCTTGAAGGGGCAGGTTTCTGCCTTGTCTATTTTCTTTCAGAAGGCTTTTGCGCTTCATCCGTTGGTCAAGACTTTTTTCCAGGCGGTTACGCATCTGCGGCCTCCCAGGAAGGCTTTGCTACCTGTTTGGGATCTGAATTTGGTGTTGTCTGCTCTTCAGGCTCCTCCTTTTGAGCCTTTGTCGGATATTGCTCTTTCCACTTTGACTCAGAAGGTAGTCTTTCTAGTGGCTATCACTTCTGTTCGGCGTGTCTCTGAGTTGGCGGCCTTGTCTATTCAGGCGCCCTACCTTGAGAGACATCAAGATAAGGTGGTATTTCGGTTCAAATCGGATTTTCTTCCTAAGGTTGTTTCTGCATTTCATCTGAATCAGGACATTGTTCTTCCCTCCTTGTGTCCTAACCCCAAGAATGACAAGGAGAGGGTTTTGCACTGTTTGGATGTTGTTCGCTGTGTTGAATTTTATTTGCGTGCTACCCTCTTCTTTCCGTAAGACTGATGCCTTTTTCGTTGTGCCTTGTGGGCCTAGGAAGGGTTTGGCCCCGGCTAAATCTTCCATTAGTAAATGGATTCGTCAAGCTATTATCGGTGCCTATACGGCTAAGGGAAAAGTTCCTCCTTTCCGTATCACTGCTCATTCTACTCGTGCTATTGCTATTGCTATTGTATTGTAAGTTTGTAAGGCGGCTACTTGGTCTTCGGTTCATACCTTTTCAAAGTTTTATAAGGTTGATGTGCGAGCCTCAGCGGATGCTGTGTTTGGCCGCAAAGTTCTGCAAACTGCAGTGGTTTGAGTTATGCTTCATTTTCCTGCTGGATACCCACCCTTTAGGGACACTGCTTTTGGATGTCCCGAACGTTAGTACTACAGGAAGCGGGGTGTGTGTGACACACAAAGAATAATACCATTTTGTGAATACTCACCAATAAAATGGATATTATTGGCTCCACCCGCCCTTTTTGGTATCCTGGTTTTCTCTATTTGGTGAAGCTATAATTTGTTGAGGGTTAATTTCCTGGTACCTTGTCTTACTGCTTTTCAATTACACTGGGGATTAGGTGGGAGGTCCCAGGTATATATAGACTTGGAGGGGCCAGTTTTCAAGATCTCTCTCTCTGCAATGGCATCTGGCGATGGTTTACCCGAACGTTAGTACTACAGGAAGCGGGGTGTGTGTGACACACCAATAATATCCATTTTACTGGTGAGTATTCACAAAATGGTATTTTTTTTTTCTTAAAATGGACCAAAACCAACCGCTATCAGCGGGTCGATCGATTCCCTCCCCCCGGGGCATCCAAAATCAGGATTCCCTGCAGTGTGAAACCCCCCAGGTCACGCTATACATTTAGCTTGATTCCAGGTCCAGCGGCACATGCACTAGCCGTACCCCCTCTATCCCACTAGCAGGGTGTGTGCAGGCACCAGACATTTGTGAATGGCCGGCACACTCCCTGTTAGAGGGTAGCGGGGGATGTGGGCGCCAGCATGCTCGGAGCTGCTCGCCTTAGATGAGGTGACGGCAGCAGCTCCGAGCACGCTGATTGGACAAGCAACCGTGCATGCGCCGTAGAACCGGGAAGAGGTGAGTTGACTGCGATCTGGGGAGTTTCACACAGTGGGAAAGGACAGAAACCCAGGATAGTCAAAATCCTGGGTTTTAGTCCACTATAAATACTTTGTGGGCACAATGACTCTTTTCAATGGAGCAATGGAGCGAACAGCTGTTTTCAAAGGGGTAAATGGCTTTGGGCCACTTTAATGCCAGTTTCATGGCCAGAACAACTTTGGGCCAGGCTGAACTCAACTGTATGCCATGCAGGGGGTCCCCCTCTGTCAGCTGGCACTGTGACATCGGTGGCCCAAAGCCATTTTAGCCTTTAAAATCACATTCTTTATTGCCCATTTAGATACCCATTTTGTGCCAGCTAGTTCAGGATTTGTGCCAGTTTTAATGCATTATTGGTTAGAACTCTCTATAGAATAACTGGCATCATTCATGGACATTTTCCACTCAAGGAAGGCGGGAAATAAGCATAAACACAAATTAGAAACTGGCGATTAAGAAACCAACTTCAGCCCAAATAAGAAACTGGCCGAATAAGAAACCAACTTCAGCATCGTGGTGATGGGCCAGACTAAGAGCGACACCTAGTGGTCACACAGAGGAATACATGACAGCCCGAGTGCAGGGGCTGTCCTGCGCCCCAGAAATCCGGCCTGATTCGCTTAAAACCGCCCGTTGCCAGCCAACTAAAACAGAAGAAGCCGGATCCTATGTAAAGATAATGTGAAGGCCCCGCCTCTGACGCCCTCCCTGCTCCCGGGCCCTGCCTCTGACGCCCTCCCTGCACCCGGGCCCCGCCTCTGACGCCCTCCCTGCACCCGGGCCCCGCCTCTGACGCCCTCCCTGCACCCGGGCCCCGCCTCTGATGCCCTCCCTGGAGTCAAGCCATTTAATTGGGTTGGGGGCGGGAGTGTGCCACAGACTGCAGGGAGAACAAGACCCATTGAATCTTAGACTCTAGGGCCTGGTGAGAGGCCTCCAGCAGAATGTCCAGCGCCCCTCCAGCACCCGCAGCAGGCATATCTTGAGTGTGGCCAGCGGGAGGCGTCGCTTGCAGTTTATTTGCACAGCAATGCGCATTAATGGAGCGCCGCACATGTGCCGAGGTGAGTTACTGGAAGTACCGGGATGCCCCTGTAATGCAGACCAATACCCAGGAGGGGGTAAGCTGCTCCCTGTGTCGCTTTAAAGTGGACCTGTCACCTCCAAGGCCTAAGTGCCCCTGGGGCATCCCGATGGTGGATGCCCCACAGTGTGACCCCCCCACTCAGACCCCCAGGAGTGTGCAGAACACCTCGGGGTAACCGGGGACGCCCCCACTTCCTGTGCCGCGCATTAGTATGATCCGCATACAGCCCTGATTGGACGAGAGCCCGCGCATAAGCGGCAGAAATATTACCTCCTGGCTCTGTGTTCCTGTGCACCAATAGGGATTCGCTGGGTGGGCACGTACGTCCACCAGTGATGGATTTGAGAGTAGGTAAGTAGCTCTGCCTAATTTCAGGGTTCCCCATTATGTCTGTGCAGCGCCAGTCACCTCCAGCAACCAATCAGATTTAACGTAGATCTAACAGTCGATCCCCCTCATTCTAATCCCAAACCTTCACCAGCTTGTCAACCCCCATACATTATTTCCCGTCCCCCATCAGCTCTGCTAGGAAAAGGTGAGTATCCCTCTAATGCAGGGTCACTGGTGGTGTGAGGGGGGGAGGTGCAGTAGTTTCCTGTTCCCCATCAGATGGAGCTCTGCTAGAAAAAGGTGAGTATCCCTCTAATGCAGGGTCACTGGTGGTGTGAGGGGGGAGGTGCAGTAGTTACCTGTCCCCCATCAGATGGAGCTCTGCTAGGAAAAGGTGAGTATCTAGCAGACACATGGGGGGGAGGAGTGAGGGAGGAGTTATATAGACTCACCTTTACAAAGTGACTGATGCAGGGGGAGGAGCCACAGGATTAATGTACTCGCTCGTAGTCATTATTATTCATTAATATTCGTCATTCATTATATATGGAAATAATAAAATAATAATTATTTTTTAGTCATTATTATTCACCTAAGGTGGATCAAAACCCAGGATTTTGACTATCCGGGGTTTTGGTCCTCGCCCCTAATCAGAGGGGGCCCCGCTGTGTGAAACCCCCCAGGTCGCCCGAACAAACACCTCTTTACAATCCTACGGCACATGCAAAGCCGCTCGTCCAATCGGTGCGCTCAGATCCTCTGACGTCTCTTCGTCTAAGGCGAGCGGACCCGAGCGCGCTGGTGGCCGCATCCTCCGCTTTCCTCTAGCAGGGAGTGTACCCACACCTGCCATTTACAAATGCCTGGTGCGGGCACACACCCTGCTAGAGGGATAGCGGGGATGCAGCCGCTGCTCGCACATCCACCGTTGGACCAGGAATGAAGGTGAGTTTTTGGGCAACCTGGGGGGTTTCACACAGTGAGGCAATCAATCGACCTGGGAATTGCTGATCTCCGTGGGTTTCAGTCCACTTTAAATGGAAAGTCCACTTTCGATGGAATCTTTGATGTGACATCCAGGCGCTGGATGTCTAGTGTTTGTATCTCCCATCATCTCCCCCTAGAGTGAAAACACAAACTGGGACAGGTTTAAAAGGCCCCCCACCACGTCACCTACCCTGTGTGGCTCCTGCCAGGGAGCCTGTGGCCAGGAGGAGCACAGCATCACCTACCCTGTGTGGCTCCTGCCAGGGTGCCTGTGGCCTGGAGGAGCACAGCATCATCTACCCTGTGTGGCTCCTGCCAGGGTGCCTGTGGCCAGGAGGAGCACAGCATCACCTACCCTGTGTGGCTCCTGCCAGGGTGCCCGTGGCCTGGAGGAGCACAGCATTATCTACCCTGTGTGGCTCCTGCCAGGGTGCCTGTGGCCTGGAGGAGCACAGCATTATCTACCCTGTGTGGCTCCTGCCAGGGTGCCCGTGGCCTGGAGGAGCACAGCATCATCTACCCTGTGTGGCTCTCGATCTCCTGCGGTAGCTAGCAGGCTTGTGGCCTGGATGGCGTGAGCCTCCCCCCTCGGCGGCAGCACTGGCGGCGTTGGCACTTTGGCGACCCCAGGTCTCCCCTCTGGTTCTTCAGGGGCTTGGGTGCGCCCCAGACATTTGCAGTCGGGGGTGATGGAGGGGCGTAGACTGCCCCGGGCACGTGGTAATCCCGGGACTCGGATGCTTAGCGGGCTTTGCTGTCCAGTTTGGCGTAGTCCTCCCTCTCGGTGGTGGCGCTTGGTTTGTGTTCCCCATTACTAGGGGGGTTGACGGGTGCGCTGGCTTGAGCGGTGTAGGAGGGCGTCACCGGCCTGGACGCAGTCACGTGTTAACATGCCTCCGGGTCCAGGGGTTGCCTCCGGTGTGTAGCCTCAGCACGCGTGCATTGCAGCTGATTGGAACATGCAGATACCGGGCATCTACAGCGGAGGAGCTGAGCCATGAGGAGGCCTCTTCAGGAAAGTGGGTGGGACGTGTACACCCGCTGTTATTTGGGGGATCACATGTATTTGCTCTTCCCTACATGTCACCTTAGAGTCTACCCTGTCCCTTTATGGTCCTGGTTGCTATATATAATGTGAGGGACAATCCCTGAACAACATGAGTGAAGCCGCCACTTTAAGAGGATACATCATTGCTATGCAGATACGGGCCCTTCACTGGAAATTTTCAGGGCCCGAGACGCCACGCCCTCCTTCCACTGAATCAGAGGATTTTAAAGGGGGAGCTGCCAGGGCCGGAGCATTTGATGTTGTGCCTTGTTTTCCTCTTCTGGGATTTAAACAAGAAAGCCTTTTGGGATGGTCTCCATACCTGTGACTTACCTATCAGCTCCCCCTGTGTCCCAGTTTCTGTAGTGCTGTGTGTCTGTGATCCTGAGGGGAATCCACTGCAGACCAACAATCCTCGGGGAGGCCCAATGTGGCCTAATAATATTAATTTACATCTTTATTGTAACAATCAATCGATGACAAAATGCCATAAAAAACATGTAAAATACATAAATTGCACAGGACAAACAAACAGACAAAAACTGATGAGGTATAAGCGGAGGAAGAGTCTCCCAAATGTCTCAATAAATATACAATTAAAGTGGTCGCCCATACACTTGCCTTATTTTCCAGTCCCACGGCGCATGCGAAAGCCCCAGCCACATCCCCATTATCCCTCTAGCAGGGTGCGTGCCCCTGCCAGGCATTTGTGAATGGAGACGAGGGTAGCCGGGGATGCGGCCGCCAGCGCGCTCGGAGCCACTCGCCATAGGCGACGTGACGTCACCGAATCTGAGCGCACTGATTGGACGAGCGGCTGTGCTTGCTCCGTAGGGTGGAGAAGAGGTAAGTTTGTTTTTGGCAATGCCGGGGATGTGGCCGCCCAATATTTACACAGGGTGCCAGGAAAAAGGTGAGTCTTGCGGCAGCACCCGGGGGGATTCACACAGTGGGGCATCCCGAATGGTAGTTAACCCGACCTAGTGTGTCACAGACACCGAGTCTGAGGGTTAAATGAGCTGCTTCCTGCTGTGCCCGGGCCGGCTGTCAGGGGGCGGCACCTTTCATTAACCACCCTTTCCTGATAAGCCCTTTCCATGATGCCAAAAATGAATGAGGGGACTCTCACATTGAAACGTACATGTCTGAACCCCAAGGTAATCAACGGCCTTAGACTGGAAGTCAAGGTTAGACTTAAAGTGGACCAAAACCCAGGATTTTGACTATCCCGGGTTTTGGTCCTTGCCCTCGATCGGGGATGCCCCGCTGTGTTAGGTCGCCTGAACAAGCTCACCTCATACTGGTTCTACGGCACATGTGCGGCCGCTGGTCCAATCAGGGCCATTCACAAATGCCTGACGCGGGCACACACCCTGCTAGGGGGATATCGGGGATGCGGCTGCTGCTCGCGCATGCGCAGTTGGCTCGGGAAAGAAGGTGAGTCTCCGGGCGATCTGGAGACGTTTTTCATTGGGGGGCATCCCCAAATCTAGATGCCCCGGGGGGAGCGAGTATGCCTGCCCTGGACTCTCTTAGACTCCAGGGTGGGGTCCACTTTAAATCCCGATGCTGTGAGACTCCAGGGGCTGCTAGTTAGTCTGCCCCTGGGGGGGCATCGCGAATGCCAGATACCCCTCCCTCCCCCAATCGACCCCCTGCATGTTGCCTGCCACTGCGAAATATGGTCACATGATTGGCACATGGTGGTCAAAGTGGAAAGGCAGAGAACAGGACATGTGACCACCACCACGGCCAATCATGCGGTAGCACTTCAGCAGGGGGCGTGGTGACAGGTAAGATTTAAATCCAGGCCGGACTTGTCCTAGCCACCCGATAACCTTACCTGTCTGACAAGCCCAAGGCACGGCCAACGTGGCATCACTAGCATCCTGTTTAGGCTGTGTGTGGCCACACCTGCCACAACTGAATGGCTATGCCTGGGCGCACCCCGCCACAGGATGCCAGTGATGTCGCAGACCACTGGCCCTAAAGTCTTATGAGAGACTCTGGGCTGGATGCTGGGGGTCACTGTGATCAAAGAGGTACCGCCACAGAAACCTCCAGATTTTGTGCTAAGCCGTGTTCATCCACTGTGACACCCATCGCTTTATAGTATTAGTTGCAGCTAAATACAGAAAGAGATGCTCAACAAACTCTTCTTGGACGGAGCAAAGAGAAAGAGATCGTCCAGGTAAGCTACGTGCCGACCTTATTTAATCTCAGATATGCCACTACCTCCGCAAAAAATCTGAGGCGCAGATGAAAGGCCAAAGGGCATCGCTCTGAATTGGCAATGATGAGTTACTCCAGAACTCACGCAATTGGTAACAAGCAGGGGTCTAAACCGAAAGGAATCAGTATCCCATGCCCAATTGAGCCGAATATCTGAGCTTTTATCTAGAGGAACTCTAAGGAAACCCATGTCCTCAAAGGAGAGATTTGACTTCCAAGAAACCTGAGCCAAAGGACCATCCACCTTAGGACACTTGATCTCAGGCCTTGCACAGGTGATCAGGCTGATTGCAGGGAACCCTCAATAAAAAGGAGCCACATGGCCTGTCAGTTGTCTCTTGACCAGCCTGAAGGAAGGAGCCCAGGCTGCAGTGGATACAGGAGGAGAAAAGCTTACACTCTATTGGGGTATAAGGGAGGATACAGGAGAAGAGCTTACAATCTATTAGGGTATAAGGGAGGATATGGAAGGAGAAGAGCTTACAATCTATTAGGGTAATTAGGTGGGTGTGGTCACACACTGTGAGAGCCAGAGCACACAACTGCTCCTAATTACCAGAGGCCTGTGAAGCCTGGGCTTTCCTGGGAGTGCCTCCCCAGGCAGCATGGATGATTCCGGGGGTGAGTCGCGCCGGTACCCCCGAAGGAATATTAAACCTCCGGATCCCGGGACTGCTTCCACTAGCGGCGCTAGTAACACCACGGTGCCCCAGCCCGGTGAGAGTTTGTCAGCTTTTCGCAGCCGTGTGTGCAGTAATTTGTGCATGGTGGCGAAGGAGGAGGAAAAGCTGTGTAAGATGAAAATCTCATTAAAGAAAAAGAAAATGGACACCAGCAAGGTTCGGGGACTGGATCGGCGGGCAAGTAAAGCAGACTTAGCTGAGCTTGAATCAGCATGCCGGCAGCAGGAAAAGCTTGTTTCGTCCCTTAAAGCAAGCAGTGGGGCCTTTAAAGAAAAATATAAAAATGAGGAGCGATTTAAGTCCATGCAGCGCTCAGGCCCCACTGTGAAGGAGGAAGAGGCCGACCATGTGGATGAGACCCCGATGGTGGAGGATTCTCCAGCTGTACCTCCACCCAAAGTTGCAGCAGTAGCAGAGCCGGGAGCCCCGGAACCAGCATTGGAAGACTTTCTAGCTGAGGCAACACATCAGGAGTGCGTGACATCGCTGGGCATCCAGGAAGCCCCTACTGGAGCAGATCTTCCAGAGGACAGCCGCCAGCCTGAGGAGCCCATGCCAGCTAAGGACAACGTCCATCTGTCCAGCCAGCCTGCGGAGTGCGCCATAGGCGCTGTGTCAGGGGGTATAGAAGACTGTGGCGCTCCTTGCTCTGAAAAGGGTGAGGTGGCGCCAGCCGTAAGTACCATCCTGGCACCCATCCGGGTTCCTGGGTGCGCCGAACTTGGTGGGCCTGGGGCCATGGGTGACTCACCCGCAGGTTTGGGTCTTGCTGGCAGGGCTTCTATTGTTTCTGCTTCAGCTGCTTTGGGTGCTTTTACTGATGTTGTTGCTCCTGTTACTGCTGCTGTGTCTGGGGTTGAGTCCACATGGGTTAATTCTATTGTTGGACTTTCTGCTGTGACTGATGCTGTGACTGCTGCTGATGTTGTGACTGTCCCCTCACCTGCACCTCAGGTGGACAATAAGAAGACTGTGCCACCTAATGCTGGGGCCCCTGCTGTCCGCCCTGCCCTGTATTTTATCCAGCGAGGTGGCACAGGGAGTAGGGCCAATAATGCTGTTGGTGCTGCAGTGCAGTCCCCTGTGTCCTATGCCCAGGTTGCCAGGCGTGGTGGAGAAGCTGCTGGTGAAAGGGCATCTGTGCCCAGTGAGGCCAACGCCCCTGCCAGCGGATTCAATAGGCGCAACCTGGTCCAGCTTAGGTGGGAGGGGGAGGGGCCAGTTATCACCCGGCGGGCGGTGGTGGATCTCATCCTTGGCATGGGATTCGCAGCCGCAGACATTTTTGCCCTGATCAGTCCAGTGGGGAGCGCAGAACATGACTTGAGTTTCGTCAGACCAGAAGGGATGGATTTATTTTG
Source organism: Gastrophryne carolinensis (assembly GCA_027917425.1). Lineage (NCBI taxonomy): Eukaryota > Metazoa > Chordata > Amphibia > Anura > Microhylidae > Gastrophryne > Gastrophryne carolinensis. Next base: position 80,825,950 of record CM051243.1, read on the forward strand.
GGAGCGGTACGAGCTGCTGAAGCAAGACCCTGCCTGGAAGGGGTTAACTCCCATCCAGGTCTCCAGACAGCAGCTCGTGAAAAATGTTACCATACTGGTTAGAAATGAGTCCATTCCCCCTTCTGATTTGACTGTCTGGCTGAAGCGTTATGGTGATGTTCTCACTCCCCTGAAGAAGATTCTAGACGATCGGGATATCTGGACTGGGGGCTGGTCAGTGACCCTGAGGCTCCGCAGGAATGGCAACCAGGTCACCCACTTGCCATCATCTGCCTATATTGGCTGTGACCGGCTGACCATCTTTTATCCTGGTCAGCCCAAGGTTTGCCATAAATGTGGGGCCAAGGGTCACTTCAGCTCCTCCTGCTCGCTTCTTAGGTGCTCGTTGTGCCAGGGCTTGGGACACTTGGCTAAGGACTGCAATACCATCCGCTGTAATCTATGTAACCAGCTCGGCCACCCTTATAGTCAGTGTCCTGAGGCCTGGCACAACCTGGACAGGGAAGTGGTGCAGGAAATGCTGCGGCTGGATAGGGAGGAACATTCCCATGCTGTCCCATCTACAGTCCCTCCCCCCACTCAGCTGGGGGTTCCTGAGGCCCCTGCGCCCGCTCCTGTACCATCTGCAGGGGCCCCTAAGGTGAATCCACAGTCTGCCCCCAAGTCAGCAACCACCAATGTAAGATCTAGTATTTTAATAGCTGAGGCGGCCCGGGGGGCTGGCACTGCAAGTACCAAGGGGGTCCCAGTAATTGTGGCCCCTGCTGTAAAACCTCGCAGGCTGGGGCTAGGTGATCCTGATCCTGCACCCCCTTCTGAGCAGGGTGGGAGTTCAGATCCCAAGACAGCGTGGTCTGGACTCTCCCCCGAGGATCAGGATTACCTTGCTCTCAGGTTTGCTACCAAAAAGAAAAGAAAAAAGGACAATGGAGTGCCAGAACCGGGGAAGAGCCATGGGGTGCAGCTCTTCAACCGGTTTGAGGTACTTTCTGAGGACTCAATAGAGATTTCTTCTTTTGATTCTGAGGCCTCAGATATGGAGGAGGAAACACCAGTCTCCTCCAGTAAGCGTGAGGGATCTGATAGTGAGGCCGGAGGGAAGGCTAAGAGACATTCTCCCGAATGACTCTGATGGCAGTTCCCCCTCCGATAAAGGTGGCAACCATTAATGTTGCCAGCATTAAATCTGTAAGCGCTCGTTTTATGGCCTTATTTTTTCTCAGCCAGTTTGATGCTGACATTTTGTTTTTGCAGGAGACCAGATATTCACGCTGTGAAGCGGGAGTGGAGGCACGGACCCTCTTTTTGGTCTCTTGCGGCCGAGCCTTACAGCGGAGTGGCGGTGCTTTTTAAAACCGACATGGTAACTTGCCGGCGGGTCATTGAGGTGGAGATCGGGAGGTGCATGGTCTTGGACGTCATTGTAAGGGGGCAGGACCTGTGCCTAATAAATATCTATGGACCCCAAACTAAGTGGGACAGGAAATGCCTCCTTACAAAGATCAAGCCGTTCCTTTTTACGGCCCGGCCAGTAGTCTTTGGAGGTGATTTTAACACCGTGACTAGGCCCATGGACAGGAGAGGCTTCAAAGGCAAGCTGGGCTGCGATAGTCTCTTTTTGAATAGCATGGTTAGAGAGGCAGGTCTGGAAGATGTGCACATTAAGCACTCCCCAGACCTCACGGGCTTCACTTTTCAGCGAGGTAGCAGTCAGAGTAGAATAGACAGGTTTTTTTTTGAAGGAGGGCTCGGCTTCTCAGCCTCCGCGGCTGCAGGCGGTCGAGTTCTCCGATCACCTTTTGCTATCGATGGTCTTGAATGCCTCTGATACACCCCCTAGAGGAAGGGGCATCTGGAGGATGAATTCAGCTCTCCTTGAGGAGGAGGGGGTAAGACAATCTTTTGAGGATTTTTTTCAGGCACAGGTTTCCATTAAGGATTTTTGCAGCAGCAGGTCTGAGTGGTGGGAGCTGACCAAAATGAGAATTGCTGGGCTTTTCAGGGGCCTAGGAAAAAGAAAACAGCTTAATAAATACATTGCCTACCAGCGCTTGCGGAGGAAACTTGACATCCTTGTCTCGAATGGTGGAGATCAGGGGGCAATCTCTGAAGTCAAGCTTCTCCTCAGGAAGTGTCAGTATGACCGGCATGCTTCTCTGGTTCTGGAAAGGGATTATGGGAAATACCACTCACCTGATCCCTATCAGAATTGCAGACAGGCTGCAGCTCTCAAGACTGTCCTTGGTCTGAAGGATAGCACAGGTTCCCTGGTAAGATCTAAATCTGGGATCCTGGAGATTATTAGGTCCTTTTATGCTGACCTCCTGGGCAGAAAGGTTCTTGATCGGGCAAAGATGGAAAGTTTCCTGGATTCTACTCCAGGATTGGAAAATGGTGACCGTTCTATCACTAGCTTGACAGAGCCGGTCACTGGCGATGAGGTGGTAAGTGCGATTGATCACCTTGCCATCAAAAAGTCGCCCGGGTCAGATGGTCTGACAGCTGAATTTTATAAATGTTTTAAGACCATCCTGGCACCACATTTGGTGGAGGTCTTTAATTTCTGTCTGGCAGAGGGTTCCCTCCCTCCCTCCATGAGGCGCTCGGCTGTGATCCTTCTGTCAAAAGGAAAGGACTCTTCGATGATTGAGAACTGGCGCCCCATCAGCCTTCTCAATGTCGATAGAAAGATACTGGCAAAGATTTTGTTCTGGCGCTTGTTGTCAGTAGCGGAGCAACTGTTTTCCCGTCATCAGCACTGCTCCATCCAAGGTAGAAGCACCTTCTCAGCGGTTTTAGCTGTCCGGGAGGCCTTGGAGCGATGCAGGGCTGCAGGCTGGGGAAAGTACTTGTTGGCGTTAGATCAGGCAAAGGCTTTTGATAGGGTCAATCATGAGTACCTATGGCTGCTTCTTGGTAAGTACGGCCTGCCAGGGCGGTTCATTAATTGGCTACAAACCCTGTATGAAGGGGCTGAGAGCTTCCCTCTTGTTAATGGTTGGGTTGGAAGGCCTTTCAAAGTTGGGTCTGGTGTGCGACAGGGATGCCCTCTGAGTCCCTTACTGTATGTGTTTGCAATCGATCCCTTTATAAGGAGGGTCGAGAGCAGCATGTTATGTGGGGTTCCTCTGGGTGTGCCTGGTGAGCCTCCTCTGAAGGTCATTGCCTATGCTGATGATGTATCTGTGATTGTCTCTGGGACAAATGAGGCGGAGGAGGTGGCCTCTCTGATAGCACAGTATACAGAAGCATCGGGCTCCAAGGTCAATCATGAGAAGAGTGAAGTTTTCTGGATGGGTGAGGAGGGTGAGGGCTTCGAACTTCCGGACGCCTTCCCAATGCCCCAGCAGGAAATTAAGATCCTTGGCATTAATTTCGGTCCTGGTGATTATGGCCAAAAAAACTGGGCGAGCAGGCTGGAAATTGCCAATGCCAAGGTTGCAGTCTGGAAGAGCTGGAAAATGTCTCTCAGGGAAAGGGTTGACCTTATCAAGACCTACCTGATCCCCATCTTTTTATACGTCAGCTTCGTCTGTGTTTTGCCAGTATCTCTCTACACCAGGGTCTACAGCGTGTTTTTCCAGATGTTATGGGGAAACCGCATGAACCTGGTGAAAAGAAATGTCACTTACCTATCCAGGCGGGAGGGTGGCCTAGGGATGGTCAACCCAGTAGTGTTTTTCTCTCTCTTGTTTCTGAAACATAATTTTGGAAGCATGTTGGCAGAGAGCCCGCCTGGCTGGGTGGGTATTTTCCAGTCCTGGTTTAAGCCCTTCCTGCGAGACTGGAAGAATGGCGGCCGGGTGAAAAGCCCTCGAGTTCCTCAGGCTCAGCTCCCGGCCTATGTTGCCCCGTGCTTGAAAATACTTCGGCAATGGCAATTGACGGCAGAGGACATGAGATCTACTCCGAGGAAGCTTCTGGTGAGTCGGGTCCTGGGTCTGGCTTTTCATGAGCCATTGTCCCTCAGGGATTGCCCAGGCTCCATCATGAGGGAGGGTTTGAGGCTTATTAACTCCTCAAGAATTCCTTTGAAATACCGGGATATAGCCTGGCTCTCCTTTCAAGGAAAACTCTACCTTAGGGGGATCCGAAGAGTCGCAGCCTGCCAGAGATAATTTGTCTCCGTGAGGAGTGTCAGGATGAGGTGGAGACTATGGACCACTTCCTGCTCCGGTGTCCCTTTAATGTAGATGTGTGTAAACAGGTGGGGTTGGCCCTCGGTGCCCCCTTCTTCTCCCAGCTTTCCTATGCTGAGTGGGTGTATGGAGCATTCAAGAACAGAGGGGATTTTTGTTTGGACACTTTGTATCTAGTTAGTCTAGTGATTCGCTATTTCACGTGGAATGCACGGTGCCAGCTCTGCATTAGGAAGTCCTCCCTGTCCCGGTGGTGGTGCATGACATCCTGCATGAGGTGGGCAAGATCCGGGTGCTTGAGAGGGACAGGTGGGAACGGGGGGCCTGGCTGAAGGCGTGGAGGAACATCAGGCCTCCTTAGTCCTCATGACTTCCCTCTGGGTGGGCTTTTCTGTCTCTTATCACCCATAGATTTTTTATAACAACGACAGATTTTTGAAGAATGGCTGCATGCACAGGTGACGGGGTCTCTTAGTCTTCCTGCTGAATCGTGTATAGTGTAGTGTTAGGTTGTAGATAGGATTGTATATACAATAATGGATATTATATGCCGAATTGTTAGGCCTGTTTCTTTTTGTTTAGTTATTATTTATTTTATTTTATTTATTTATTATTGTAACTTTGTATATATTGTATATATTGTATATGATTGCTTGATTTTACTTAATAAAAAAAGTTACACTCTATTAGGGAATAAGGGAGGATACAGAAGGAGAAGAGCTTACAAACTATTAGGGTATAAGGGAGGATACAGAAGGAGAAGAGCTTTCAATCTATTAGGGAATAAGGGAGGATACAAAAGGAGAAAAGCTTACACTCTATTAGGGTATAAGGGAGAATACAGAAGAAGAAGAGCTTACAATCTATTAGGGTATAAAGAAAGATACAGAGGAAGAAGAGCTTACACTCTATTAGGGTATAAGGGAGAATACAGAAGGAAATATGTAAAAAACTTGGGAGGCTATAGTAAGATTAACAATCTTGCTCTGCCACACCTTAGGGCGCCCTGCTGAACCGGAAACTAACTCAATATATAAACACATAAGACATGGTTAAATGCAGGGCTCTCTGATAGCACAGTATACAGAAGCATCGGGCTCCAGTAGTGTAAAACACGCAATTTGTGCATAAAAACAACACATAACAAAGAGGGCCCTTGTCAGAATCCCTGACACCCACGCATCCCGCCACACTCACACCATTCACACCAGCTGGCCAGCTTTAAAATATTGGAGGGGCTAAATAGCTCACAAGAAATAACAGGTCTCAGAACTTCTTCCAATTAGTCCTCCCCTAATTCAGCTAAAAGGTACTGCGTGCTTAAGCGCAATGGCTAATGGCTTGCTGAGTGGATGGCGCTCTGGCGCACTGCATTCAATCGGACCTTGATTGTATACAATGTTCCCCATAAGGCGGCAATCACAAAGTGGTAAGTGTGTGTATAGAGCTCACAAGTTCAAAAGTTTGAATACAGCCGCGATGCAGCCAAGCGGCATGAAGGCTCACACACTAAATAGATCTCACCGCCCTGCAACGGTCCGTGCAGGCATCCTCTTTGCGGCGTCGCATGGGGCTGTGAAGCGCGCTGGCAGCGTGTGAAGACTTAGCCTGACAAGCGGCCATGATGCGAACGTGGAGGTAAGCGGGGGCGTGGTCACGGGCCCGGCACCGACAGCTGTTTCGCTCCTCCAGTGGAGCTTCGTCAGGGTGGGAGGAGGAGCGAAACAGCTGTGCACCTCCCATATACTCCCTGTAGAGTGTCAGCTCTTCTGCCCAGTTCACCTTCCATATACCCCTGTAGAGTGTCAGCTCTTCTGCTTAGTCCACCTTCCATATACCCCTGTAGAGTGTCAGCTCTTCTGCCCAGTCCACCTTCCATATACCCCTGTAGAGTGTCAGCTATTCTGCTTAGTCCACTTCCCATATACCCTTGTAGAGTGTCAGCTCTTCTGCTTAGTCCACCTCCCATATACCCCTGTAGAGTGTCAGCTCTTCTGTTTACTCCACCTACCATATACCCTTGTAGAGTGTCAGCTCTTCTGCTTAGTCCACCTCCCATATACCCCTGTAGAGTGTCAGCTCTTCTGCCCAGTCCACCTTCCATATACCCCTGTAGAGTGTCAGCTCTTCTGCTTAGTCCACCTTCCATATACCCCTGTAGAGTGTCAGCTCTTCTGCTTAGTCCACCTTCCATATACCCCTGTAGAGTGTCAGCTCTTCTGCTTAGTCCACCTCCCATATACCCCTGTAGAGTGTCAGCTCTACTGCCCAGTCCACCTTCCATATACCCCATATACCCCTGTAGAGTGTCAGCTATTCTGCCCAGTTCACCATCCTTATACCCCTGTAGAGTGTCAGCTCTTCTGCTCAGTTCACCTTCCATATACCCCCTGTAGAGTGTCAGTTCTTCTGCTTAGTCCACCTTCCACATACCCCTGTAGAGTGTCAGCTCTCCTGCCCGGTCCACCTTCCATATACCCCTGTAGAGTATCAGCTCTTCTGCTTAGTCCACCTTCCATATACCCCTGTAGAGTATCAGCTCTTCTGCTTAGTCCACCTTCCATATACCCCTGTAGAGTATCAGCTCTTCTGCTTAGTCCACCTCCCATATACCCCTGTAGAGTATCAGCTCTTCTGCTTAGTCCACCTTCCATATACCCATGTAGAGTATCAGCTCTTCTGCTTAGTCCACCTCCCATATACCCCTGTAGAGTGTCAGCTCTTCTGCTTAGTCCACCTCCCATATACCCCTGTAGAGTGTCAGCTCTTCTGCTTAGTCCACCTTCCATATACCCATGTAGAGTATCAGCTCTTCTGCCCAGTCCACCTTCCATATACCCCTGTAGAGTATCAGCTCTTCTGCTTAGTCCACCTTCCATATACCCATGTAGAGTATCAGCTCTTCTGCTTAGTCCACCTCCCATATACCCCTGTAGAGTGTCAGCTCTTCTGCTTAGTCCACCTCCCATATACCCCTGTAGAGTGTCAGCTCTTCTGCTTAGTCCACCTCCCATATACCCATGTAGAGTATCAGCTCTTCTGCTTAGTCCACCTTCCATATACCCCTGTAGAGTGTCAGCGCTTCTACTTAGTCCACCTCCCATATACCCCTGTAGAGTGTCAGCTCTTCTGCTTAGTCCACCTCCCATATTCCCCTGTAGAGTGTCAGCTCTTCTGCTTAGTCCACCTCCCATATACCCCTGTAGAGTATCAGCTCTTCTGCTTAGTCCACCTTCCATATACCCCTGTAGAGTGTCAGCTCTTCTACTTAGTCCACCTTCCAAATCCCCTGTAGAGTATCATGTCTTCTGCTTAGTCCACCTTCCATATACCCCTGTAGAGTGTCAGCTCTTCTGCTTAGTCCACCTCCCATATACCCATGTAGAGTATCAGCTCTTCTGCTTAGTCCACCTTCCATATACCCCTGTAGAGTGTCAGCTCTTCGGCTTAGTCCACCTCCCGTATACCCCTGTAGAGTGTCAGCTCTTCTGCTTAGTCCACCTCCCGTATACCCCTGTAGAGTGTCAGCTCTTCTGCTTAGTCCACCTTCCATATACCCCTGTAGAGTGTCAGCTCTTCTGCTTAGGCCACCTTCCATATACCCCTGTAGAGTATCATGTCTTCTGCTTAGTCCACCTTCCATATACCCCTGTAGAGTGTCAGCTATTCTGCATAGTCCACCTTCCATATACCCCTGTAGAGTGTCAGCTCTTCTGCTTAGTCCACCTTCCATATACCCCTGTAGAGTGTCAGCTCTTCTGCTTAGTCCAACTTCCATATACCCCTGTAGAGTGTCAGCTCTTCTACTTAGTCCACCTCCCATATACCCCTGTAGAGTGTCAGCTCTTCTGCCCAGGCCACCTTCCATATACCCCTGTAGAGTGTCAGCTCTTCTGCCCAGTCCACCTTCCATATACCCATGTAGAGTATCAGCTGTTCTGCTTAGTCCACCTTCCACATACCCCTGTAGAGTGTCAGCTCTTCTACTTAGTCCACCTGCCATATAACCCTGTAGAGTGTCAGCTCTTCTGCCCAGTCCACCTTCCATATACCCCTGTAGAGTGTCAGCTCTTCTGTCCAGTCCACCTTCCATATACCCCTGTAGAGTGTCAGCTATTTTGCCCAGTTCACCTTCCATATACCCCTGTAGAGTGTCAGCTCTTCTGTTTAGTCGACCTCCCATATACCCCTGTAGAGTGTCAGCTCTTCTGCTTAGTCCACCTTTCATATACCCCTGTAGAGTGTCAGCTTCTCTGCCCAGTCCACCTTCCATATACCCCTGTAGAGTGTCAGCTATTCTGCCCAGTTCACCTTCCATATACCCCTGTAGAATGTCAGCTCTTCTGCCCAGTCCACCTTCCATATACCCCTGTAGAGTGTCAGCTCTTCTGCCCAGTCCACCTTCCATATACCCCCTGTAGAGTGTCTGCTCTTCTGCCAAGTTCACCTTCCATATACCCCGGTAGAGTGTCAGCTCTTCTGCTTAGTCCACCTTCCACATACCCCTGTAGAGTGTCAGCTCTTCTGCCAAGTTCACCTTCCATATACCCCTGTAGAGTGTCAGCTCTTCCGCTTAGTCTACCTCCCATATACCCCTGTAGAGTGTCAGCTCTTCTGCCCAGTCACCCTTCCATATACCCCCTGTAGAGTGTCAGCTCTTCTGCCAAGTTCACCTTCCATATACCCCTGTAGAGTGTCAGCTCTTCCGCTTAGTCTACCTCCCATATACCCCTGTAGAGTGTCAGCTCTTCTGTTTAGTCCACCTCCCATATACCCCTGTAGAGTGTCAGCTCTTCTGCTTAGTCCACCTTCCAATTACACCCGTAGAGTGTCAGCTCTTCCGCTTAGTCTACCTCCCATATACCCCTGTAGAGTGTCAGCTCTTCTGCCCAGTCCACCTCCCATATACCCCTGTAGAGTATCAGCTCTTCTGCTTAGTCCACCTTCCACATACCCCTGTAGAGTGTCAGCTCTTCCGCTTAGTCCACCTCCCATATACCCCTGTAGAGTGTCAGCTCTTCTGCTTAGTCCACCTTCCATATACCCCTGTAGAGTGTCAGCTCTTCTGCATAGTCCACCTTCCATATACCCCTGTAGAGTGTCAGTTCTTCTGTTTAGTCCACCTCCCATATATCCCTGTAGAGTATCAGCTCTTCTGCTTAGTCCACCTTCCACATACCCCTGTAGAGTGTCAGCTCTTCCGCTTAGTCCACCTCCCATATACCCCTGTAGAGTGTCAGCTCTTCTGCTTAGTCCACCTTCCATATATCCCTGTAGAGTGTCAGCTCTTCTGCTTAGTCCACCTTCCATATACCCCTGTAGAGTGTCAGCTCTTCTGCTTAGTCCACCCTCCATATACCCATGTAGATTGTCAGCTCTTCTGCTTAGTCCACCTTCCATATACCCCTGTAGAGTGTCAGCTCTTCTGCTTAGTCCACCTCCCATATACCCCTGTAGAGTGTCAGCTCTTCTGCTAAGTCCACCTCCCATATACCCCTGTAGAGTGTCAGCTCTTCTGCTTAGTCCACCTCCCATATACCCCTGTAGAGTGTCAGCTCTTCTGCTTAGTCCACCTCCCATATACCCCATGTAGAGTGTCAGCTCTTCTACTTAGTCCACCTCCCATATACCCCTGTAGAGTGTCAGCTCTTCTGCCCAGTCCACCTTAAATATACCCCTGTAGAGTGTCAGCTCTTCTGTCCAGTCCACCTTCCATATACCCCTGTAGAGTGTCAGCTATTTTGCCCAGTTCACCTTCCATATACCCCTGTAGAGTGTCAGCTCTTCTGTTTAGTCGACCTCCCATATACCCCTGTAGAGTGTCAGCTCTTCTGCTTAGTCCACCTTTCATATACCCCTGTAGAGTGTCAGCTTCTCTGCCCAGTCCACCTTCCATATACCCCTGTAGAGTGTCAGCTATTCTGCCCAGTTCACCTTCCATATACCCCTGTAGAATGTCAGCTCTTCTGCCCAGTCCACCTTCCATATACCCCTGTAGAGTGTCAGCTCTTCTGCCCAGTCCACCTTCCATATACCCCCTGTAGAGTGTCAGCTCTTCTGCCAAGTTCACCTTCCATATACCCCGGTAGAGTGTCAGCTCTTCTGCTTAGTCCACCTTCCACATACCCCTGTAGAGTGTCAGCTCTTCTGCCAAGTTCACCTTCCATATACCCCTGTAGAGTGTCAGCTCTTCCGCTTAGTCTACCTCCCATATACCCCTGTAGAGTGTCAGCTCTTCTGCCCAGTCCACCTTCCATATACCCCCTGTAGAGTGTCAGCTCTTCTGCCAAGTTCACCTTCCATATACCCCTGTAGAGTGTCAGCTCTTCCGCTTAGTCTACCTCCCATATACCCCTGTAGAGTGTCAGCTCTTCTGTTTAGTCCACCTCCCATATACCCCTGTAGAGTGTCAGCTCTTCTGCTTAGTCCACCTTCCAATTACACCCGTAGAGTGTCAGCTCTTCCGCTTAGTCTACCTCCCATATACCCCTGTAGAGTGTCAGCTCTTCTGCCCAGTCCACCTCCCATATACCCCTGTAGAGTATCAGCTCTTCTGCTTAGTCCACCTTCCACATACCCCTGTAGAGTGTCAGCTCTTCCGCTTAGTCCACCTCCCATATACCCCTGTAGAGTGTCAGCTCTTCTGCTTAGTCCACCTTCCATATATCCCTGTAGAGTGTCAGCTCTTCTGCTTAGTCCACCTTCCATATACCCCTGTAGAGTGTCAGCTCTTCTGCTTAGTCCACCCTCCATATACCCATGTAGATTGTCAGCTCTTCTGCTTAGTCCACCTTCCATATACCCCTGTAGAGTGTCAGCTCTTCTGCTTAGTCCACCTCCCATATACCCCTGTAGAGTGTCAGCTCTTCTGCTAAGTCCACCTCCCATATACCCCTGTAGAGTGTCAGCTCTTCTGCTTAGTCCACCTCCCATATACCCCTGTAGAGTGTCAGCTCTTCTGCTTAGTCCACCTCCCATATACCCCATGTAGAGTGTCAGCTCTTCTACTTAGTCCACCTCCCATATACCCCTGTAGAGTGTCAGCTCTTCTGCTTAGTCCACCTCCCATATATCCCTGTAGAGTGTCAGCTCCTCTGCTTAGTCCACCTTCCATATACCCCTGTAGAGTGTCAGCTCTTCTGCTTAGTCCACCCTCCATATACCCCTATAGAGTGTCAGCTCTTCTGCTTAGTCCACCTCCCATATACCCCTGTAGCTTGTTAGCTCTTCTACTTAGTCCACACTCCATATACCCCTGTAGAGTGTCAGCTCTTCTGCTTAGTCCACCCTCCATATACCCCTGTAGAGAGTCAGCTCTTCTGTTTAGTCGACCTCCCATATACCCCTGTAGAGTGTCAGCTCTTCTGCTTAGTCCACCTCCCATATACCTCTGTAGAGTGTCAGCTCTTCTGCTTAGTCCACCTTTCATATACCCCTGTAGAGTGTCAGCTCTTCTGCTTAGTCCACCTCCCATATACCCCTGTAGAGTGTCAGCTCTTCTGCTTAGTCCACCTCCCATATACCCCTGTAGAGTGTCAGCTCTTCTGCTTAGTCCACCTCCTATATACCCCTGTAGAGTATCAGCTCTTCTGCCCAGTTCACCTTCCATATACCCCTGTAGAGTGTCAGCTTTTCTACTTAGTCCACCTCCCATATACCCCTTAGAGTGTCAGCTCTTCTGCCCAGTCCACCTTCCATATACCCCTGTAGAGTGTCAGCTCTTCTGCCCAGTCCACCTTCCATATACCCCTGTAGCTTGTCAGCTCTTCTGCTTAGTCCACCTCCCATATACCCCTGTAGAGTGTCAGCTCTTCTGCTTAGTCCACCTCCCATATACCCCTGTAGAGTGTCAGCTCTTCTGCCCAGTCCACCTTCCATATACCCCTGTAGCTTGTCAGCTCTTCTGCTTAGTCCACCTCCCATATACCCCTGTAGAGTGTCAGCTCTTCTGCCCAGTCCACCTTCCAAATACCCCTGTAGAGTGTCAGCTCTTCTGCTTAGTCCACCTCCCATATACCCCTGTAGAGTGTCAGCTCTTCTGTTTAGTCCACATACCATATACCCTTGTAGAGTGTCAGCTCTTCTACTTAGTCCACCTCCCATATACCCCTGTAGAGTGTCAGCTCTTCTGCCCAGTCCACCTTCCATATACCCCCTGTAGAGTGTCAGCTCTTCTACTTAGTCCACCTCCCATATGCCCCTGTAGAGTGTCAGCTCTTCTGCCCAGTTCACCTTCCATATACCCCTGTAGAGTGTCAGCTCTTCTGCTTAGTCCACCTTCCATATACCCCTGTAGAGTGTCAGCTCCTCTGCCCAGTCCACCTTCCATATACCCCTGTAGAGTATCAGCTCTTCCGCTTAGTCCACCTCCCATATACCCCTGTAGAGTGTCAGCTCTTCTAATTAGTCCACCTCCCATATACCCCTGTAGAGTGTCAGCTCTTCTGCTTAGTCCACCTTCCAAATACCCCTGTAGAGTGTCAGCTCTTCTGTTTAGTCCACCTACCATATAACCTTGTAGAGTGTCAGCTCTTCTGCTTAGTCCACCTCCCATATACCCCTGTAGCTTGTCAGCTCTTCTGCCCAGTTCACCTTCCATACACCCCTGTAAGTTGTCAGCTCTTCTGCCCAGTCCACCTTCCATACACCCCTGTAAGTTGTCAGCTCTTCTGCCCAGTCCACCTTCCATATACCCCCCGTAGAGTGTCAGCTCTTCTGCTTAGTCCACCTTCCATACACCCCTGTAAGTTGTCAGCTCTTCTGCCCAGTCCACCTTCCAAATACCCCTATAGAGTGTCAGCTCTTCTGCCCAGTCCACCTTCCATATACCCCCTGTAGAGTGTCAGCTCTTCTGCTTAGTCCACCTTCCATATACCCCTGTAGAGTGTCATCTCTTCTGCTTAGTCCACCTTTCATATACCCCTGTAGAGTGTCAGCTCTTCCGCTTAATCCACCTCCCATATACCCCTGTAGAGTGTCAGCTCTTCCGCTTAGTCCACCTCCCATATACCCCTGTAGAGTGTCAGTTCTTCTGCCCAGTCCACCTTCCATATATCTCTGTAGAGTGTCAGCTCTTCTACTTAGTCCACCTTCCATATACCCCTGTAGCTTGTCAGCTCTTTTGCCCAGTCCACCTTCCATATACCCCCTGTAGAGTGTCAGCTCTTCTGCTTAGTCCACCTCCCATATAGCCCTGTAGCTTGTCAGCTCTTCTGCCCAGTCCACCTTCCATATACCCCTGTAGAGTGTCAGCTCTTCTACTTAGTCCACCTCCTATATACCCCTGTAGAGTGTCAGCTCTTCTGCCCAGTTCACCTTCCATATACCCCTGTAGAGTGTCAGCTTTTCTACTTAGTCCACCTCCCATATGCCCCAGTAGAGTATCAGCTCTTCTGCTTAGTCCACCTCCCATATACCCCTGTAGAGTGTCAGCTCTTCTGCCCAGTTCACCTTCCATATACCCCTGTAGAGTGTCAGCTCTTCTGCTTAGTCCACCTCCCATATACCCCTGTAGAGTGTCAGCTCTTCTGCCCAGTCCACCTTCCATATACCCCTGTAGAGTGTCAGCTCTTCTACTTAGTCCACCTCCCATATACCCCTGTAGAGTGTCAGCTCTTCTGCCCAGTCCACCTTCCATATACCCCTGTAGCTTGTCAGCTCTTCTGCTTAGTCCACCTCCCATATACCCCTGTAGAGTGTCAGCTCTTCTACTTAGTGCACCTTCCATATACCCCTGTAGAGTGTCAGCTCTTCTACTTAGTCCACTTTCCATATACCCCTGTAGAGTGTCAGTTCTTCTGCTTAGTCCAACTTCCATATACCCCTGTAGAGTGTCAGCTCTTCTGCCCAATCCACCTTCCAAATACCCCTGTAGAGTGTCAGCTCTTCTGCTTAGTCCACCTTCCATATACCCCTGTAGAGTGTCAGCTCTTCTGTTCAGTCCACCTACCATATACCATTGTAGAGTGTAAGCTCTTCCGCTTAGTCCACCTCCCATATACCCCTGTAGAGTGTCAGCTCTTCTACTTAGTCCACCTCCCATATACCCCTGTAGAGTGTCAGCTCTTCTGCTTAGTCCACCTTCCATATACCCCTGTAGAGTGTCAGCTCTTCTACTTAGTCCACCTTCCATATACCCATGTAGATTGTCAGCTCTTCTGCTTAGTCCACCTCCCATATACCCCTGTAGAGTGTCAGCTCTTCTGCCCAGTTCACCTTCCATATACCCCTGTAGAGTGTCAGCTCTTCTGCTTAGTCCACCTTCCATATACCCCTGTAGAGTGTCAGCTCCTCTGCCCAGTCCACCTTCCATATACCCCTGTAGAGTATCAGCTCTTCCGCTTAGTCCACCTCCCATATACCCCTGTAGAGTGTCAGCTCTTCTAATTAGTCCACCTCCCATGTACCCCTGTAGAGTGTCAGCTCTTCTGCTTAGTCCACCTACCATATAACCTTGTAGAGTGTAAGCTCTTCTGCTTAGTCCACCTCCCATATACCCTTTTAGAGTGTCAGCTCTTCTGCTTAGTCCACCTTCCAAATACCCCTGTAGAGTGTCAGCTATTCTACTTAGTCCACCTCCCATATACCCCTGTAGAGTGTCAGCTCTTTTGTTTAGTCCACCTTCCATATACCCCTGTAGAGTGTCATCTCTTCTGCCCAGTTCACAATCCATATACCCCTGTAGAGTGTCAGCTCTTCTGCTTAGTCCACCTTCCATATACCCCTGTAGAGTGTCAGCTCTTCTGCTTAGTCCACCTCCCATATACCCCTGTAGAGTGTCATCTCTTCTGCCCAGTTCACAATCCATATACCCCTGTAGAGTGTCTGCTCTTCTGCTTAGTCCACCTTCCATATACCCCTGTAGAGTGTCAGCTCTTCTGCTTAGTCCACCTCCCATATACCCCTGTAGAGTGTCAGCTCTTCTGCTTAGTCCACCTCCCATATACCCCTGTAGCTTGTCAGCTCTTCTGACCAGTTCACCTTCCATATACCCCTGTAGAGTGTCAGCTATTTTGCCCAGTCCACCTTCCAAATACCCCTATAGAGTGTCAGCTCTTCTGCCCAGTCCACCTTCCATATACCCCCCGTAGAGTGTCAGCTCTTCTGCTTAGTCCACCTCCCATATACCCCTGTAGCTTGTCAGCTCTTCTGCCCAGTCCACCTTCCATATACCCCTGTAGAGTGTCAGCTCTTCTGCTTAGTCCACCTTCCATATACCCATGTAGAGTGTCAGCTCTTCTGCTTAGTCCACCTCCCATATACCCCTATAGAGTGTCAGCTCTTCTGCCCAGTCCACCTTCCATATACCCCTGTAGAGTGTCAGCTCTTCTACTTAGTCCACCTCCCATATACCCCTGTAGAGTGTCAGCTCTTCTGCCCTGTCCACCTTCTATATACCCCTGTAGAGTGTCAGCTCTTCTGCTTAGTCCACCTCCCATATACCCCTGTAGCTTGTCAGCTCTTCTGCCCTGTCCACCTTCCATATACCCCTGTAGAGTGTCAGATATTCTGCCCAGTCCACCTTCCATATACCCCTGTAGAGTGTCAGCTCTTCTGCTTAGTCCACCTCCGATATTGCCCTGTAGCTTGTCAGCTCTTCTGCCCAGTCCACCTTCCATATACCCCTGTAGAGTGTCAGCTCTTCTGCCCAGTTCACCTTCCATAAAACCCCTGTAGAGTGTCAGCTATTCTGCCCAGTCCACCTTCCATATACCCCTGTAGAGTGTCAGCTATTCTGCCCAGTCCACCTCCCATATACCCCTGTAGAGTGTCAGCTCTTCTGCTTAGTCCACCTTCCATATACCCCTGTAGAGTGTCAGCTCTTCTGCCCAGTCCACCTCCCATATACCCCTGTAGAGTGTCAGCTCTTCTGCTTAGTCCACCTTCCACATACCCCTGTAGAGTGTCAGCTCTTCTGCCCAGTCCACCTTCCATATACCCCTGTAGAGTGTCAGCTATTCTGCCCAGTCCACCTTCCATATACCCCTGTAGAGTGTCAGCTCTTCTGCCCAGTCCACCTCCCATATACCCCTGTAGAGTGTCAGCTCTTCTGCTTTGTCCACCTCCTATATACCCCTGTAGAGTGTCAGCTCTTCTGCCCAGTTCACCTTCCATATACCCCTGTAGAGTGTCAGCTTTTCTACTTAGTCCACCTCCCATATGCCCCAGTAGAGTGTCAGCTCTTCTGCTTAGTCCACCTCCTATATACCCCTGTAGAGTGTCAGCTCTTTTGCCCAGTTCACCTTCCATTTACCCCTGTAGAGTGTCAGCTCTTCTGCTTAGTCCACCTCCTATATACCCCTGTAGAGTGTCTGCTCTTCTGCTTAGTCCACCTCCTCTATACCCCTGTAGAGTGTCAGCTTTTCTGCCCAGTCCACCTCCCATATACCCCTGTAGAGTGTCAGCTCTTCTGCCCAGTCCACCTCCCATATACCCCTGTAGAGTGTCAGCTCTTCTGTTTAGTCCACCTACCATATACCCTTGTAGAGTGTAAGCTCTTCCGCTTAGTACACCTCCCATATACCCCTGTAGAGTGTCAGCTCTTCTACTTAGTCCACCTCCCATATACCCCTGTAGAGTGTCAGCTCTTCTGCCCAGTCCAACTTCCATATACCCCTGTAGAGTGTCAGCTCTTCTGCTTAGTCCACCTCCCATATACCCCTGTAGAGTGTCAGCTATTCTGCCCAGTCCACCTTCCATATACCCCTGTAGAGTGTCAGCTCTTCTGCCCAGTCCACCTTCCATATACCCCCTGTAGAGTGTCAGCTCTTCTACTTCGTCCACCTTCCATATGCCCCTGTAGAGTGTCAGCTCTTCTGCCCAGTTCACCTTCCATATACCCCTGTAGAGTGTCAGCTCTTCTGCTTAGTCCACCTTCCATATACCCCTGTAGAGTGTCAGCTCCTCTGCCCAGTCCACCTTCCATATACCCCTGTAGAGTATCAGCTCTTCCGCTTAGTCCACCTCCCATATACCCCTGTAGAGTGTCAGCTCTTCTAATTAGTCCACCTCCCATGTACCCCTGTAGAGTGTCAGCTCTTCTGCTTAGTCCACCTTCCAAATACCCCTGTAGAGTGTCAGCTCTTCTGCTTAGTCCACCTCCCATATACCCTTTTAGAGTGTCAGCTCTTCTGCTTAGTCCACCTCCCATATACCCCTGTAGCTTGTCAGCTCTTCTGCCCAGTTCACCTTCCATATACCCCTGTAGAGTGTCAGCTCTTCTGCCCAGT
Organism: Gastrophryne carolinensis; assembly: GCA_027917425.1. Taxonomy (NCBI): domain Eukaryota; kingdom Metazoa; phylum Chordata; class Amphibia; order Anura; family Microhylidae; genus Gastrophryne; species Gastrophryne carolinensis. The sequence goes on from CM051243.1 coordinate 80,843,318, forward strand.
CCCCCCCTCCATATACCCCTGTAGAGTGTCAGCTATTCTGCCCAGTCCACCTTCCAAATACCCCTATAGAGTGTCAGCTCTTCTGCCCAGCCCACCTTCCATATACCCCCCGTAGAGTGTCAGCTCTTCTGCTTAGTCCACCTCCCATATACCCCTGTAGCTTGTCAGCTCTTCTGCCCAGTCCACCTTCCATATACCCCTGTAGAGTGTCAGCTCTTCTGCTTAGTCCACCTTCCATATACCCCTGTAGAGTGTCAGCTCTTCTGCTTAGTCCACCCTCCATATACCCCTGTAGAGTGTCAGCTCTTCCGCTTAGGCCACCTCCCATATACCCCTATAGAGTGTCAGCTCTTCTGCCCAGTTCACCTTCCATATACCCCTGTAGAGTGTCAGCTCTTCTGCTTAGTCCACCTTCCATATACCCCTGTAGAGTGTCAGCTCCTCTGCCCAGTCCACCTTCCATATACCCCTGTAGAGTATCAGCTCTTCCGCTTAGTCCACCTCCCATATACCCCTGTAGAGTGTCAGCTCTTCTGCTTAGTCCACCTTCCAAATACCCCTGTAGAGTGTCAGCTCTTCTGCTTAGTCCACCTACCATATAACCTTGTAGAGTGTAAGCTCTTCTGCTTAGTCCACCTCCCATATACCCCTGTAGAGTGTCAGCTCTTCTGCCCAGTCCACCTTCCATATACCCCTGTAGAGTGTCAGCTCTTCTACTTAGTCCACCTCCCATATACCCCTGTAGAGTGTCAGCTCTTCTGCCCAGTCCACCTTCCATATACCCCTGTAGAGTGTCAGCTCTTCTGCTTAGTCCACCTTCCATATACCCCTGTAGAGTGTCAGCTCTTCTGCTTAGTCCACCTCCCATATACCCCTGTAGCTTGTCAGCTCTTCTGCCCAGTCCACCTTCCATATACCCCTGTAGAGTGTCAGCTCTTCTGCCCAGTCCACCCTCCATATACACCTGTAGAGTGTCAGATATTCTGCCCAGTCCACTTTCCATATACCCCTATAGAGTGTCAGCTCTTCTGCCCAGTCCACCTTCCATATACCCCCTGTAGAGTGTCAGCTCTTCTGCTTAGTCCACCTCCCATATACCCCTGTAGAGTGTCAGCTCTTCTGCTTAGTCCACCTTCCATATACCCCTGTAGAGTGTCAGCTCTTCTACTTAGTCCACCTCCCATATACCCCTGTAGATTGTCAGCTCTTCTGCTTAGTCCACCTCCCATATACCCCTGTAGAGTGTCAGCTCTTCTGCCCAGTTCACCTTCCATATACCCCTGTAGAGTGTCAGCTCTTCTGCTTAGTCCACCTTCCATATACCCCTGTAGAGTGTCAGCTCCTCTGCCCAGTCCACCTTCCATATACCCCTGTAGAGTATCAGCTCTTCCGCTTAGTCCACCTCCCATATACCCCTGTAGAGTGTCAGCTCTTCTAATTAGTCCACCTCCCATGTACCCCTGTAGAGTGTCAGCTCTTCTGCTTAGTCCACCTACCATATAACCTTGTAGAGTGTAAGCTCTTCTGCTTAGTCCACCTCCCATATACCCTTTTAGAGTGTCAGCTCTTCTGCTTAGTCCACCTTCCAAATACCCCTGTAGAGTGTCAGCTCTTCTACTTAGTCCACCTCCCATATACCCCTGTAGAGTGTCAGCTCTTTTGTTTAGTCCACCTACCATATAACCTTGTAGAGTGTCAGCTCTTCTGCTTAGTCCACCTTCCATATACCCCTGTAGAGTGTCAGCTCTTCTGCTTAGTCCACCTCCCATATACCCCTGTAGAGTGTCATCTCTTCTGCCCAGTTCACAATCCATATACCCCTGTAGAGTGTCTGCTCTTCTGCTTAGTCCACCTTCCATATACCCCTGTAGAGTGTCAGCTCTTCTGCTTAGTCCACCTCCCATATACCCCTGTAGAGTGTCAGCTCTTCTGCTTAGTCCACCTCCCATATACCCCTGTAGCTTGTCAGCTCTTCTGACCAGTTCACCTTCCATATACCCCTGTAGAGTGTCAGCTCTTCTGCCCAGTCCACCCTCCATATAGCCCTGTAGAGTGTCAGCTATTTTGCCCAGTCCACCTTCCAAATACCCCTATAGAGTGTCAGCTCTTCTGCCCAGTCCACCTTCCATATACCCCCCGTAGAGTGTCAGCTCTTCTGCTTAGTCCACCTCCCATATACCCCTGTAGCTTGTCAGCTCTTCTGCCCAGTCCACCTTCCATATACCCCTGTAGAGTGTCAGATCTTCTGCTTAGTCCACCTTCCATATACCCATGTAGAGTGTCAGCTCTTCCGCTTAGTCCACCTCCCATATACCCCTATAGAGTGTCAGCTCTTCTGCCCAGTCCACCTTCCATATACCCCTGTAGAGTGTCAGCTCTTCTACTTAGTCCACCTCCCATATACCCCTGTAGAGTGTCAGCTCTTCTGCCCTGTCCACCTTCTATATACCCCTGTAGAGTGTCAGCTCTTCTGCTTAGTCCACCTCCCATATACCCCTGTAGCTTGTCAGCTCTTCTGCCCTGTCCACCTTCCATATACCCCTGTAGAGTGTCAGATATTCTGCCCAGTCCACCTTCCATATACCCCTGTAGAGTGTCAGCTCTTCTGCTTAGTCCACCTCCGATATTGCCCTGTAGCTTGTCAGCTCTTCTGCCCAGTCCACCTTCCATATACCCCTGTAGAGTGTCAGCTCTTCTGCCCAGTTCACCTTCCATATACCCCTGTAGAGTGTCAGCTATTCTGCCCAGTCCACCTTCCATATACCCCTGTAGAGTGTCAGCTCTTCTGCCCAGTCCACCTCCCATATACCCCTGTAGAGTGTCAGCTCTTCTGCTTAGTCCACCTTCCATATACCCCTGTAGAGTGTCAGCTCTTCTGCCCAGTCCACCTCCCATATACCCCTGTAGAGTGTCAGCTCTTCTGCTTAGTCCACCTTCCACATACCCCTGTAGAGTGTCAGCTCTTCTGCCCAGTCCACCTTCCATATACCCCTGTAGAGTGTCAGCTATTCTGCCCAGTCCACCTTCCATATACCCCTGTAGAGTGTCAGCTCTTCTGCCCAGTCCACCTCCCATATACCCCTGTAGAGTGTCAGCTCTTCTGCTTAGTCCACCTCCCATATACCCCTGTAGAGTGTCAGCTCTTCTACTTAGTCCACCTCCCATATGCCCCAGTAGAGTGTCAGCTCTTCTGCTTAGTCCACCTCCTATATACCCCTGTAGAGTGTCAGCTCTTCTGCCCAGTTCACCTTCCATATACCCCTGTAGAGTGTCAGCTTTTCTACTTAGTCCACCTCCCATATGCCCCAGTAGAGTGTCAGCTCTTCTGCTTAGTCCACCTCCTATATACCCCTGTAGAGTGTCAGCTCTTTTGCCCAGTTCACCTTCCATTTACCCCTGTAGAGTGTCAGCTCTTCTGCTTAGTCCACCTCCTATATACCCCTGTAGAGTGTCATCTCTTCTGCCCAGTTCACAATCCATATACCCCTGTAGAGTGTCTGCTCTTCTGCTTAGTCCACCTCCTCTATACCCCTGTAGAGTGTCAGCTTTTCTGCCCAGTCCACCTCCCATATACCCCTGTAGAGTGTCAGCTCTTCTGCCCAGTCCACCTCCCATATACCCCTGTAGAGTGTCAGCTCTTCTGTTTAGTCCACCTACCATATACCCTTGTAGAGTGTAAGCTCTTCCGCTTAGTACACCTCCCATATACCCCTGTAGAGTGTCAGCTCTTCTACTTAGTCCACCTCCCATATACCCCTGTAGAGTGTCAGCTCTTCTGCCCAGTCCAACTTCCATATACCCCTGTAGAGTGTCAGCTCTTCTGCTTAGTCCACCTCCCATATACCCCTGTAGAGTGTCAGCTATTCTGCCCAGTCCACCTTCCATATACCCCTGTAGAGTGTCAGCTCTTCTGCCCAGTCCACCTTCCATATACCCCCTGTAGAGTGTCAGCTCTTCTACTTCGTCCACCTTCCATATGCCCCTGTAGAGTGTCAGCTCTTCTGCCCAGTTCACCTTCCATATACCCCTGTAGAGTGTCAGCTCTTCTGCTTAGTCCACCTTCCATATACCCCTGTAGAGTGTCAGCTCCTCTGCCCAGTCCACCTTCCATATACCCCTGTAGAGTATCAGCTCTTCCGCTTAGTCCACCTCCCATATACCCCTGTAGAGTGTCAGCTCTTCTAATTAGTCCACCTCCCATGTACCCCTGTAGAGTGTCAGCTCTTCTGCTTAGTCCACCTTCCAAATACCCCTGTAGAGTGTCAGCTCTTCTGCTTAGTCCACCTCCCATATACCCTTTTAGAGTGTCAGCTCTTCTGCTTAGTCCACCTCCCATATCCCCCTGTAGCTTGTCAGCTCTTCTGCCCAGTTCACCTTCCATATACCCCTGTAGAGTGTCAGCTCTTCTGCCCAGTCCCCCCCTCCATATACCCCTGTAGAGTGTCAGCTATTCTGCCCAGTCCACCTTCCAAATACCCCTATAGAGTGTCAGCTCTTCTGCCCAGCCCACCTTCCATATACCCCCCGTAGAGTGTCAGCTCTTCTGCTTAGTCCACCTCCCATATACCCCTGTAGAGTGTCAGCTCTTCTGCTTAGTCCACCTTCCATATACCCCTGTAGAGTGTCAGCTCTTCTGCTTAGTCCACCCTCCATATACCCCTGTAGAGTGTCAGCTCTTCCGCTTAGTCCACCTCCCATATACCCCTATAGAGTGTCAGCTCTTCTGCCCAGTTCACCTTCCATATACCCCTGTAGAGTGTCAGCTCTTCTGCTTAGTCCACCTTCCAAATACCCCTGTAGAGTGTCAGCTCTTCTGCTTAGTCCACCTACCATATAACCTTGTAGAGTGTAAGCTCTTCTGCTTAGTACACCTCCCATATACCCCTGTAGAGTGTCAGCTCTTCTGCCCAGTCCACCTTCCATATACCCCTGTAGAGTGTCAGCTCTTCTACTTAGTCCACCTCCCATATACCCCTGTAGAGTGTCAGCTCTTCTGCCCAGTCCACCTTCCATATACCCCTGTAGAGTGTCAGCTCTTCTGCTTAGTCCACCTTCCATATACCCCTGTAGAGTGTCAGCTCTTCTGCTTAGTCCACCTCCCATATACCCCTGTAGCTTGTCAGCTCTTCTGCCCAGTCCACCTTCCATATACCCCTGTAGAGTGTCAGCTCTTCTGCCCAGTCCACCCTCCATATACACCTGTAGAGTGTCAGATATTCTGCCCAGTCCACTTTCCATATACCCCTATAGAGTGTCAGCTCTTCTGCCCAGTCCACCTTCCATATACCCCTGTAGAGTGTCAGCTCTTCTGCTTAGTCCACATTCCACATACCCCTGTAGAGTGTCAGCTCTTCTGCCCAGTCCACCTTCCATATACCCCTGTAGAGTGTCAGCTCTTTTGCCCAGTTCACCTTCCATATACCCCTGTAGAGTGTCAGCTCTTCTGCTTAGTCCACCTCCCATATACCCCTGTAGAGTGTCAGCTCTTCTACTTAGTCCACCTCCCATAGACCCCTGGAGAGTGTCAGCTCTTCTGCCCAGTCCACCTTCCATATACCCCTGTAGAGTGTCAGCTCTTCTGCATAGTCCACCTTGCATATACCCCTGTAGAGTGTCAGCTCTTCTCCCCAGTCCACCTTCCATATACCCCTGTAGAGTGTCAGCTCTTCTGCTTAGTCCACCTTCCATATACTCCTGTAGAGTGTCAGCTCTTCTCCCAAGTCCACCTTCCATATACCCCTGTAGCTTGTCAGCTCTTCTGCTTAGTCCACCCTCCATATACCCCTGTAGAGTGTCAGCTCTTCTGCCCAGTCCACCTTCCATATACCCCTGTAGAGTGTCAGCTCTTCTCCCCAGTCCACCTTCCATATACCCCTGTAGCTTGTCAGCTCTTCTGCTTAGTCCACCCTCCATATAACCCTGTAGAGTGTCAGCTCTTCTGTTTAGTCCACCTCCCATATACCCCTGTAGAGTGTCAGCTCTTCTGTTTAGTCCACCTCCCATATACCCCTGTAGAGAGTCAGCTCTTCTGCTTAGTCCACCCTCCATATACCCATGTAGAGTGTCAGCTCTTCTGCTTAGTCCACCTTCCATATACCCCTGTAGAGTGTCAGCTCTTCTGCTTAGTCCACCCTCCATATACCCCTGTAGAGTGTCAGCTCTTCTGCTTAGTCCACCTCCCATATACCCCTGTAGCTTGTCAGCTCTTCTACTTAGTCCACCTCCCATATACCCTTGTAGAGTGTCAGCTCTTCTGCATAGTCCACCTTCCATATACCCCTGTAGAGTGTCAGCTCTTCTGCTTAGTCCACCTTCCATATACCCCTGTAGAGTGTCAGCTCTTCTGCCCAGTCCACCTTCCATATACCCCTGTAGCTTGTCAGCTCTTCTGCTTAGTCCACCTCCCATATACCCCTATAGAGTGTCAGCTCTTCTGCCCAGTTCACCTTCCATATACCCCTGTAGAGTGTCAGCTCTTCTGCTTAGTCCACCTTCCATATACCCCTGTAGAGTGTCAGCTCCTCTGCCCAGTCCACCTTCCATATACCCCTGTAGAGTATCAGCTCTTCCGCTTAGTCCACCTCCCATATACCCCTGTAGAGTGTCAGCTCTTCTGCTTAGTCCACCTACCATATAACCTTGTAGAGTGTAAGCTCTTCTGCTTAGTCCACCTCCCATATACCCTTTTAGAGTGTCAGCTCTTCTGCCCAGTCCACCTTCCATATACCCCTGTAGAGTGTCAGCTCTTTTGCCCAGTTCACCTTCCATATACCCCTGTAGAGTGTCAGCTCTTCTGCTTAGTCCACCTCCCATATACCCCTGTAGCTTGTCAGCTCTTCTGCCCAGTCCACCTTCCATATACCCCTGTAGAGTGTCAGCTCTTCTACTTAGTCCACCTCCCATATACCCCTGTAGAGTGTCAGCTCTTCTGCCCAGTCCACCTTCCATATACCCCTGTAGAGTGTCAGCTCTTCTGCTTAGTCCACCTTCCATATACCCCTGTAGAGTGTCAGCTCTTCCGCTTAGTCCACCTCCCATATACCCCTGTAGAGTGTCAGCTCTTCTGCCCAGTCCACCTTCCATATATCTCTGTAGAGTGTCAGCTCTTCTACTTAGTCCACCTTCCATATACCCCTGTAGCTTGTCAGCTCTTCTGCCCAGTCCACCTTCCATATACCCCTGTAGAGTGTCAGTTCTTCTACTTAGTCCACCTCCCATATGCCCCAGTAGAGTGTCAGCTCTTCTGCTTAGTCCACCTCCTATATACCCCTGTAGAGTGTCAGCTCTTCTGCCCAGTTCACCTTCCATATACCCCTGTAGAGTGTCAGCTCTTCTGCTTAGTCCACCTCCCATATACCCCTGTAGCTTGTCAGCTCTTCTGCCCAGTCCACCTTCCATATACCCCTGTAGAGTGTCAGTTCTTCTACTTAGTCCACCTCCCATATGCCCCAGTAGAGTGTCAGCTCTTCTGCTTAGTCCACCTCCTATATACCCCTGTAGAGTGTCAGCTCTTCTGCCCAGTTCACCTTCCATATACCCCTGTAGAGTGTCAGCTTTTCTACTTAGTCCACCTCCCATATGCCCCAGTAGAGTATCAGCTCTTCTGCTTAGTCCACCTCCCATATACCCCTGTAGAGTGTCAGCTCTTCTGCCCAGTTCACCTTCCATATACCCCTGTAGAGTGTCAGCTCTTCTGCTTAGTCCACCTCCCATATACCCCTGTAGAGTGTCAGCTCTTCTGCCCAGTCCACCTTCCATATACCCCTGTAGAGTGTCAGCTCTTCTACTTAGTCCACCTCCCATATACCCCTGTAGAGTGTCAGCTCTTCTGCCCAGTCCACCTTCCATATACCCCTGTAGCTTGTCAGCTCTTCTGCTTAGTCCACCTCCCATATACCCCTGTAGAGTGTCAGCTCTTCTACTTAGTGCACCTTCCATATACCCCTGTAGAGTGTCAGCTCTTCTACTTAGTCCACTTTCCATATACCCCTGTAGAGTGTCAGTTCTTCTGCTTAGTCCAACTTCCATATACCCCTGTAGAGTGTCAGCTCTTCTGCCCAATCCACCTTCCAAATACCCCTGTAGAGTGTCAGCTCTTCTGCTTAGTCCACCTTCCATATACCCCTGTAGAGTGTCAGCTCTTCTGTTCAGTCCACCTACCATATACCATTGTAGAGTGTAAGCTCTTCCGCTTAGTCCACCTCCCATATACCCCTGTAGAGTGTCAGCTCTTCTACTTAGTCCACCTCCCATATACCCCTGTAGAGTGTCAGCTCTTCTGCTTAGTCCACCTTCCATATACCCCTGTAGAGTGTCAGCTCTTCTACTTAGTCCACCTCCCATATACCCCTGTAGATTGTCAGCTCTTCTGCTTAGTCCACCTCCCATATACCCCTGTAGAGTGTCAGCTCTTCTGCCCAGTTCACCTTCCATATACCCCTGTAGAGTGTCAGCTCTTCTGCTTAGTCCACCTTCCATATACCCCTGTAGAGTGTCAGCTCCTCTGCCCAGTCCACCTTCCATATACCCCTGTAGAGTATCAGCTCTTTCGCTTAGTCCACCTCCCATATACCCCTGTAGAGTGTCAGCTCTTCTAATTAGTCCACCTCCCATGTACCCCTGTAGAGTGTCAGCTCTTCTGCTTAGTCCACCTACCATATAACCTTGTAGAGTGTAAGCTCTTCTGCTTAGTCCACCTCCCATATACCCTTTTAGAGTGTCAGCTCTTCTGCTTAGTCCACCTTCCAAATACCCCTGTAGAGTGTCAGCTATTCTACTTAGTCCACCTCCCATATACCCCTGTAGAGTGTCAGCTCTTTTGTTTAGTCCACCTACCATATAACCTTGTAGAGTGTCAGCTCTTCTGCTTAGTCCACCTTCCATATACCCCTGTAGAGTGTCAGCTCTTCTGCTTAGTCCACCTCCCATATACCCCTGTAGAGTGTCAGCTCTTTTGTTTAGTCCACCTACCATATAACCTTGTAGAGTGTCAGCTCTTCTGCTTAGTCCACCTTCCATATACCCCTGTAGAGTGTCTGCTCTTCTGCTTAGTCCACCTTCCATATACCCCTGTAGAGTGTCAGCTCTTCTGCTTAGTCCACCTCCCATATACCCCTGTAGAGTGTCAGCTCTTCTGCTTAGTCCACGTCCCATATACCCCTGTAGCTTGTCAGCTCTTCTGACCAGTTCACCTTCCATATACCCCTGTAGAGTGTCAGCTCTTCTGCCCAGTCCACCCTCCATATAGCCCTGTAGAGTGTCAGCTATTTTGCCCAGTCCACCTTCCAAATACCCCTATAGAGTGTCAGCTCTTCTGCCCAGTCCACCTTCCATATACCCCCCGTAGAGTGTCAGCTCTTCTGCTTAGTCCACCTCCCATATACCCCTGTAGCTTGTCAGCTCTTCTGCCCAGTCCACCTTCCATATACCCCTGTAGAGTGTCAGATCTTCTGCTTAGTCCACCTTCCATATACCCATGTAGAGTGTCAGCTCTTCCGCTTAGTCCACCTCCCATATACCCCTATAGAGTGTCAGCTCTTCTGCCCAGTCCACCTTCCATATACCCCTGTAGAGTGTCAGCTCTTCTACTTAGTCCACCTCCCATATACCCCTGTAGAGTGTCAGCTCTTCTGCCCTGTCCACCTTCTATATACCCCTGTAGAGTGTCAGCTCTTCTGCTTAGTCCACCTCCCATATACCCCTGTAGAGTGTCAGCTCTTCTGCCCTGTCCACCTTCCATATACCCCTGTAGAGTGTCAGATATTCTGCCCAGTCCACCTTCCATATACCCCTGTAGAGTGTCAGCTCTTCCGCTTAGTCCACCTCCGATATTGCCCTGTAGCTTGTCAGCTCTTCTGCCCAGTCCACCTTCCATATACCCCTGTAGAGTGTCAGCTATTCTGCCCAGTCCACCTTCCATATACCCCTGTAGAGTGTCAGCTCTTCTGCCCAGTCCACCTCCCATATACCCCTGTAGAGTGTCAGCTCTTCTGCTTAGTCCACCTTCCATATACCCCTGTAGAGTGTCAGCTCTTCTGCCCAGTCCACCTCCCATATACCCCTGTAGAGTGTCAGCTCTTCTGCTTAGTCCACCTTCCACATACCCCTGTAGAGTGTCAGCTCTTCTGCCCAGTCCACCTTCCATATACCCCTGTAGAGTGTCAGCTATTCTGCCCAGTCCACCTTCCATATACCCCTGTAGAGTGTCAGCTCTTCTGCCCAGTCCACCTCCCATATACCCCTGTAGAGTGTCAGCTCTTCTGCTTAGTCCACCTCCCATATACCCCTGTAGAGTGTCAGCTCTTCTACTTAGTCCACCTCCCATATGCCCCAGTAGAGTGTCAGCTCTTCTGCTTAGTCCACCTCCTATATACCCCTGTAGAGTGTCAGCTCTTCTGCCCAGTTCACCTTCCATATACCCCTGTAGAGTGTCAGCTTTTCTACTTAGTCCACCTCCCATATGCCCCAGTAGAGTGTCAGCTCTTCTGCTTAGTCCACCTCCTATATACCCCTGTAGAGTGTCAGCTCTTTTGCCCAGTTCACCTTCCATTTACCCCTGTAGAGTGTCAGCTCTTCTGCTTAGTCCACCTCCTATATACCCCTGTAGAGTGTCATCTCTTCTGCCCAGTTCACAATCCATATACCCCTGTAGAGTGTCTGCTCTTCTGCTTAGTCCACCTCCTCTATACCCCTGTAGAGTGTCAGCTTTTCTGCCCAGTCCACCTCCCATATACCCCTGTAGAATGTCAGCTCTTCTGCCCAGTCCACCTCCCATATACCCCTGTAGAGTGTCAGCTCTTCTGTTTAGTCCACCTACCATATACCCTTGTAGAGTGTAAGCTCTTCCGCTTAGTACACCTCCCATATACCCCTGTAGAGTGTCAGCTCTTCTACTTAGTCCACCTCCCATATACCCCTGTAGAGTGTCAGCTCTTCTGCCCAGTCCAACTTCCATATACCCCTGTAGAGTGTCAGCTCTTCTGCTTAGTCCACCTCCCATATACCCCTGTAGAGTGTCAGCTATTCTGCCCAGTCCACCTTCCATATACCCCTGTAGAGTGTCAGCTCTTCTGCCCAGTCCACCTTCCATATACCCCCTGTAGAGTGTCAGCTCTTCTACTTCGTCCACCTTCCATATGCCCCTGTAGAGTGTCAGCTCTTCTGCCCAGTTCACCTTCCATATACCCCTGTAGAGTGTCAGCTCTTCTGCTTAGTCCACCTTCCATATACCCCTGTAGAGTGTCAGCTCCTCTGCCCAGTCCACCTTCCATATACCCCTGTAGAGTATCAGCTCTTCCGCTTAGTCCACCTCCCATATACCCCTGTAGAGTGTCAGCTCTTCTAATTAGTCCACCTCCCATGTACCCCTGTAGAGTGTCAGCTCTTCTGCTTAGTCCACCTTCCAAATACCCCTGTAGAGTGTCAGCTCTTCTGCTTAGTCCACCTCCCATATACCCCTGTAGAGTGTCAGCTCTTCTGCTTAGTCCACCTCCCATATACCCCTGTAGCTTGTCAGCTCTTCTGCCCAGTTAACCTTCCATATACCCCTGTAGAGTGTCAGCTCTTCTGCCCAGTCCCCCCCTCCATATACCCCTGTAGAGTGTCAGCTATTCTGCCCAGTCCACCTTCCAAATACCCCTATAGAGTGTCAGCTCTTCTGCCCAGCCCACCTTCCATATACCCCCCGTAGAGTGTCAGCTCTTCTGCTTAGTCCACCTCCCATATACCCCTGTAGCTTGTCAGCTCTTCTGCCCAGTTAACCTTCCATATACCCCTGTAGAGTGTCAGCTCTTCTGCCCAGTCCCCCCCTCCATATACCCCTGTAGAGTGTCAGCTATTCTGCCCAGTCCACCTTCCAAATACCCCTATAGAGTGTCAGCTCTTCTGCCCAGCCCACCTTCCATATACCCCCCGTAGAGTGTCAGCTCTTCTGCTTAGTCCACCTCCCATATACCCCTGTAGCTTGTCAGCTCTTCTGCCCAGTCCACCTTCCATATACCCCTGTAGAGTGTCAGCTCTTCTGCTTAGTCCACCTTCCATATACCCCTGTAGAGTGTCAGCTCTTCTGCTTAGTCCACCCTCCATATACCCCTGTAGAGTGTCAGCTCTTCCGCTTAGTCCACCTCCCATATACCCCTATAGAGTGTCAGCTCTTCTGCCTAGTTCACCTTCCATATACCCCTGTAGAGTGTCAGCTCTTCTGCTTAGTCCACCTTCCATATACCCCTGTAGAGTGTCAGCTCCTCTGCCCAGTCCACCTTCCATATACCCCTGTAGAGTATCAGCTCTTCCGCTTAGTCCACCTCCCATATACCCCTGTAGAGTGTCAGCTCTTCTGCTTAGTCCACCTTCCAAATACCCCTGTAGAGTGTCAGCTCTTCTGCTTAGTCCACCTACCATATAACCTTGTAGAGTGTAAGCTCTTCTGCTTAGTCCACCTCCCATATACCCCTGTAGAGTGTCAGCTCTTCTGCCCAGTCCACCTTCCATATACCCCTGTAGAGTGTCAGCTCTTCTACTTAGTCCACCTCCCATATACCCCTGTAGAGTGTCAGCTCTTCTGCCCAGTCCACCTTCCATATACCCCTGTAGAGTGTCAGCTCTTCTGCTTAGTCCACCTTCCATATACCCCTGTAGAGTGTCAGCTCTTCTGCTTAGTCCACCTCCCATATACCCCTGTAGCTTGTCAGCTCTTCTGCCCAGTCCACCTTCCATATACCCCTGTAGAGTGTCAGCTCTTCTGCCCAGTCCACCCTCCATATACACCTGTAGAGTGTCAGATATTCTGCCCAGTCCACTTTCCATATACCCCTATAGAGTGTCAGCTCTTCTGCCCAGTCCACCTTCCATATACCCCCTGTAGAGTGTCAGCTCTTCTGCTTAGTCCACCTCCCATATACCCCTGTAGAGTGTCAGCTCTTCTGCTTAGTCCACCTTCCACATACCCCTGTAGAGTGTCAGCTCTTCTGCCCAGTCCACCTTCCATATACCCCTGTAGAGTGTCAGCTCTTTTGCCCAGTTCACCTTCCATATACCCCTGTAGAGTGTCAGCTCTTCTGCTTAGTCCACCTCCCATATACCCCTGTAGAGTGTCAGCTCTTCTACTTAGTCCACCTCCCATAGACCCCTGGAGAGTGTCAGCTCTTCTGCCCAGTCCACCTTCCATATACCCCTGTAGAGTGTCAGCTCTTCTGCATAGTCCACCTTGCATATACCCCTGTAGAGTGTCAGCTCTTCTCCCCAGTCCACCTTCCATATACCCCTGTAGAGTGTCAGCTCTTCTGCTTAGTCCACCTTCCATATACTCCTGTAGAGTGTCAGCTCTTCTCCCCAGTCCACCTTCCATATACCCCTGTAGCTTGTCAGCTCTTCTGCTTAGTCCACCTCCCATAGACCCCCTGTAGAGTGTCAGCTCTTCTGCTTAGTCCACCCTCCATATACCCCTGTAGAGTGTCAGCTCTTCTGCTTAGTCCACCTTCCATATACCCCTGTAGAGTGTCAGCTCTTCTACTTAGTCCACCCTCCATATACCCCTGTAGAGTGTCAGCTCTTCTGCTTAGTCCACCTCCCATATACCCCTGTAGAGTGTCAGCTCTTCTGTTTAGTCCACCTCCCATATACCCCTGTAGAGTGTCAGCTCTTCTGCTTAGTCCACCCTCCATATACCCCTGTAGAGTGTCAGCCCTTCTGCTTAGTCCACCCTCCATATACCCCTGTAGAGTGTCAGCTCTTCTGCTTAGTCCACCTCCCATATACCCTTGTAGAGTGTCAGCTCTTCTACTTAGTCCACCTCCCATATACCCTTGTAGAGTGTCAGCTCTTCTGCTTAGTCCACCTCCCATATACCCCTGTAGCTTGTCAGCTCTTCTACTTAGTCCACCTCCCATATACCCTTGTAGAGTGTCAGCTCTTCTGCTTAGTCCACCTCCCATATAGCCCTGTAGCTTGTCAGCTCTTCTGCTTAGTCCACCTCCCATACACCCCTGTAGAGTGTCAGCTCTTCTGCCCAGTCCACCTTCCATATACCCCTGTAGCTTGTCAGCTCTTCTGCCCAGTCCACCTTCCATATACCCCTGTAGCTTGTCAGCTCTTCTCCCCAGTCCACCTTCCATATACCCCTGTAGAGTGTCAGATCTTCTGCTTAGTCCACCTCCCATATACCCCTGTAGCTTGTCAGCTCTTCTACTTAGTCCACCTCCCATATACCCCTGTAGAGTGTCAGCTCTTCTGCTTAGTCCACCCTCCATATAGCCCTGTAGAGTGTCAGCTCTTCTGCTTAGTCCACCTCCCATATACCCCTGTAGAGTGTCAGCTCTTCTGCTTAGTCCACCTTCCATATACCCCTGTAGAGTGTCAGCTCTTCTGCTTAGTCCACCTCCCATATACCCCTGTAGCTTGTCAGCTCTTCTGCCCAGTCCACCTTCCATATACCCCTGTAAAGTGTCAGCTCTTCTACTTAGTCCACCTCCCATATACCCCTGTAGAGTGTCAGCTCTTCTGCCCAGTCCACCTTCCATATACCCCTGTAGAGTGTCAGCTCTTCTGCTTAGTCCACCTTCCATATACCCCTGTAGAGTGTCAGCTCTTCTGCTTAGTCCACCTCCCATATACCCCTGTAGCTTGTCAGCTCTTCTGCCCAGTCCACCTTCCATATACCCCTGTAGAGTGTCAGCTCTTCTGCCCAGTCCACCCTCCATATACCCCTGTAGAGTGTCAGATATTCTGCCCAGTCCACTTTCCATATACCCCTATAGAGTGTCAGCTCTTCTGCCCAGTCCACCTTCCATATACCCCCTGTAGAGTGTCAGCTCTTCTGCTTAGTCCACCTCCCATAGACCCCCTGTAGAGTGTCAGCTCTTCTGCCCAGTTCACCTTCCATATACCCCTGTAGAGTGTCAGCTCTTCTGCTTAGTCCACCTTCCACATACCCCTGTAGAGTGTCAGCTCTTCTGCCCAGTCCACCTTCCATATTCCCCTGTAGAGTGTCAGCTCTTTTGCCCAGTTCACCTTCCATATACCCCTGTAGAGTGTCAGCTCTTCTGCTTAGTCCACCTCCCATATACCCCTGTAGAGTGTCAGCTCTTCTACTTAGTCCACCTCCCATAGACCCCTGGAGAGTGTCCGCTCTTCTGCCGAGTCCACCTTCCATATACCCCTGTAGAGTGTCAGCTCTTCTGCATAGTCCACCTTGCATATACCCCTGTAGAGTGTCAGCTCTTCTCCCCAGTCCACCTTCCATATACCCCTGTAGAGTGTCAGCTCTTCTGCTTAGTCCACCTTCCATATACTCCTGTAGAGTGTCAGCTCTTCTCCCAAGTCCACCTTCCATATACCCCTGTAGCTTGTCAGCTCTTCTGCTTAGTCCACCCTCCATATACCCCTGTAGAGTGTCAGCTCTTCTGCCCAGTCCACCTTCCATATACCCCTGTAGAGTGTCAGCTCTTCTACTTAGTCCACCTCCCATATACCCCTGTAGAGTGTCAGCTCTTCTCCCCAGTCCACCTTCCATATACCCCTGTAGCTTGTCAGCTCTTCTGCTTAGTCCACCCTCCATATAACCCTGTAGAGTGTCAGCTCTTCTGTTTAGTCCACCTCCCATATACCCCTGTAGAGTGTCAGCTCTTCTGTTTAGTCCACCTCCCATATACCCCTGTAGAGAGTCAGCTCTTCTGCTTAGTCCACCCTCCATATACCCATGTAGAGTGTCAGCTCTTCTGCTTAGTCCACCTTCCATATACCCCTGTAGAGTGTCAGCTCTTCTGCTTAGTCCACCCTCCATATACCCCTGTAGAGTGTCAGCTCTTCTGCTTAGTCCACCTCCCATATACCCCTGTAGCTTGTCAGCTCTTCTACTTAGTCCACCTCCCATATACCCTTGTAGAGTGTCAGCTCTTCTGCATAGTCCACCTTCCATATACCCCTGTAGAGTGTCAGCTCTTCTGCTTAGTCCACCTTCCATATACCCCTGTAGAGTGTCAGCTCTTCTGCCCAGTCCACCTTCCATATACCCCTGTAGCTTGTCAGCTCTTCTGCTTAGTCCACCTCCCATATACCCCTATAGAGTGTCAGCTCTTCTGCCCAGTTCACCTTCCATATACCCCTGTAGAGTGTCAGCTCTTCTGCTTAGTCCACCTTCCATATACCCCTGTAGAGTGTCAGCTCCTCTGCCCAGTCCACCTTCCATATACCCCTGTAGAGTATCAGCTCTTCCGCTTAGTCCACCTCCCATATACCCCTGTAGAGTGTCAGCTCTTCTGCTTAGTCCACCTACCATATAACCTTGTAGAGTGTAAGCTCTTCTGCTTAGTCCACCTCCCATATACCCTTTTAGAGTGTCAGCTCTTCTGCCCAGTCCACCTTCCATATACCCCTGTAGAGTGTCAGCTCTTTTGCCCAGTTCACCTTCCATATACCCCTGTAGAGTGTCAGCTCTTCTGCTTAGTCCACCTCCCATATACCCCTGTAGAGTGTCAGCTCTTCTACTTAGTCCACCTCCCATAGACCCCTGGAGAGTGTCAGCTCTTCTGCCCAGTCCACCTTCCATATACCCCTGTAGAGTGTCAGCTCTTCTGCATAGTCCACCTTGCATATACCCCTGTAGAGTGTCAGCTCTTCTGCTTAGTCCACCTTCCATATACCCCTGTAGAGTGTCAGCTCTTCTCCCCAGTCCACCTTCCATATACCCCTGTAGCTTGTCAGCTCTTCTGCTTAGTCCACCTCCCATACACCCCTGTAGAGTGTCAGCTCTTCTGCCCAGTCCACCTTCCATATACCCCTGTAGCTTGTCAGCTCTTCTGCTTAGTCCACCTCCCATATACCCCTATAGAGTGTCAGCTCTTCTGCCCAGTTCACCTTCCATATACCCCTGTAGAGTGTCAGCTCTTCTGCTTAGTCCACCTTCCATATACCCCTGTAGAGTGTCAGCTCCTCTGCCCAGTCCACCTTCCATATACCCCTGTAGAGTATCAGCTCTTCCGCTTAGTCCACCTCCCATATACCCCTGTAGAGTGTCAGCTCTTCTGCTTAGTCCACCTACCATATAACCTTGTAGAGTGTAAGCTCTTCTGCTTAGTCCACCTCCCATATACCCTTTTAGAGTGTCAGCTCTTCTGCCCAGTCCACTTTCCATATACCCCTGTAGAGTGTCAGCTCTTTTGCCCAGTTCACCTTCCATATACCCCTGTAGAGTGTCAGCTCTTCTGCTTAGTCCACCTCCCATATACCCCTGTAGAGTGTCAGCTCTTCTACTTAGTCCACCTCCCATAGACCCCTGGAGAGTGTCAGCTCTTCTGCCCAGTCCACCTTCCATATACCCCTGTAGAGTGTCAGCTCTTCTGCATAGTCCACCTTGCATATACCCCTGTAGAGTGTCAGCTCTTCTCCCCAGTCCACCTTCCATATACCCCTGTAGAGTGTCAGCTCTTCTGCTTAGTCCACCTTCCATATACTCCTGTAGAGTGTCAGCTCTTCTCCCCAGTCCACCTTCCATATACCCCTGTAGCTTGTCAGCTCTTCTGCTTAGTCCACCTCCCATAGACCCCCTGTAGAGTGTCAGCTCTTCTGCTTAGTCCACCCTCCATATACCCCTGTAGAGTGTCAGCTCTTCTGCTTAGTCCACCCTCCATATACCCCTGTAGAGTGTCAGCTCTTCTACTTAGTCCACCCTCCATATACCCCTGTAGAGTGTCAGCTCTTCTGCTTAGTCCACCTCCCATATACCCCTGTAGAGTGTCAGCTCTTCTGTTTAGTCCACCTCCCATATACCCCTGTAGAGTGTCAGCTCTTCTGCTTAGTCCACCCTCCATATACCCCTGTAGAGTGTCAGCCCTTCTGCTTAGTCCACCCTCCATATACCCCTGTAGAGTGTCAGCTCTTCTGCTTAGTCCACCTCCCATATACCCCTGTAGCTTGTCAGCTCTTCTACTTAGTCCACCTCCCATATACCCTTGTAGAGTGTCAGCTCTTCTGCATAGTCCACCTTCCATATACCCCTGTAGAGTGTCAGCTCTTCTGCTTAGTCCACCTCCCATATACCCCTGTAGAGTGTCAGCTCTTCTGCCCAGTCCACCTTCCATATACCCCTGTAGCTTGTCAGCTCTTCTGCCCAGTCCACCTTCCATATACCCCTGTAGCTTGTCAGCTCTTCTACTTAGTCCACCCTCCATATAGCCCTGTAGAGTGTCAGCTCTTCTGCTTAGTCCACCTCCCATATACCCCTGTAGAGTGTCAGCTCTTCTGCTTAGTCCACCTTCCATATACCCCTGTAGAGTGTCAGCTCTTCTGCTTAGTCCACCTTCCATATACCCCTGTAGAGTGTCAGCTCTTCTGCTTAGTCCACCCTCCATATAGCCCTGTAGAGTGTCAGCTCTTCTGCTTAGTCCACCTCCCATATACCCCTGTAGAGTGTCAGCTCTTCTGCTTAGTCCACCTTCCATATACCCCTGTAGAGTGTCAGCTCTTCTGCTTAGTCCACCTTCCATATACCCCTGTAGAGTGTCAGCTCTTCTGCTTAGTCCACCTCCCATATACCCCTGTAGCTTGTCAGCTCTTCTGCCCAGTCCACCTTCCATATACCCCTGTAGAGTGTCAGCTCTTCTGCATAGTCCACCTTGCATATACCCCTGTAGAGTGTCAGCTCTTCTCCCCAGTCCACCTTCCATATACCCCTGTAGAGTGTCAGCTCTTCTGCTTAGTCCACCTTCCATATACTCCTGTAGAGTGTCAGCTCTTCTCCCCAGTCCACCTTCCATATACCCCTGTAGCTTGTCAGCTCTTCTGCTTAGTCCACCTCCCATAGACCCCCTGTAGAGTGTCAGCTCTTCTGCTTAGTCCACCCTCCATATACCCCTGTAGAGTGTCAGCTCTTCTGCTTAGTCCACCCTCCATATACCCCTGTAGAGTGTCAGCTCTTCTACTTAGTCCACCCTCCATATACCCCTGTAGAGTGTCAGCTCTTCTGCTTAGTCCACCTCCCATATACCCCTGTAGAGTGTCAGCTCTTCTGTTTAGTCCACCTCCCATATACCCCTGTAGAGTGTCAGCTCTTCTGCTTAGTCCACCCTCCATATACCCCTGTAGAGTGTCAGCCCTTCTGCTTAGTCCACCCTCCATATACCCCTGTAGAGTGTCAGCTCTTCTGCTTAGTCCACCTCCCATATACCCCTGTAGCTTGTCAGCTCTTCTACTTAGTCCACCTCCCATATACCCTTGTAGAGTGTCAGCTCTTCTGCATAGTCCACCTTCCATATACCCCTGTAGAGTGTCAGCTCTTCTGCTTAGTCCACCTCCCATATACCCCTGTAGAGTGTCAGCTCTTCTGCCCAGTCCACCTTCCATATACCCCTGTAGCTTGTCAGCTCTTCTGCTTAGTCCACCTCCCATACACCCCTGTAGAGTGTCAGCTCTTCTGCCCAGTCCACCTTCCATATACCCCTGTAGCTTGTCAGCTCTTCTGCCCAGTCCACCCTCCATATACCCCTGTAGCTTGTCAGCTCTTCTCCCCAGTCCACCTTCCATATACCCCTGTAGAGTGTCAGATCTTCTGCTTAGTCCACCTCCCATATACCCCTGTAGCTTGTCAGCTCTTCTACTTAGTCCACCTCCCATATACCCCTGTAGAGTGTCAGCTCTTCTGCTTAGTCCACCCTCCATATAGCCCTGTAGAGTGTCAGCTCTTCTGCTTAGTCCACCTCCCATATACCCCTGTAGAGTGTCAGCTCTTCTGCTTAGTCCACCTTCCATATACCCCTGTAGAGTGTCAGCTCTTCTGCTTAGTCCACCTTCCATATACCCCTGTAGAGTGTCAGCTCTTCTGCTTAGTCCACCTCCCATATACCCCTGTAGCTTGTCAGCTCTTCTGCCCAGTCCACCTTCCATATACCCCTGTAGAGTGTCAGCTCTTCTACTTAGTCCACCTCCCATATACCCCTGTAGAGTGTCAGCTCTTCTGCCCAGTCCACCTTCCATATACCCCTGTAGAGTGTCAGCTCTTCTGCTTAGTCCACCTTCCATATACCCCTGTAGAGTGTCAGCTCTTCTGCTTAGTCCACCTCCCATATACCCCTGTAGCTTGTCAGCTCTTCTGCCCAGTCCACCTTCCATATACCCCTGTAGAGTGTCAGCTCTTCTGCCCAGTCCACCCTCCATATACCCCTGTAGAGTGTCAGATATTCTGCCCAGTCCACTTTCCATATACCCCTATAGAGTGTCAGCTCTTCTGCCCAGTCCACCTTCCATATACCCCCTGTAGAGTGTCAGCTCTTCTGCTTAGTCCACCTCCCATAGACCCCCTGTAGAGTGTCAGCTCTTCTGCCCAGTTCACCTTCCATATACCCCTGTAGAGTGTCAGCTCTTCTGCTTAGTCCACCTTCCACATACCCCTGTAGAGTGTCAGCTCTTCTGCCCAGTCCACCTTCCATATTCCCCTGTAGAGTGTCAGCTCTTTTGCCCAGTTCACCTTCCATATACCCCTGTAGAGTGTCAGCTCTTCTGCTTAGTCCACCTCCCATATACCCCTGTAGAGTGTCAGCTCTTCTACTTAGTCCACCTCCCATAGACCCCTGGAGAGTGTCAGCTCTTCTGCCCAGTCCACCTTCCATATACCCCAGTAGAGTGTCAGCTCTTCTGCATAGTCCACCTTGCATATACCCCTGTAGAGTGTCAGCTCTTCTCCCCAGTCCACCTTCCATATACCCCTGTAGAGTGTCAGCTCTTCTGCTTAGTCCACCTTCCATATACTCCTGTAGAGTGTCAGCTCTTCTCCCAAGTCCACCTTCCATATACCCCTGTAGCTTGTCAGCTCTTCTGCTTAGTCCACCTTCCATATACTCCTGTAGAGTGTCAGCTCTTCTCCCAAGTCCACCTTCCTTATACCCCTGTAGCTTGTCAGCTCTTCTGCTTAGTCCACCCTCCATATACCCCTGTAGAGTGTCAGCTCTTCTGCCCAGTCCACCTTCCATATACCCCTGTAGAGTGTCAGCTCTTCTACTTAGTCCACCTCCCATATACCCCTGTAGAGTGTCAGCTCTTCTCCCCAGTCCACCTTCCATATACCCCTGTAGCTTGTCAGCTCTTCTGCTTAGTCCACCCTCCATATAACCCTGTAGAGTGTCAGCTCTTCTGTTTAGTCCACCTCCCATATACCCCTGTAGAGTGTCAGCTCTTCTGTTTAGTCCACCTCCCATATACCCCTGTAGAGAGTCAGCTCTTCTGCTTAGTCCACCCTCCATATACCCATGTAGAGTGTCAGCTCTTCTGCTTAGTCCACCTTCCATATACCCCTGTAGAGTGTCAGCTCTTCTGCTTAGTCCACCTCCCATATAGCCCTGTAGCTTGTCAGCTCTTCTGCTTAGTCCACCTCCCATACACCCCTGTAGAGTGTCAGCTCTTCTGCCCAGTCCACCTTCCATATACCCCTGTAGCTTGTCAGCTCTTCTGCTTAGTCCACCTCCCATATACCCCTATAGAGTGTCAGCTCTTCTGCCCAGTTCAACTTCCATATACCCCTGTAGAGTGTCAGCTCTTCTGCTTAGTCCACCTTCCATATACCCCTGTAGAGTGTCAGCTCCTCTGCCCAGTCCACCTTCCATATACCCCTGTAGAGTATCAGCTCTTCCGCTTAGTCCACCTCCCATATACCCCTGTAGAGTGTCAGCTCTTCTGCTTAGTCCACCTTCCAAATACCCCTGTAGAGTGTCAGCTCTTCTGCTTAGTCCACCTACCATATAACCTTGTAGAGTGTAAGCTCTTCTGCTTAGTCCACCTCCCATATACCCTTTTAGAGTGTCAGCTCTTCTGCCCAGTCCACCTTCCATATACCCCTGTAGAGTGTCAGCTCTTCTACTTAGTCCACCTCCCATATACCCCTGTAGAGTGTCAGCTCTTCTGCCCAGTCCACCTTCCATATACCCCTGTAGAGTGTCAGCTCTTCTGCTTAGTCCACCTTCCATATACCCCTGTAGAGTGTCAGCTCTTCTGCTTAGTCCACCTCCCATATACCCCTGTAGAGTGTCAGCTCTTCTGCTTAGTCCACCTCCCATATACCCCTGTAGCTTGTCAGCTCTTCTGCCCAGTCCACCTTCCATATACCCCTGTAGAGTGTCAGCTCTTCTGCCCAGTCCACCCTCCATATACCCCTGTAGAGTGTCAGATATTCTGCCCAGTCCACTTTCCATATACCCCTATAGAGTGTCAGCTCTTCTGCCCAGTCCACCTTCCATATACCCCCTGTAGAGTGTCAGCTCTTCTGCTTAGTCCACCTCCCATAGACCCCCTGTAGAGTGTCAGCTCTTCTGCCCAGTTCACCTTCCATATACCCCTGTAGAGTGTCAGCTCTTCTGCTTAGTCCACCTTCCACATACCCCTGTAGAGTGTCAGCTCTTCTGCCCAGTCCACCTTCCATATACCCCTGTAGAGTGTCAGCTCTTTTGCCCAGTCCACCTCCCATATACCCCTGTAGAGTGTCAGCTCTTCTACTTAGTCCACCTCCCATAGACCCCTGGAGAGTGTCAGCTCTTCTGCCCAGTCCACCTTCCATATACCCCTGTAGAGTGTCAGCTCTTCTCCCCAGTCCACCTTCCATATACCCCTGTAGAGTGTCAGCTCTTCTCCCCAGTCCACCTTCCATATACCCCTGTAGCTTGTCAGCTCTTCTGCTTAGTCCACCTCCCATAGACCCCCTGTAGAGTGTCAGCTCTTCTGCTTAGTCCACCCTCCATATACCCCTGTAGAGTGTCAGCTCTTCTGCTTAGTCCACCTTTCATATACCCCTGTAGAGTGTCAGCTCTTCTACTTAGTCCACCCTCCATATACCCCTGTAGAGTGTCAGCTCTTCTGCTTAGTCAACCTCCCATATACCCCTGTAGAGTGTCAGCTCTTCTGCTTAGTCCACCCTCCATATACCCCTGTAGAGTGTCAGCCCTTCTGCTTAGTCCACCCTCCATATACCCCTGTAGAGTGTCAGCTCTTCTGCTTAGTCCACCTCCCATATACCCCTGTAGCTTGTCAGCTCTTCTACTTAGTCCACCTCCCATATACCCCTGTAGAGTGTCAGCTCTTCTGCTTAGTCCACCTTCCATATACCCCTGTAGAGTGTCAGCTCTTCTGCTTAGTCCACCTCCCATATAGCCCTGTAGCTTGTCAGCTCTTCTGCTTAGTCCACCTCCCATACACCCCTGTAGAGTGTCAGCTCTTCTGCCCAGTCCACCTTCCATATACCCCTGTAGCTTGTCAGCTCTTCTGCTTACTCCACCTTCCATATACCCCTGTAGAGTGTCAGCTCTTCTGCTTAGTCCACCTTCCATATACCCCTGTAGAGTGTCAGCTCTTCTGCTTAGTCCACCTCCCATATACCCTTGTAGAGTGTCAGCTCTTCTGCATAGTCCACCTTCCATATACCCCTGTAGAGTGTCAGCTCTTCTGCTTAGTCCACCTTCCATATACCCCTGTAGAGTGTCAGCTCTTCTGCTTAGTCCACCTCCCATATACCCCTGTAGAGTGTCAGCTCTTCTGCTTAGTCCACCTTCCATATACCCCTGTAGAGTGTCAGCTCTTCTGCTTAGTCCACCTCCCATATAGCCCTGTAGCTTGTCAGCTCTTCTGCTTAGTCCACCTCCCATACACCCCTGTAGAGTGTCAGCTCTTCTGCCCAGTCCACCTTCCATATACCCCTGTAGCTTGTCAGCTCTTCTGCTTAGTCCACCTTCCATATACCCCTGTAGAGTGTCAGCTCTTCTGCTTAGTCCACCTTCCATATACCCCTGTAGAGTGTCAGCTCTTCTGCTTAGTCCACCTCCCATATAGCCCTGTAGCTTGTCAGCTCTTCTGCTTAGTCCACCTCCCATACACCCCTGTAGAGTGTCAGCTCTTCTGCCCAGTCCACCTTCCATATACCCCTGTAGCTTGTCAGCTCTTCTGCTTAGTCCACCTTCCATATACCCCTGTAGAGTGTCAGCTCTTCTGCTTAGTCCACCTCCCATATAGCCCTGTAGCTTGTCAGCTCTTCTGCTTAGTCCACCTCCCATACACCCCTGTAGAGTGTCAGCTCTTCTGCCCAGTCCACCTTCCATATACCCCTGTAGCTTGTCAGCTCTTCTGCCCAGTCCACCTTCCATATACCCCTGTAGCTTGTCAGCTCTTCTCCCCAGTCCACCTTCCATATACCCCTGTAGAGTGTCAGCTCTTCTGCTTAGTCCACCTCCCATATACCCCTGTAGAGTGTCAGCTCTTCTGCTTAGTCCACCTTCCATATACCCCTGTAGAGTGTCAGCTCTTCTGCTTAGTCCACCTTCCATATACCCCTGTAGAGTGTCAGCTCTTCTGCTTAGTCCACCTTCCATATACCCCTGTAGAGTGTCAGCTCTTCTGCTTAGTCCACCTCCCATATACCCCTGTAGCTTGTCAGCTCTTCTGCCCAGTCCACCTTCCATATACCCCTGTAGAGTGTCAGCTCTTCTGCCCAGTCCACCCTCCATATACCCCTGTAGAGTGTCAGATATTCTGCCCAGTCCACTTTCCATATACCCCTATAGAGTGTCAGCTCTTCTGCCCAGTCCACCTTCCATATACCCCCTGTAGAGTGTCAGCTCTTCTGCTTAGTCCACCTCCCATAGACCCCCTGTAGAGTGTCAGCTCTTCTGCCCAGTTCACCTTCCATATACCCCTGTAGAGTGTCAGCTCTTTTACTTAGTCAACCTCCCATAGACCCCTGGAGAGTGTCAGCTCTTCTGCCCAGTCCACCTTCCATATACCCCTGTAGAGTGTCAGCTCTTCTGCATAGTCCACCTTGCATATACCCCTGTAGAGTGTCAGCTCTTCTCCCCAGTCCTCCTTCCATATACCCCTGTAGCTTGTCAGCTCTTCTGCTTAGTCCACCTTCCATTTACCCCTGTAGAGTGTCAGCTCTTCTACTTAGTCCACCTCCCATATACCCCTGTAGAGTGTCAGCTCTTCT
This sequence comes from Gastrophryne carolinensis, assembly GCA_027917425.1. Classification (NCBI taxonomy): domain Eukaryota; kingdom Metazoa; phylum Chordata; class Amphibia; order Anura; family Microhylidae; genus Gastrophryne; species Gastrophryne carolinensis. Next base: position 80,868,267 of record CM051243.1, read on the forward strand.
CCCCAGTCCACCTTCCATATACCCCTGTAGCTTGTCAGCTCTTCTGCTTAGTCCACCTCCCATATACCCCTGTAGAGTGTCAGCTCTTCTGTTTAGTCCACCTCCCATATACCCCTGTAGAGTGTCAGCTCTTCTGCTTAGTCCACCCTCCATATACCCATGTAGAGTGTCAGCTCTTCTGCTTAGTCCACCTTCCATATACCTCTGTAGAGTGTCAGCTCTTCTGCTTAGTCCACCTTCCATATACCCCTGTAGAGTGTCAGCTCTTCTGCTTAGTCCACCTCCCATATACCCCTGTAGAGTGTCAGCTCTTCTGCTTAGTCCACCTTCCATATACCCCTGTAGAGTGTCAGCTCTTCTGCTTAGTCCACCTCCCATATAGCCCTGTAGCTTGTCAGCTCTTCTGCTTAGTCCACCTCCCATACACCCCTGTAGAGTGTCAGCTCTTCTGCCCAGTCCACCTTCCATATACCCCTGTAGCTTGTCAGCTCTTCTGCTTAGTCCACCTTCCATATACCCCTGTAGAGTGTCAGCTCTTCTGCTTAGTCCACCTCCCATATACCCCTGTAGAGTGTCAGCTCTTCTCCCCAGTCCACCTTCCATATACCCCTGTAGAGTGTCAGATCTTCTGCTTAGTCCACCTCCCATATACCCCTGTAGAGTGTCAGCTCTTCTGCTTAGTCCACCCTCCATATACCCCTGTAGAGTGTCAGCTCTTCTGCCCAGTCCACCCTCCATATACCCCTGTAGAGTGTCAGCTCTTCTGCTTAGTCCACCTCCCATATACCCCTGTAGAGTGTCAGCTCTTCTGCTTAGTCCACCCTCCATATACCCCTGTAGAGTGTCAGCTCTTCTGCTTAGTCCACCCTCCATATACCCCTGTAGAGCGTCAGCTCTTCTGCTTAGTCCACCTCCCATATACCCCTGTAGAGTGTCAGCTCTTCTGCTTAGTCCACCTCCCATATACCCCTGTAGAGTGTCAGCTCTTCTGTTTAGTCCACCTCCCATATACCCCTGTAGAGTGTCAGCTCTTCTGCTTAGTCCACCCTCCATATACCCCTGTAGAGTGTCAGCCCTTCTGCTTAGTCCACCCTCCATATACCCCTGTAGAGTGTCAGCTCTTCTGCTTAGTCCACCTCCCATATACCCCTGTAGCTTGTCAGCTCTTCTACTTAGTCCACCTCCCATATACCCCTGTAGAGTGTCAGCTCTTCTGCTTAGTCCACCTTCCATATACCCCTGTAGAGTGTCAGCTCTTCTGCTTAGTCCACCTCCCATATAGCCCTGTAGCTTGTCAGCTCTTCTGCTTAGTCCACCTCCCATACACCCCTGTAGAGTGTCAGCTCTTCTGCCCAGTCCACCTTCCATATACCCCTGTAGCTTGTCAGCTCTTCTGCTTAGTCCACCTTCCATATACCCCTGTAGAGTGTCAGCTCTTCTGCTTAGTCCACCTTCCATATACCCCTGTAGAGTGTCAGCTCTTCTGCTTAGTCCACCTCCCATATACCCTTGTAGAGTGTCAGCTCTTCTGCATAGTCCACCTTCCATATACCCCTGTAGAGTGTCAGCTCTTCTGCTTAGTCCACCTTCCATATACCCCTGTAGAGTGTCAGCTCTTCTGCTTAGTCCACCTCCCATATAGCCCTGTAGCTTATCAGCTCTTCTGCTTAGTCCACCTCCCATACACCCCTGTAGAGTGTCAGCTCTTCTGCCCAGTCCACCTTCCATATACCCCTGTAGCTTGTCAGCTCTTCTGCTTAGTCCACCTTCCATATACCCCTGTAGAGTGTCAGCTCTTCTGCTTAGTCCACCTTCCATATACCCCTGTAGAGTGTCAGCTCTTCTGCTTAGTCCACCTCCCATATAGCCCTGTAGCTTGTCAGCTCTTCTGCTTAGTCCACCTCCCATACACCCCTGTAGAGTGTCAGCTCTTCTGCCCAGTCCACCTTCCATATACCCCTGTAGCTTGTCAGCTCTTCTGCTTAGTCCACCTTCCATATACCCCTGTAGAGTGTCAGCTCTTCTGCTTAGTCCACCTCCCATATAGCCCTGTAGCTTGTCAGCTCTTCTGCTTAGTCCACCTCCCATACACCCCTGTAGAGTGTCAGCTCTTCTGCCCAGTCCACCTTCCATATACCCCTGTAGCTTGTCAGCTCTTCTGCCCAGTCCACCTTCCATATACCCCTGTAGCTTGTCAGCCCTTCTCCCCAGTCCACCTTCCATATACCCCTGGAGAGTGTCAGATCTTCTGCTTAGTCCACCTCCCATATACCCCTGTAGAGTGTCAGCTCTTCTACTTAGTCCACCTCCCATATACCCCTGTAGAGTGTCAGCTCTTCTGCTTAGTCCACCCTCCATATACCCCTGTAGAGTGTCAGCTCTTCTGCTTAGTCCACCTCCCATATACCCCTGTAGAGTGTCAGCTCTTCTGCTTAGTCCACCTCCAATATACCCCTGTAGCTTGTCAGCTCTTCTCCCCAGTCCACCTTCCATATACCCCTGTAGAGTGTCAGATCTTCTGCTTAGTCCACCTCCCATATACCCCTGTAGCTTGTCAGCTCTTCTACTTAGTCCACCTCCCATATACCCCTGTAGAGTGTCAGCTCTTCTGCTTAGTCCACCTTCCATATACCCCTGTAGAGTGTCAGCTCTTCTGCTTAGTCCACCTTCCATATACCCCTGTAGAGTGTCAGCTCTTCTGCTTAGTCCACCTCCCATATACCCCTGTAGCTTGTCAGCTCTTCTGCCCAGTCCACCTTCCATATACCCCTGTAGAGTGTCAGCTCTTCTGCCCAGTCCACCCTCCATATACCCCTGTAGAGTGTCAGATATTCTGCCCAGTCCACTTTCCATATACCCCTATAGAGTGTCAGCTCTTCTGCCCAGTCCACCTTCCATATACCCCCTGTAGAGTGTCAGCTCTTCTGCTTAGTCCACCTCCCATAGACCCCCTGTAGAGTGTCAGCTCTTCTGCCCAGTTCACCTTCCATATACCCCTGTAGAGTGTCAGCTCTTCTGCTTAGTCCACCTCCCATATACCCCTGTAGAGTGTCAGCTCTTCTACTTAGTCCACCTCCCATAGACCCCTGGAGAGTGTCAGCTCTTCTGCCCAGTCCACCTTCCATATACCCCTGTAGAGTGTCAGCTCTTCTGCATAGTCCACCTTGCATATACCCCTGTAGAGTGTCAGCTCTTCTCCCCAGTCCACCTTCCATATACCCCTGTAGCTTGTCAGCTCTTCTGCTTAGTCCACCCTCCATATAACCCTGTAGAGTGTCAGCTCTTCTGCTTAGTCCACCTCCCATATACCCCTGTAGAGTGTCAGCTCTTCTGTTTAGTCCACCTCCCATATACCCCTGTAGAGTGTCAGCTCTTCTGCTTAGTCCACCCTCCATATACCCATGTAGAGTGTCAGCTCTTCTGCTTAGTCCACCCTCCATATACCCCTGTAGAGTGTCAGATATTCTGCCCAGTCCACTTTCCATATACCCCTATAGAGTGTCAGCTCTTCTGCCCAGTCCACCTTCCATATACCCCCTGTAGAGTGTCAGCTCTTCTGCTTAGTCCACCTCCCATAGACCCCCTGTAGAGTGTCAGCTCTTCTGCCCAGTTCACCTTCCATATACCCCTGTAGAGTGTCAGCTCTTCTGCTTAGTCCACCTCCCATATACCCCTGTAGAGTGTCAGCTCTTCTACTTAGTCCACCTCCCATAGACCCCTGGAGAGTGTCAGCTCTTCTGCCCAGTCCACCTTCCATATACCCCTGTAGAGTGTCAGCTCTTCTGCATAGTCCACCTTGCATATACCCCTGTAGAGTGTCAGCTCTTCTCCCCAGTCCACCTTCCATATACCCCTGTAGCTTGTCAGCTCTTCTGCTTAGTCCACCCTCCATATAACCCTGTAGAGTGTCAGCTCTTCTGCTTAGTCCACCTCCCATATACCCCTGTAGAGTGTCAGCTCTTCTGTTTAGTCCACCTCCCATATACCCCTGTAGAGTGTCAGCTCTTCTGCTTAGTCCACCCTCCATATACCCATGTAGAGTGTCAGCTCTTCTGCTTAGTCCACCTTCCATATACCTCTGTAGAGTGTCAGCTCTTCTGCTTAGTCCACCTGCCATACACCCCTGTAGAGTGTCAGCTCTTCTGCCCAGTCCACCTCCCATATACCCCTGTAGAGTGTCAGCTCTTCTACTTAGTCCACCTCCCATAGACCCCTGGAGAGTGTCAGCTCTTCTGCCCAGTCCACCTTCCATATACCCCTGTAGAGTGTCAGCTCTTCTGCTTAGTCCACCTTCCATATACCCCTGTAGAGTGTCAGCTCTTCTGCTTAGTCCACCTCCCATATACCCCTGTAGAGTGTCAGCTCTTCTGCTTAGTCCACCTCCCATATAGCCCTGTAGCTTGTCAGCTCTTCTGCTTAGTCCACCTCCCATACACCCCTGTAGAGTGTCAGCTCTTCTGCCCAGTCCACCTTCCATATACCCCTGTAGCTTGTCAGCTCTTCTGCTTAGTCCACCCTCCATATAACCCTGTAGAGTGTCAGCTCTTCTGCTTAGTCCACCCTCCATATACCCCTGTAGAGTGTCAGCTCTTCTGCTTAGTCCACCTCCCATATACCCCTGTAGAGTGTCAGCTCTTCTGCTTAGTCCACCCTCCATATACCCCTGTAGAGTGTCAGCTCTTCTGCTTAGTCCACCCTCCATATACCCCTGTAGAGCGTCAGCTCTTCTGCTTAGTCCACCTCCCATATACCCCTGTAGAGTGTCAGCTCTTCTGCTTAGTCCACCTTCCATATACCCCTGTAGAGTGTCAGCTCTTCTGCTTAGTCCACCTTCCATATACCCCTGTAGCTTGTCAGCTCTTCTACTTAGTCCACCTCCCATATACCCCTGTAAAGTGTCAGCTCTTCTGCTTAGTCCACCTTCCATATACCCCTGTAGAATGTCAGCTCTTCTACTTAGTCCACCTCCCATTTACCCCTGTAGAGTGTCAGCTCTTCTGCTTAGTCCACCTTCCAAATACCCCTGTAGAGTGTCAGCTCTTCTGCTTAGTCCACCTTCCATATACCCTTGTAGAGTGTCAGCTCTTCTGCATAGTCCACCTTCCATATACCCCTGTAGAGTGTCAGCTCTTCTGCTTAGTCCACCTCTCATATACCCCTGTAGAGTGTCAGCTCTTCTGCTTAGTCCACCTTCCATATACCCCTGTAGAGTGTCAGCTCTTCTACTTAGTCCACTTCCAATATGCCCCTGTAGAGTGTCAGCTCTTCTGCTTAATTTACCTCCCATATACCCCTGTAAAGTGTCAGCTCTTCTGCCCAGTACACCTTCCATATACCCCTGTAGAGTGTCAGCTCTTCTGCCCAGTACACCTTCCATATACCCCTATAGAGTATCAGCTCTTCTGCTTAGTCCACCTTCCACATACTCCTGTAGAGTGTCAGCTCTTCCACTTAGTCCACCTCCCATATACCCCTGTAGAGTTTCAGCTCTTCTACTTAGTCCACCTTCCATAAACCCCTGTAGAGTATCAGCTCTTCTGCTTAGTCCACCTTCCATATACCCCTGTAGAGTGTCAGCTCTTCTGCTTAGTCCACCTTCCAAATACACCTGTAGAGTGTCAGCTCTTCTGCTTAGTCCACCTCCCATATACCCCTGTAGAGTGTCAGCTCTTCTGCTTAGTCCACCTCCCATATACCCCTGTAGAGTGTCAGCTCTTCTGCTTAGTCCACCTTCCATATACCCCTGTAGAGTGTCAGCTATTCCGCCCAGTCCACCTTCCATATACCCCTGTAGAGTGTCAGCTCTTCTGCCCAGTTCACCTTCCATATACCCCTGTAGAGTGTCAGCTCTTCTGCCCAGTCCACCTTCCATATACCCCTGTAGAGTGTCAGCTCTTCTACCCAGTCCACCTTCCATATACCCCTGTAGAGTGTCAGCTCTTCTAACCCAGTCCACCTTCTATATACCCCTGTAGAGTGTCAGCTCTTCTACCCAGTCCACCTTCCATATACCCCTGTAGAGTGTCAGCTCTTCTACCCAGTCCACCTTCCATATACCCCTGTAGAGTGTCAGCTCTTCTAACCCAGTCCACCTTCCATATACCCCTGTAGAGTGTCAGCTCTTCTACCCAGTCCACCTTCCATATACCCCTGTAGAGTGTCAGCTCTTCTGCCCAGTCCACCTTCCATATACCCCTATAGAGTATCAGCTCTTCTGCTTAGTCCACCTTCCACATACTCCTGTAGAGTGTCAGCTCTTCCGCTTAGTCCACCTTCCACATACCCCTGTAGAGTGTCAGCTCTTCCGCTTAGTCCACCTCCCATATACCCCTGTAGAGTGTCAGCTCTTCTACTTAGTCCACCTTCCATAAACCCCTGTAGAGTATCAGCTCTTCTGCTTAGTCCACCTCCCATATACCCCTGTAGAGTGTCAGCTCTTCTGCTTAGTCCACCTTCCAAATACACCTGTAGAGTGTCAGCTCTTCTGCTTAGTCCACCTCCCATATACCCCTGTAGAGTGTCAGCTCTTCTGTTTAGTCCACCTCCCATATACCCCTGTAGAGTGTCAGCTCTTCTGCTTAGTCCACCCTCCATATACCCATGTAGAGTGTCAGCTCTTCTACCCAGTCCACCTTCCATATAGCCCTGTAGAGTGTCAGCTCTTCTGCTTAGTCCACCTCCCATATACCCCTGTAGAGTGTCAGCTCTTCTGCCCAGTCCACCTTCCATATACCCCTGTAGAGTGTCAGCTCTTCTACCCAGTCCACCTTCCATATACCCCTGTAGAGTGTCAGCTCTTCTACCCAGTCCACCTTCCATATACCCCTGTAGAGTGTCAGCTCTTCTAACCCAGTTCACCTTCCTCATACCCCTGTAGAATATCAGCTCTTCTGCTTAGTCCACCTTCCAAATACACCTGTAGAGTGTCAGCTCTTCTGCATAGTCCACCTTGCATATACCCCTGTAGAGTGTCAGCTCTTCTCCCCAGTCCACCTTCCATATACCCCTGTAGAGTGTCAGCTCTTCTGCTTAGTCCACCTTCCATATACTCCTGTAGAGTGTCAGCTCTTCTCCCAAGTCCACCTTCCATATACCCCTGTAGCTTGTCAGCTCTTCTGCTTAGTCCACCCTCCATATACCCCTGTAGAGTGTCAGCTCTTCTGCTTAGTCCACCTTCCATATACCCCTGTAGAGTGTCAGCTCTTCTGCTTAGTCCACCTTCCATATACCCCTGTAGCTTGTCAGCTCTTCTACTTAGTCCACCTCCCATATACCCTTGGAGAGTGTCAGCTCTTCTGCTTAGTCCACCTCCCATACACCCCTGTAGAGTGTCAGCTCTTCTACTTAGTCCACCTCCCATTTACCCCTGTAGAGTGTCAGCTCTTCTGCTTAGTCCACCTTCCAAATACCCCTGTAGAGTGTCAGCTCTTCTGTTTAGTCCACCTCCCATATACCCCTGTAGAGTGTCAGCTCTTCTGCTTAGTCCACCTCCCATATACCCCTGTAGAGTGTCAGCTCTTCTGCTTAGTCCACCTCCCATATACCCTTGTAGAGTGTCAGCTCTTCTGCATAGTCCACCTTCCATATACCCCTGTAGAGTGTCAGCTCTTCTGCTTAGTCCACCTTCCATATACCCCTGTAGCTTGTCAGCTCTTCTGCTTAGTCCACCCTCCATATACCCCTGTAGAGTGTCAGCTCTTCTGCTTAGTCCACCCTCCATATACCCCTGTAGAGTGTCAGCTCTTCTACTTAGTCCACTTCCAATATGCCCCTGTAGAGTGTCAGCTCTTCTGCTTAATTTACCTCCCATATACCCCTGTAGAGTGTCAGCTCTTCTGCCCAGTCCACTTCCATATACCCCTGTAAAGTGTCAGCTCTTCTGCCCAGTACACCTTCCATATACCCCTGTAGAGTGTCAGCTCTTCTGCCCAGTCCACCTTCCATATACCCCTATAGAGTATCAGCTCTTCTGCTTAGTCCACCTTCCACATACTCCTGTAGAGTGTCAGCTCTTCTGCCCAGTCCACCTTCCATATACCCCTATAGAGTATCAGCTCTTCTGCTTAGTCCACCTTCCATATACCCCTGTAGAGTGTCAGCTCTTCTGCTTAGTCCACCTTCCATATACCCCTGTAGAGTGTCAGCTCTTCTACCCAGTCCACCTTCCATATAGCCCTGTAGAGTGTCAGCTATTCTGCCCAGTCCACCTTCCATATACCCCTGTAGAGTGTCAGCTCTTCTGTTTAGTCCACCTCCCATATACCCCTGTAGAGTGTTAGCTCTTCTGCTTAGTCCACCTCCCATATACCCCTGTAGAGTGTCAGCTCTTCTGCCCAGTCCACCTTCCATATACCCCTGTAGAGTGTCAGCTCTTCTACCCAGTCCACCTTCCATATAGCCCTGTAGAGTGTCAGCTCTTCTGCCCAGTTCACCTTCCATATACCCCTGTAGAGTGTCAGCTCTTCTGCTTAGTCCACCTTCCATATACCCCTGTAGAGTGTCAGCTCTTCTGCCCAGTCCACCTTCCATATACCCCTGTAGAGTGTCAGCTCTTCTACCCAGTCCACCTTCCATATACCCCTGTAGAGTGTCAGCTCTTCTACCCAGTCCACTTTCCATATACCCCTGTAGAGTGTCAGCTCTTCTAACCCAGTCCACCTCCCATATACCCCTGTAGAGTGTCAGCTCTTCTACCCAGTCCACCTTCCATATACCCCTGTAGAGTGTCAGCTCTTCTACCCAGTCCACCTTCCATATACCCCTGTAGAGTGTCAGCTCTTCTGCTTAGTCCACCTCCCATATACCCCTGTAGAGTGTCAGCTCTTCTGTTTAGTCCACCTCCCATATACCCCTGTAGAGTGTCAGCTCTTCTGCTTAGTCCACCCTCCATATACCCCTGTAGAGTGTCAGCTCTTCTGCATAGTCCACCTTCCATATACCCCTGTAGAGTGTCAGCTCTTCTGCTTAGTCCACCTCCCATATAGCCCTGTAGCTTGTCAGCTCTTCTGCTTAGTCCACCTCCCATACACCCCTGTAGAGTGTCAGCTCTTCTGCCCAGTCCACCTTCCATATACCCCTGTAGCTTGTCAGCTCTTCTGCTTAGTCCACCTTCCATATACCCCTGTAGAGTGTCAGCTCTTCTGCTTAGTCCACCTCCCTTATACCCCTGTAGCTTGTCAGCTCTTCTGCTTAGTCCACCTCCCATACACCCCTGTAGAGTGTCAGCTCTTCTGCCCAGTCCACCTTCCATATACCCCTGTAGCTTGTCAGCTCTTCTGCTTAGTCCACCTCCCATATACCCCTGTAGAGTGTCAGCTCTTCTGCTTAGTCCACCCTCCATATACCCCTGTAGAGTGTCAGCTCTTCTGCATAGTCCACCTTCCATATACCCCTGTAGAGTGTCAGCTCTTCTGCTTAGTCCACCTCCCATATAGCCCTGTAGCTTGTCAGCTCTTCTGCTTAGTCCACCTCCCATACACCCCTGTAGAGTGTCAGCTCTTCTGCCCAGTCCACCTTCCATATACCCCTGTAGCTTGTCAGCTCTTCTGCTTAGTCCACCTCCCATATACCCTTGTAGAGTGTCAGCTCTTCTACTTAGTCCACCTCCCATAGACCCCTGGAGAGTGTCAGCTCTTCTGCCCAGTCCAAATTACATATACCCCTGTAGAGTGTCAGCTCTTCTGCTTAGTCCACCTTCCATATACCCCTGTAGAGTGTCAGCTCTTCTGCTTAGTCCACCTCCCATATACCCCTGTAGAGTGTCAGCTCTTCTCCCCAGTCCACCTTCCATATACCCCTGTAGAGTGTCAGCTCTTCTGCTTAGTCCACCTCCCATATACCCCTGTAGCTTGTCAGCTCTTCTACTTAGTCCACCTCCCATATACCCCTGTAGAGTGTCAGCTCTTCTGCTTAGTCCACCCTCCATATACCCCTGTAGAGTCTCAGCTCTTCTGCTTAGTCCACCCTCCATATACCCCTGTAGAGTGTCAGCTCTTCTGCTTAGTCCACCTCCCATATACCCCTGTAGAGTGTCAGCTCTTCTGTTTAGTCCACCTCCCATATACCCCTGTAGAGTGTCAGCTCTTCTGCTTAGTCCACCCTCCATATACCCCTGTAGAGTGTCAGCTCTTCTGCTTAGTCCACCTCCCATATACCCCTGTAGAGTGTCAGCTCTTCTGCTTAGTCCACCTTCCATATACCCCTGTAGCTTGTCAGCTCTTCTACTTAGTCCACTTCCCATATACCCCTGTAGAGTGTCAGCTCTTCTGCTTAGTCCACCTTCCAAATACCCCTGTAGAGTGTCAGCTCTTCTGCTTAGTCCACCTTCCAAATACCCCTGTAGAGTGTCAGCTCTTCTGCTTAGTCCACCTTCCATATACCCCTGTAGAGTGTCAGCTCTTCTGCTTAGTCCACCTCTCATATACCCCTGTAGCTTGTCAGCTCTTCTGCTTAGTCCACCTTCCATATACCCCTGTAGAGTGTCAGCTCTTCTACTTAGTCCACTTCCAATATGCCCCTGTAGAGTGTCAGCTCTTCTGCTTAATTTACCTCCCATATACCCCTGTAGAGTGTCAGCTCTTCTGCCCAGTCCACCTTCCATATACCCCTGTAGAGTGTCAGCTCTTCTGCCCAGTCCACCTTCCATATACCCCTATAGAGTATCAGCTCTTCTGCTTAGTCCACCCTCCATATACCCCTGTAGAGTGTCAGCTCTTCTGCTTAGTCCACCTCCCATATACCCCTGTAGAGTGTCAGCTCTTCTGTTTAGTCCACCTCCCATATACCCCTGTAGAGTGTCAGCTCTTCTGCTTAGTCCACCCTCCATATACCCATGTAGAGTGTCAGCTCTTCTGCTTAGTCCACCTTCCATATACCCCTGTAGAGTGTCAGCTCTTCTGCTTAGTCCACCTTCCATATACCCCTGTAGAGTGTCAGCTCTTCTGCTTAGTCCATCTCCCATATACCCCTGTAGCTTGTCAGCTTTTCTACTTAGTCCACCTCCCATATACCCTTGTAGAGTGTCAGCTCTTCTGCATAGTCCACCTTCCATATACCCCTGTAGAGTGTCAGCTCTTCTGCTTAGTCCACCTTCCAAATACACCTGTAGAGTGTCAGCTCTTCTGCTTAGTCCACCTCCCATATACCCCTGTAGAGTGTCAGCTCTTCTGCTTAGTCCACCTTCCATATACCCCTGTAGAGTGTCAGCTCTTCTCCCCAGTCCACCTTCCATATACCCCTGTAGCTTGTCAGCTCTTCTGCTTAGTCCACCTTCCATATACCCCTGTAGAGTGTCAGCTCTTCTCCCCAGTCCACCTTCCATATACCCCTGTAGAGTGTCAGCTCTTCTGCTTAGTCCACCTCCCATATACCCCTGTAGCTTGTCAGCTCTTCTACTTAGTCCACCTCCCATATACCATTGTAGAGTGTCAGCTCTTCTGCTTAGTCCACCTTCCAAATACCCCTGTAGAGTGTCAGCTCTTCTGCTTAGTCCACCTTCCAAATACCCCTGTAGAGTGTCAGCTCTTCTGCTTAGTCCACCTTCCATATACCCCTGTAGAGTGTCAGCTCTTCTGCTTAGTCCACCTCTCATATACCCCTGTAGCTTGTCAGCTCTTCTGCTTAGTCCACCTTCCATATACCCCTGTAGAGTGTCAGCTCTTCTACTTAGTCCACTTCCAATATGCCCCTGTAGAGTGTCAGCTCTTCTGCTTAATTTACCTCCCATATACCCCTGTAGAGTGTCAGCTCTTCTGCTTAGTCCACCTTCCATATACCCCTGTAGAGTGTCAGCTCTTCTCCCCAGTCCACCTTCCATATACCCCTGTTGCTTGTCAGCTCTTCTGCTTAGTCCACCCTCCATATACCCCTGTAGAGTGTCAGCTCTTCTGCTTAGTCCACCTCCCATATACCCCTGTAGAGTGTCAGCTCTTCTGTTTAGTCCACCTCCCATATACCCCTGTAGAGTGTCAGCTCTTCTGCTTAGTCCACCCTCCATATACCCATGTAGAGTGTCAGCTCTTCTGCTTAGTCCACCTTCCATATACCCCTGTAGAGTGTCAGCTCTTCTGCTTAGTCCACCTTCCATATACCCCTGTAGAGTGTCAGCTCTTCTGCCCAGTCCACCTTCCATATACCCCTGTAGAGTGTCAGCTCTTCTGCCCAGTCCACCTTCCATATACCCCTGTAGCTTGTCAGCTCTTCTGCTTAGTCCACCTCCCATACACCCCTGTAGAGTGTCAGCTCTTCTGCCCAGTCCACCTTCCATATACCCCTGTAGCTTGTCAGCTCTTCTGCTTAGTCCACCTCCCATATACCCCTGTAGAGTGTCAGCTCTTCTACTTAGTCCACCTCCCATAGACCCCTGGAGAGTGTCAGCTCTTCTGCCCAGTCCACCTTCCATATACCCCTGTAGAGTGTCAGCTCTTCTGCTTAGTCCACCTCCCATATACCCCTGTAGAGTGTCAGCTCTTCTCCCCAGTCCACCTTCCATATACCCCTGTAGAGTGTCAGCTCTTCTGCTTAGTCCACCTCCCATATACCCCTGTAGAGTGTCAGCTCTTCTGCCCAGTCCACCTTCCATATACCCCTGTAGAGTGTCAGCTCTTCTGCCCAGTCCACCTTCCATATACCCCTGTAGAGTGTCAGCTCTTCTACCCAGTCCACCTTCCATATACCCCTGTAGAGTGTCAGCTCTTCTGCTTAGTCCACCCTCCATATACCCCTGTAGATTGTCAGCTCTTCTGTTTAGTCCACCTCCCATATACCCCTGTAGAGTGTCAGCTCTTCTGCTTAGTCCACCTCCCATATAGCCCTGTAGAGTGTCAGCTCTTCTGCTTAGTCCACCCTCCATATACCCCTGTAGAGTGTCAGCTCTTCTGCTTAGTCCACCTTCCAATTACACCCGTAGAGTGTCAGCTCTTCCGCTTAGTCTACCTCCCATATACCCCTGTAGAGTGTCAGCTCTTCTACTTAGTCCACCTCCCATAGACCCCTGGAGAGTGTCAGCTCTTCTGCCCAGTCCACCTTCCATATACCCCTGTAGAGTGTCAGCTCTTCTGCTTAGTCCACCTTCCATATACCCCTGTAGAGTGTCAGCTCTTCTGCTTAGTCCACCTTCCATATACCCCTGTAGAGTGTCAGCTCTTCTACCCAGTCCACCTTCCATATACCCCTGTAGAGTGTCAGCTCTTCTGCTTAGTCCACCTTCCATATACCCCTGTAGAGTGTCAGCTCTTCTGCTTAGTCCACCTTCCATATACCCCTGTAGAGTGTCAGCTCTTCTACCCAGTCCACCTTCCATATACCCCTGTAGAGTGTCAGCTATTCTGCCCAGTCCACCTTCCATATACCCCTGTAGAGTGTCAGCTATTCTGCCCAGTCCACCTTCCATATACCCCTGTAGAGTGTCAGCTCTTCTGCCCAGTCCACCTTCCATATACCCCTGTAGAGTGTCAGCTCTTCTACCCAGTCCACCTTCCATATACCCCTGTAGAGTGTCAGCTCTTCTACCCAGTCCACCTTCCATATACCCCTGTAGAGTGTCAGCTCTTCTAACCCAGTCCACCTTCCATATACCCCTGTAGAGTGTCAGCTCTTCTACCCAGTCCACCTTCCATATACCCCTGTAGAGTGTCAGCTCTTCTGCCCAGTCCACCTTCCATATACCCCTATAGAGTATCAGCTCTTCTGCTTAGTCCACCTTCCACATACCCCTGTAGAGTGTCAGCTTTTCTACTTAGTCCACCTCCCATATACCCTTGTAGAGTGTCAGCTCTTCTGCTTAGTCCACCTTCCAAATACACCTGTAGAGTGTCAGCTCTTCTGCTTAGTCCACCTCCCATATACCCCTGTAGAGTGTCAGCTCTTCTCCCCAGTCCACCTTCCATATACCCCTGTAGAGTGTCAGCTCTTCTGCTTAGTCCACCTCCCATATACCCCTGTAGAGTGTCAGCTCTTCTGCCCAGTCCACCTTCCATATACCCCTGTAGAGTGTCAGCTCTTCTGCCCAGTCCACCTTCCATATACCCCTGTAGAGTGTCAGCTCTTCTACCCAGTCCACCTTCCATATACCCCTGTAGAGTGTCAGCTCTTCTGCTTAGTCCACCCTCCATATACCCCTGTAGAGTGTCAGCTCTTCTGCTTAGTCCACCCTCCATATACCCCTGTAGATTGTCAGCTCTTCTGTTTAGTCCACCTCCCATATACCCCTGTAGAGTGTCAGCTCTTCTGCTTAGTCCACCTCCCATATAGCCCTGTAGAGTGTCAGCTCTTCTGCTTAGTCCACCCTCCATATACCCCTGTAGAGTGTCAGCTCTTCTGCTTAGTCCACCTTCCAATTACACCCGTAGAGTGTCAGCTCTTCCGCTTAGTCTACCTCCCATATACCCCTGTAGAGTGTCAGCTCTTCTACTTAGTCCACCTCCCATAGACCCCTGGAGAGTGTCAGCTCTTCTGCCCAGTCCACCTTCCATATACCCCTGTAGAGTGTCAGCTCTTCTGCTTAGTCCACCTTCCATATACCCCTGTAGAGTGTCAGCTCTTCTGCTTAGTCCACCTTCCATATACCCCTGTAGAGTGTCAGCTCTTCTACCCAGTCCACCTTCCATATACCCCTGTAGAGTGTCAGCTCTTCTGCTTAGTCCACCTTCCATATACCCCTGTAGAGTGTCAGCTCTTCTACCCAGTCCACCTTCCATATACCCCTGTAGAGTGTCAGCTCTTCTGCTTAGTCCACCTTCCATATACCCCTGTAGAGTGTCAGCTCTTCTACCCAGTCCACCTTCCATATACCCCTGTAGAGTGTCAGCTATTCTGCCCAGTCCACCTTCCATATACCCCTGTAGAGTGTCAGCTATTCTGCCCAGTCCACCTTCCATATACCCCTGTAGAGTGTCAGCTCTTCTGCCCAGTCCACCTTCCATATACCCCTGTAGAGTGTCAGCTCTTCTACCCAGTCCACCTTCCATATACCCCTGTAGAGTGTCAGCTCTTCTACCCAGTCCACCTTCCATATACCCCTGTAGAGTGTCAGCTCTTCTAACCCAGTCCACCTTCCATATACCCCTGTAGAGTGTCAGCTCTTCTACCCAGTCCACCTTCCATATACCCCTGTAGAGTGTCAGCTCTTCTGCCCAGTCCACCTTCCATATACCCCTATAGAGTATCAGCTCTTCTGCTTAGTCCACCTTCCACATACCCCTGTAGAGTGTCAGCTCTTCTACTTAGTCCATCTTCCATATACCCCAGTAGAGTATCAGCTCTTCTGCTTAGTCCACCTTCCACATACCCCTGTAGAGTGTCAGCTCTTCTGCTTAGTCCACCTCCCATATACCCCTGTAGAGTGTCAGCTCTTCTGCTTAGTCCATCTCCCATATACTCCTGTAGAGTGTCAGCTCTTCCGCTTAGTTCACCTTCCACATACCCCTGTAGAGTGTCAGCTCTTCTACTTAGTCCACCTTCCATAAACCCCTGTAGAGTATCAGCTCTTCTGCTTAGTCCACCTTCCATATACCCCTGTAGAGTGTCAGCTCTTCTGCTTAGTCCACCTTCCAAATACATCTGTAGAGTGTCAGCTCTTCTGCTTAGTCCACCTCCCATATACCCCTGTAGAGTGTCAGCTCTTCTGCTTAGTCCACCTTCCATATACCCCTGTAGAGTGTCAGCTCTTCTCCCCAGTCCACCTTCCATATACCCCTGTAGCTTGTCAGCTCTTCTGCTTAGTCCACCCTCCATATACCCCTGTAGAGTGTCAGCTCTTCTGCTTAGTCCACCTCCCATATACCCCTGTAGAGTGTCAGCTCTTCTGTTTAGTCCACCTCCCATATACCCCTGTAGAGTGTCAGCTCTTCTGCTTAGTCCACCCTCCATATACCCATGTAGAGTGTCAGCTCTTCTGCTTAGTCCACCTTCCATATACCCCTGTAGAGTGTCAGCTCTTCTGCTTAGTCCACCTTCCATATACCCCTGTAGCTTGTTAGCTTTTCTACTTAGTCCACCTCCCATATACCCTTGTAGAGTGTCAGCTCTTCTGCTTAGTCCATCTCCCATATACCCCTGTAGCTTGTTAGCTTTTCTACTTAGTCCACCTCCCATATACCCTTGTAGAGTGTCAGCTCTTCTGCTTAGTCCACCTTCCAAATACACCTGTAGAGTGTCAGCTCTTCTGCTTAGTCCACCTCCCATATACCCCTGTAGAGTGTCAGCTCTTCTGCCTAGTCCACCTTCCATATACCCCTGTAGAGTGTCAGCTCTTCTGCTTAGTCCACCTTCCAAATACACCTGTAGAGTGTCAGCTCTTCTGCTTAGTCCACCTCCCATATACCCCTGTAGAGTGTCAGCTCTTCTGCTTAGTCCACCTTCCATATACCCCTGTAGAGTGTCAGCTCTTCTCCCCAGTCCACCTTCCATATACCCCTGTAGCTTGTCAGCTCTTCTGCTTAGTCCACCTCCCATATACCCCTGTAGAGTGTCAGCTCTTCTGTTTAGTCCACCTCCCATATACCCCTGTAGAGTGTCAGCTCTTCTACTTAGTCCGACTCCCATATACCCCTGTAGAGTGTCAGCTCTTCTGTTTAGTCCACCTCCCATATACCCCTGTAGAGTGTCAGCTCTTCTGCTTAGTCCACCCTCCATATACCCATGTAGAGTGTCAGCTCTTCTGCTTAGTCCACCTTCCATATACCCCTGTAGAGTGTCAGCTCTTCTGCTTAGTCCACCTTCCATATACCCCTGTAGAGTGTCAGCTCTTCTGCTTAGTCCATCTCCCATATACCCCTGTAGCTTGTCAGCTTTTCTACTTAGTCCACCTCCCATATACCCTTGTAGAGTGTCAGCTCTTCTGCATAGTCCACCTCCCATATACCCCTGTAGAGTGTCAGCTCTTCTGCCCAGTCCACCTCCCATACACCCCTGTAGAGTGTCAGCTCTTCTGCCCAGTCCACCTTCCATATACCCCTGTAGCTTGTCAGCTCTTCTGCTTAGTCCACCTTCCATATACCCCTGTAGAGTGTCAGCTCTTCTGCTTAGTCCACCTCCCATATAGCCCTGTAGCTTGTCAGCTTTTCTGCTTAGTCCACCTCCCATACACCCCTGTAGAGTGTCAGCTCTTCTGCCCAGTCCACCTTCCATATACCCCTGTAGCTTGTCAGCTCTTCTGCTTAGTCCACCTCCCATAGACCCCTGGAGAGTGTCAGCTCTTCTGCCCAGTCCACCTTCCATATACCCCTGTAGAGTGTCAGCTCTTCTGCTTAGTCCACCTTCCATATACCCCTGTAGAGTGTCAGCTCTTCTGCTTAGTCCACCTCCCATATACCCCTGTAGAGTGTCAGCTCTTCTCCCCTGTCCACCTTCCATATACCCCTGTAGAGTGTCAGCTCTTCTGCTTAGTCCACCTCCCATATACCCCTGTAGCTTGTCAGCTCTTCTACTTAGTCCACCTCCCATATACCCCTGTAGAGTGTCAGCTCTTCTGCTTAGTCCACCCTCCATATACCCCTGTAGAGTGTCAGCTCTTCTGCTTAGTCCACCCTCCATATACCCCTGTAGATTGTCAGCTCTTCTGTTTAGTCCACCTCCCATATACCCCTGTAGAGTGTCAGCTCTTCTGCTTAGTCCACCTCCCATATAGCCCTGTAGAGTGTCAGCTCTTCTGCTTAGTCCACCCTCCATATACCCCTGTAGAGTGTCAGCTCTTCTGCTTAGTCCACCCTCCATATACCCCTGTAGAGTGTCAGCTCTTCTGCTTAGTCCACCTCCCATATACCCCTGTAGAGTGTCAGCTCTTCTGTTTAGTCCACCTCCCATATACCCCTGTAGAGTGTCAGCTCTTCTGCTTAGTCCACCCTCCATATACCCCTGTAGAGTGTCAGCTCTTCTGCTTAGTCCACCCTCCATATACCCCTGTAGAGTGTCAGCTCTTCTGCTTAGTCCACCTCCCATATACCCCTGTAGAGTGTCAGCTCTTCTGTTTAGTCCACCTCCCATATATCCCTGTAGAGTGTCAGCTCTTCTGCTTAGTCCACCTCCCATATAGCCCTGTAGCTTGTCAGCTCTTCTGCTTAGTCCACCTCCCATACACCCCTGTAGAGTGTCAGCTCTTCTGCTTAGTCCACCTTCCATATACCCCTGTAGAGTGTCAGCTCTTCTGCTTAGTACACCTCCCATATAGCCCTGTAGCTTGTCAGCTCTTCTGCTTAGTCCACCTCCCATACACCCCTGTAGAGTGTCAGCTCTTCTGCCCAGTCCACCTTCCATATACCCCTGTAGCTTGTCAGCTCTTCTGCTTAGTCCACCTCCCATATACCCCTGTAGAGTGTCAGCTCTTCTGCTTAGTCCACCTCTCATATACCCCTGTAGAGTGTCAGCTCTTCTCCCCAGTCCACCTTCCATATACCCCTGTAGAGTGTCAGCTCTTCTGCTTAGTCCACCTCCCATATACCCCTGTAGCTTGTCAGCTCTTCTACTTAGTCCACCTCCCATATACCCCTGTAGAGTGTCAGCTCTTCTGCTTAGTCCACCCTCCATATACCCCTGTAGAGTGTCAGCTCTTCTGCTTAGTCCACCCTCCATATACCCCTGTAGAGTGTCAGCTCTTCTGCTTAGTCCACCTCCCATATACCCCTGTAGCTTGTCAGCTCTTCTACTTAGTCCACCTCCCATATACCCCTGTAGAGTGTCAGCTCTTCTGCTTAGTCCACCCTCCATATACCCCTGTAGAGTGTCAGCTCTTCTGCTTAGTCCACCCTCCATATACCCCTGTAGAGTGTCAGCTCTTCTGCTTAGTCCACCTCCCATATACCCCTGTAGAGTGTCAGCTCTTCTGCTTAGTCCACCCTCCATATACCCCTGTAGAGTGTCAGCTCTTCTGCTTAGTCCACCTCCCATATACCCCTGTAGAGTGTCAGCTCTTCTGTTTAGTCCACCTCCCATATACCCCTGTAGAGTGTCAGCTCTTCTGCTTAGTCCACCCTCCATATACCCCTGTAGAGTGTCAGCTCTTCTGCTTAGTCCACCTCCCATATACCCCTGTAGAGTGTCAGCTCTTCTGCTTAGTCCACCTTCCATATACCCCTGTAGAGTGTCAGCTCTTCTACTTAGTCCACCTCCCATTTAGCCCTGTAGAGTGTCAGCTCTTCTGCTTAGTCCACCTTCCAAATACCCCTGTAGAGTGTCAGCTCTTCTGCTTAGTCCACCCTCCATATACCCCTGTAGAGTGTCAGCTCTTCTGCTTAGTCCACCTCCCATATACCCCTGTAGCTTGTCAGCTCTTCTACTTAGTCCACCTCCCATATACCCCTGTAGAGTGTCAGCTCTTCTGCTTAGTCCACCCTCCATATACACATGTAGAGTGTCAGCTCTTCTGCTTAGTCCACCTTCCATATACCCCTGTAGAGTGTCAGCTCTTCTGCTTAGTCCACCTTCCATATACCCCTGTAGAATGTCAGCTCTTCTACTTAGTCCACCTTCCATATACCCCTGTAGAGTGTCAGCTCTTCTGCTTAGTCCATCTCCCATATACCCCTGTAGCTTGTCAGCTCTTCTGCTTAGTCCACCCTCCATATACACATGTAGAGTGTCAGCTCTTCTGCTTAGTCCACCTCCCTTATACCCCTGTAGAGTGTCAGCTCTTCTGCTTAGTCCACCTCCCATATACCCTTGTAGAGTGTCAGCTCTTCTGCATAGTCCACCTTCCATTTACCCCTGTAGAGTGTCAGCTCTTCTGCTTAGTCCACCTTCCAAATACACCTGTAGAGTGTCAGCTCTTCTGCTTAGTCCACCTCCCTTATACCCCTGTAGAGTGTCAGCTCTTCTGCTTAGTCCACCTTCCAAATACACCTGTAGAGTGTCAGCTCTTCTGCTTAGTCCACCTCCCATATACCCCTGTAGAGTGTCAGCTCTTCTGCTTAGTCCACCTTCCATATACCCCTGTAGAGTGTCAGCTCTTCTCCCCAGTCCACCTTCCATATACCCCTGTTGCTTGTCAGCTCTTCTGCTTAGTCCACCCTCCATATACCCCTGTAGAGTGTCAGCTCTTCTGCTTAGTCCACCTCCCATATACCCCTGTAGAGTGTCAGCTCTTCTGTTTAGTCCACCTCCCATATACCCCTGTAGAGTGTCAGCTCTTCTGCTTAGTCCACCTCCCATATAGCCCTGTAGCTTGTCAGCTCTTCTGCTTAGTCCACCTCCCATACACCCCTGTAGAGTGTCAGCTCTTCTGCCCAGTCCACCTTCCATATACCCCTGTAGAGTGTCAGCTCTTCTACTTAGTCCACCTCCCATAGACCCCTGGAGAGTGTCAGCTCTTCTGCCCAGTCCACCTTCCATATACCCCTGTAGAGTGTCAGCTCTTCTGCTTAGTCCACCTTCCATATACCCCTGTAGAGTGTCAGCTCTTCTGCTTAGTCCACCTCCCATATACTCCTGTAGAGTGTCAGCTCTTCTCCCCAGTCCACCTTCCATATACCCCTGTAGAGTGTCAGCTCTTCTGCTTAGTCCACCTCCCATATACCCCTGTAGCTTGTCAGCTCTTCTACTTAGTCCACCTCCCATATACCCCTGTAGAGTGTCAGCTCTTCTGCTTAGTCCACCCTCCATATACCCCTGTAGAGTGTCAGCTCTTCTGCTTAGTCCACCCTCCATATACCCCTGTAGATTGTCAGCTCTTCTGTTTAGTCCACCTCCCATATACCCCTGTAGAGTGTCAGCTCTTCTGCTTAGTCCACCTCCCATATAGCCCTGTAGAGTGTCAGCTCTTCTGCTTAGTCCACCTTCCAATTACACCCGTAGAGTGTCAGCTCTTCCGCTTAGTCTACCTCCCATATACCCCTGTAGAGTGTCAGCTCTTCTGCCCAGTCCACCTCCCATATACCCCTGTAGAGTATCAGCTCTTCTGCTTAGTCCACCTCCCATATAGCCCTGTAGCTTGTCAGCTCTTCTGCTTAGTCCACCTCCCATATACCCCTGTAGAGTGTCAGCTCTTCTACTTAGTCCACCTCCCATAGACCCCTGGAGAGTGTCAGCTCTTCTGCCCAGTCCACCTTCCATATACCCTTGTAGAGTGTCAGCTCTTCTGCTTAGTCCACCTTCCATATACCCCTGTAGAGTGTCAGCTCTTCTGCTTAGTCCACCTTCCATATACCCCTGTAGAGTGTCAGCTCTTCTACCCAGTCCACCTTCCATATACCCCTGTAGAGTGTCAGCTCTTCTGCTTAGTCCACCTTCCATATACCCCCTGTAGAGTGTCAGCTCTTCTACCCAGTCCACCTTCCATATACCCCTGTAGAGTGTCAGCTCTTCTTAGTCCACCTTCCATACTCCCCTGTAGAGGGCAGGCGGGCCCTTAAGAGGCAGGGCTGGATGGAGAATGACAGAGGCCGGGCCCGGGTGCAGGGAGAGCGTCAGAGGCCGGGCCCGGGTGCAGGGAGGGCGTCAGAGGCCGGGCCCGGGTGCAGGGAGGGCGTCAGAGGCCGGGCCCGGGTGCAGGGAGGGCGTCAGAGGCCGGGCCCGGGTGCAGGGAGGGCGTCAGAGGCCGGGCCCGGGTGCAGGGAGGGCGTCAGAGGCCGGGCCTTCACATTATCTTGACATAGGATGCGGCTTCTGCTGCTTTAGTTGGCTGGCAACGGGCGGTTTGAGGCGAATCAGGCCGGATTCCTGGGGCGCAGGACAGCCCCTGCATTCGGGCGGTCATGTATTCCTGTGTGTGACCACTAGGTGTCGCTCTTAGTCTGGCCCATCACCTGGGTCCATCAAGCCATCCCACCACGTCAAGGTGGCGACACGATCGGGATGGAAGCTCCTCCTCCAATGGAGGAGGAGGGGCCCTCCTCTCCGGGCACCGCCCACAGCCACAAGCTCGCACTAGTCCCGCCTTCCACCCGCCACCCCTCACCCTTCCTTTCTTCATGAGTTCTGCGCCTGAGTCTTAAGCCCCGCCCAATAGTGGGGCGTGGACCCAGTGCATAGGCCATGTAGGATAGTGTGAGGGGCGGCACAAGCGTCCTCCAATCGTCGCCCCTACAACTCCCTCGCCCCCGGTGCTCGGAACTGGGGCGCAACGCTATGACAATCGGTGCAGAGCCCCGATTGTCTAGGTCACAACCCAAACCGCCCTATAAAAACCGGGCAGCCGTATTCCGGACCAGAAGCGGGAGGTTGAAGTGACCATGGCATATGGACTGGAGGGCGCTTCGCCCGGTCCCTCCCGCCACTCTCCCTTCTACATCCCCCCGACTCAGCGGCACCAGCCCCCAGGAAGCCCTCCTCCTACCGCCCCACTCGGCTACCATGGTAACCGTGCGGGCGCCGGGGGATAGGAGAGCTATCTCCGGGAGCTATGATATGGTTACCGCGAACCGGGAGAGCGATGCAGTGCTCGCAGGGACAGTGACAAGAGGGGGCGTTGTCAGAGCCTTTACCTTGCTATCGGTGCGAGCTTGTGGCTGTGAGCTAGTCCAGGAGAGGAGTGACTGGCTGGCGCCGCGCTTCGCAATTTATACTCCCAGGCAGTGACGTCATCGGCGTCACGAGCAGTTTGCTCTCAGATCATTGGTCGATTTGTTTAGCACCTTATTATGCAAATGAGCAGATAGCGTTACAGCTTTGAACACGACTCCTTTTCTAGAGATTGACACTTTTTATGGTGGGAAATGTGCTTTCAAATCACAATCCAAATCAACAGACCCTACTAACCCCACTGCAGTGAGGTTCCTGTCCCCCATGCTGATTACAGGACCCCTCAGGCCGGCTGGCGACCACCAGACGAAATCATTCTGCCCCACACTTACACAGCTTACATTAAAGCCGACCCAAACTGTAAAAAGGGGAGGGCGGGCCTTGTAGTGCGCTCTGGGGTGACTGCGTGGCCCAACAGTTGGTCCCGCGCCGTCTCCCGGAGGTTTGCCACGGCCTCTCAGGCGCCCGCTGCCGCCGCCCCCGTGTGTAAGCGCTCAGACGAACTTTCTGGGCCGGCGGTAGCGGGCGCCCGAGAGGCCGGGAGTCGCTGGGCCCTGTAGTGCGCTCTGGGGAGGGCCGGCCGCTGGGCCCTGTAGTGCGCTCTGGGGAGGGCCGGCCGCTGGGCCCTGTAGTGCGCTCTGGGGCGGGCGGCCGCTGGGCCCTGTAGTGCGCTCTGGGGCGGGCGGCCGCTGGGCCCTGTAGTGCGCTCTGGAGCGGGCGGCCGCTGGGCCCTGTAGTGCGTTCTGGGGCGGGCGGCCGCTGGGCCCTGTAGTGCGCTCTGGGGCGGCCCGCTGGGCCCTGTAGTGCGCTCTGGGGCGGGCGGCCGCTGGGCCCTGTAGTGCGCTCTGGAGCGGGGGCCGCTGGGCCCTGTAGTGCGTTCTGGGGCGGGCGGCCGCTGGGCCCTGTAGTGCGCTCTGGGGCGGCCCGCTGGGCCCTGTAGTGCGCTCTGGGGCGGGCGGCCGCTGGGCCCTGTAGTGCGCTCTGGGGCGGGCGGCCGCTGGGCCCTGTAGTGCGCTCTGGGGCGGGCGGGAGGGCGGCCGCTGGGCCCTGTAGTGCGCTCTGGGGAGGGCCGGCCGCTGGGCCCTGTAGTGCGCTCTGGGGAGGGCCGGCCGCTGGGCCATGTAAGGCGCTCTGGGGAGGGCCGGCCGCTGGGCCCTGTAGTGCGCTCTGGGGAGGGCCGGCCGCTGGGCCCTGTAGTGCGTTCTGGGGAGGGCCGGCCGCTGGGCCCTGTAGTGCGCTCTGGGGCGGGCGGCCGCTGGGCCCTGTAGTGCGTTCTGGGGAGGGCCGGCCGCTGGGCCCTGTAGTGCGCTCTGGGGCGGGCGGCCGCTGGGCCCTGTAGTGCGCTCTGGGGAGGGCCGGCCGCTGGGCCCTGTAGTGCGTTCTGGGGCGGGCGGGCGGCCGCTGGGCCCTGTAGTGCGCTCTAGGGAGGGCCGGCCGCTGGGCCCTGTAGTGCGTTCTGGGGCGGGCGGCCGCTGGGCCCTGTAGTGCGCTCTGGGGCGGCCCGCTGGGCCCTGTAGTGCGCTCTGGGGCGGGCGGCCGCCGGGCCTTGTAGTGCGCTCTGGGGAGGGCGGCTGAGCCTTGTAGTGCGCTCTGGGGTGACATCACAGCCGAGAACTGGCGGGAAATGTGTTTGCTTCCTAATCACAGGTCCGCAGTGACTGCGTGGCCCAATTTCTAACAGTTGGTCCCGCGCCGTCGCCATTTTGTCCCGCGCCGTCTCCCGGAGGTTTGCCACGGCCTCTCGGGCGCCCGCTGCCGCCGCCCCCGTGTGTAAGCGCTCAGATGAACTTTCTGGGCCGGCGGCAGCGGGCGCCCGAGAGGCCGGGAGTCTAGTAGGCAATAATTTAATTTCATTGGTGGTTCAGTGGGTGGGAGCGGGACTCAAGTAGGAGATTGTTGCTAAGCTAAAGGTGGGCGGGGCTACAGAGCCTCGCTGGAGATCGCAGAGGAAGGACATCGTCACACAGGTTAGTGTGTATGTCTGTGCGCGTGTGATTGAGTTATCACTGTGCTGTATAGAGTGTCAGCTCTGCTGCATAGTCCCCTGTCTCCTGTTTGTGTTCCTGTGCTGTATAGTGTCAGCTCTGCTGCCTAGTCCCCTGTCTCCTGTGTGCGATCCCTGTGCTGTATAGAGTATCAGCTCTGCTGCATGGTCTCCTGTGTGTGATCCCTCTGCTGTATAGAGTGTCAGCTCTGCTGCCTAGTCCCGTCTCGTGTGTGTGTGTGTGTTATCCCTGTGCTTTATAGAGTGTCAGCTCTGATGCCTAGTCCCGTCTCCTGTGTGTGTGATCCCTGTGCTTTATAGAGTGTCAGCTCTGATGCCTAGTCCCGTCTCCTGTGTGTGTGTTTTAGCCCTGTGCTGTATAGAGTGTCAGCTCTGCTGCCTAGTCCCCTGTTTGTGTGATCCCTGTGCTGTATAGGGTGTCAGCTCTGCTGCTTAGTCCCCTGTCTCCTGTGTGTGATCCCTGTGCTGTATAGAGTGTCAGCTCTGCTGCCTAGTCCCCTGTGTGTGTGATCCCTGTGCTGTATAGAGTGTCAGCTCTTCTGCCTAGTCCCGTCTCGTGTGTGTGTGTGTTATCCCTGTGCTTTATAGAGTGTCAGCTCTGCTGCCTAGTCCCCTGTCTCCAATATGTGTCTGTGATCCCTGTGCTGTATAGAGTGTCAGCTGTGCTGCCTAGTCTCCTGTGTGTGTGATCCCTGTGCTGTATAGAGTGTCAGCTCTGCTGCCTAGTCCCCTGTCTCCTGTCTGTGATCCCTGTGCTGTATAGAGTGTCAGCTCTGCTGCCTAGTCCCATGTGTGTGTGATCCCTGTGCTGTATAGAGTGTCAGCTCTGCTGCCTAGTCCCCTGTCTCCAATATGTGACTGTGATCCCTGTGCTGTATAGAGTATCAGCTCTGCTACCTAGTCCTCTGTGTGTGATCCCTGTGCTGTATAGAGTGTCAGCTCTGCTGCCTGGTGAGTTGCTGATTACCAGAATAGGACCCGTCAGCTGCAGGGGACAATATGTGAGTATCTAAGTCATAATAATGGGGGCAATCCCAGTGACCGGGGAAAGATCCTCTGGGGAGAACGTTAATCTGTGACATCATTGTAAATTCATAGTCGAAAGTAAAGTTAGTTTTTAAAAATATATATTAATTTATTTTTGTTCATAAATGCAAATAAATTCAGTTAATGTAAGTTCTATGTTTTGTATGTAAATGCCTTTAAATTTACAGAAAACTATTTAAAGGCTGAAACAAAAAGCAGAAAAAAAAGTCATTGTAAGTATTTCTCAATATGTTGCTTTGTATACTCGCATTAGTGTGAGTCAGGGGTGTACTGGCAATAGGGCATACTGGGACAATACCTGGTAGGCCGCCAACTACCCTGCACTGGCCGGCTGCCGAGGCTCCGGCTTCTTACAGCGGGACAGGTGAACGGGAGCCACTGCGGGCTGTCAAGAGTGGCCTGGGGCGCGGCAACTCCCATTCACCTGGCCCGTGGCAAGGAGCCGGAGCTTCAGCAGCCGGCCAGTGCAGGGGAGCCTCCCTATGACGCACTGTGTCAGCACTGGAGCTTTACTGTCAATGTCATTTCCATAAAAGAAAGAAATGGATTTTTTCTGGTGTACAGCTGTGGGGCCACATGTTTCAAGGGCAGAACTTGAGTGGGTGCAGGGGGTGTGACCGCACCAGGGCCCGGATGGTCAGGGGGGCCCCATCATTGCTGCTCCTTTACCTTATTTATCATATTTGTGCTCACTTGGCAGCATTTAGATGGAGGAAGCGGCATTTGTCTCTGCTGTTTCAGTTTTTAGTTGTCTAACTGCATCCAATTGATTTAAAATAGAAGAATGTCTACTGTATGAGCTGTGAAAGGGCCACATTTAATGTTCGCACCAGGGCCCCGTCACATTTAGTTACGCCACTGTTTATTAGGAACCTAAGCAATATTATTACGAGTAGATGAAATATATTGGCCATTGTGTAACAGCACAACAGTGATTGCTCTGGAATGGTCTTGCTGACCCACTATGTTCTGTAAGGGACTAAATAGTAAAGGGGGACCTACACTCTAAACAAATGTACACCCTCTGCTGCCCCGCTTACAAGCCAAAAAGGCAGAGAGCCCAATATAGTGACCTCATCAATATTGGCAACATCATCATTCCCGTGAAGCCACCTGCCCACCGCCTGCTACAAGAGGGTGGCGCCAACATGATGACATCACCCACCCAGCTCAAGTAAGAAGAGAGCCGCCCTACAAGAATAGTGGGTACAAGCAGATTGGCTGCTGTGAGGGGAGGAGCTAAACCATGGGTGTAGGCCCTTTTAGGTTACAGGATATAGAGGTTTATTGTTCACTGTAGAGGGTTCTCCATATTTTTTATGTGCAATGTTCCTAGACATGTATGATACAATTCTGTAAGTAAAAATACTTTGATAAAATGATGTGTTCTTTTTGGGGTTCTATATACTTTTAAATACATATATTTTATTATGATTATTACTATATTTTTTTGAAGTCTGCAGGAGCTCAACAGTGAAACACAGGGGGTTTATTTAAGGTAGACCAAAACCCAGGATTTTGACTATCCTGGGTTTTGGTCCTTGTCCCGCTGTGTGAAACCCCCCAGATCGCCGATGCCAACTCACCTCTTCCCGGTCCTACGGCACATGCGCGGCAGCTCGTCCAATCAGCGTGCTCGCTGACCTCACGCCATCTAAGCCGGCGTCTAAGACCAGCGGCTCTGATCACGCTAGCAGACGCATCCCCCACTTCCCTCTAACAGGGAGCGTGCCCGCGTTGGCCATTCACAGATGCCTGGCGCAGACACACGCACTGCTAGAGGGATAGCGGGGATGCGGCCGCAGCTTACGTGTGCGCCGTTGGCCCGAGAAGGTAAGCGAGCGCCGTGATCTGGGGGGGTTTCACATAGTGGGACATCCCGATTTTTGATGGGGAGGGAATCGATCGCCTGGGTTTTGGTCCACTTTAAGAAATGCTAAGGCCACATAGTGGCAGATGAGTGTCGGGTCCCAGTGCAAAAGGTGTATTTATCAATTCAAAAATCTAGAGCACCTGTGGTAGTGCGAGGTAGTGTCCTATCTATCCCGAAGTCCCATCTATCATCGGCACTGGTGATGAGATGAGTTCCCTACAGTGCCAGATAGGACCAGGCGCTCACCCTGCACTGTGTGGCCTTATCCTATACATGTCAATCCCGTTTTTTGAGCGCCTCTGCGAGCGCTATGTTTTTTTTTTTTTCTTAAAATGGACCAAAACCGACCACGATCAGCGGGTCGATCGATTCCCTCCCCCCGGGGCATCCAAAATCAGGATTCCCTGCAGTGTGAAACCCCCCCAGGTCACGCTATACATTTAGCTTGATTCCCGGTCCAGCGGCACATGCACTAGCCGTACCCCCTCTATCCCACTAGCAGGGTGTGTGCACGCACCAGACATTTGTGAATGGCCGGCACACTCCCTGTTAGAGGGCAGCGGGGGATGTGGGCGCCAGCATGCTCGGAGCTGCTCGCCTTAGATGAGGTGACGGCAGCAGCTCTGAGCACGCTGATTGGACGAGCAACCGTGCATGCGCCGTAGAACCGGGAAGAGGTGAGTTGACTGCGATCTGGGGAGTTTCACACAGTGGGAAAGGACAGAAACCCAGGATAGTCAAAATCCTGGGTTTTGGTCCACTATAAATACTTTGTGGGCACAATGACTCTTTTCAATGGAG
This sequence comes from Gastrophryne carolinensis, assembly GCA_027917425.1. Lineage (NCBI taxonomy): Eukaryota > Metazoa > Chordata > Amphibia > Anura > Microhylidae > Gastrophryne > Gastrophryne carolinensis. The sequence continues at coordinate 80,896,442 of CM051243.1, forward strand.
CAAATAAGTAACAGCTGTTTTCAAAGGGGTAAATGGCTTTGGGCCACTTTAATGCCAGTTTCATGGCCAGAACAACTTTGGGCCAGGCTGAACTCAACTGTATGCCATGCAGGGGGTCCCCCTCTGTCATGTGGCACCGGGACATCAGTGGCCCAAATCACATTCTTTATTGCCCATTTAGATACCCATTTTGTGCCAGCTAGTTCAGGATTTGTGCCAGTTTTAATGCATTATTGGTTAGAACTCTCTATAGAATAACTGGCATCATTCATGGACATTTTCCACTCAAGGAAGGCGGGAAATAAGCATAAACACAAATTAGAAACTGGCGATTAAGAAACCAACTTCAGCCCAAATAAGAAACTGGCCGAATAAGAAACCAACTTCAGCATCGTGGTGATGGGCCAGACTAAGAGCGACACCTAGTGGTCACACAGAGGAATACATGACAGCCCGAGTGCAGGGGCTGTCAGAGGTGGGGCCCGGGTGCCGGGGCTGTCCTGCGCCCCAGAAATCCGGCCTGATTCGCTTAAAACCGCCCGTTGCCAGCCAACTAAAATAGCAGAAGCCGGATCCTATGTAAAGATAATGTGAAGGCCCCGCCTCTGACGCCCTCCGTGCACCCGGGCCCGGCCTCTGACGCCCTCCGTGCACCCGGGCCCGGCCTCTGACGCCCTCTCTGCACCCGGGCCCGGCCTCTGACGCCCTCTCTGCACCCGGGCCCGGCCTCTGACGCCCTCCCTGCACCCGGGCCCCGCCTCTGACGCCCTCCCTGGAGTCAGGCCATTTAATTGGGTTGGGGGCGGGAGTGTGCCACAGACTGCAGGGAGAACAAGACCCATTGAATCTTAGACTCTAGGGCCGGGGGAGAGGCCTCCAGCAGAATGTCCAGCGCCCCTCCAGCACCCGCAGCAGGCATATCTTGAGTGTGGCCAGCGGGAGGCGTCGCTTGCAGTTTATTTGCACAGCAATGCGCATTAATGGAGCGCCGTACATGTGCCGAGGTGAGTTACTGGAAGAACCGGGATGCCCCTGTAATGCAGACCAATACCCAGGAGGGGGTAAGCTGCTCCCGGTGTCGCTTTAAAGTGGACCTGTCACCTCCAAGGCCTAAGTGCCCCTGGGGCATCCCGATGGTGGATGCCCCACAGTGTGACCCCCCCACACACACAGACCCAGGAGTGTGCAGAACACCTCGGGGTAACCGGGGACGCCCCCACTTCCTGTGCCGCGCATTAGTATGATCCGCATACAGCCCTGATTGGACGAGAGCCCGCGCATGAGCGGCAGAAATATTACCTCCTGGCTCTGTGTTCCTGTGCACCAATAAGGATTCGCTGGGTGGGCACGTACGTCCACCAGTGATGGATTTGAGAGTAGGTAAGTAGCTCTGCCTAATTCCAGGGTTCCCCTTTATGTCTGTGCAGCGCCAGCAACCAATCGGATTTAACGTGGATCTAACAGTCGATCCCCCTCATTGTAATCCCAAACCTTCACCAGCTTGTCAACCCCCATACATTATTTCCCGTCCCCCATCAGCTCTGCTAGGAAAAGGTGAGTATCTCTCTAATGCAGGGTCACTGATGGTGTGAGGGGGGGAGGTGCAGTAGTTTCCTGTTCCTCATCAGATGGAGCTCTGCTAGAAAAAGGTGAGTATCCCTCTAATGCAGGGTCACTGGTGGTGTGAGGGGGGAGGTGCAGTAGTTTCCTGTCCCCCATCAGATGGAGCTCTGCTAGGTAAAGGTGAGTATCTAGCAGACACATGGGGGGGAGGAGTTATATAGACTCACCTTTACAAAGTGACTGATGCAGGGGGAGGAGCCACAGGATTAATGTACTCGCTCGTAGTCATTATTATTCATTAATATTCGTCATTCATTATATATGGAAATAATAAAATAATAATTATTTTTTAGTCATCATTATTCACCTAAGGTCGATCAAAACCCAGGATTTTGACTATCCGGGGTTTTGGTCCTCGCCCCTAACCAGAGGGGGCCCCGCTGTGTGAAACCCCCCAGGTCGCCCGAACAAACACCTCTTTACAATCCTACGGCACATGCAAAGCCGCTCGTCCAATCGGTGCGCTCAGATCCTCTGACGTCTCTTCGTCTAAGGCGAGCGGACCCGAGCGCGCTGGTGGCCGCATCCTCCGCTTTCCTCTATCAGGGAGTGTACCCACACCTGCCATTTACAAATGCCTGGTGCGGGCACACACCCTGCTAGAGGGATAGCGGGGATGCAGCCGCTGCTCGCACATCCGCCGTTGGACCAGGAATGAAGGTGAGTTTTTGGGCAACCTGGGGGGTTTCACACAGTGAGGCAATCAATCGACCGGGGAATTGCTGATCTCCGTGGGTTTCAGTCCACTTTAAATGGAAAGTCCACTTTCGATGGAATCTTTGATGTGACATCCAGGCGCTGGATGTCTAGTGTTTGTATCTCCCATCATCTCCCCCTAGAGTGAAAACACAAACTGGGACAGGTTTAAAAGGCCCCCCACCACGTCACCTACCCTGTGTGGCTCCTGCCAGGGAGCCTGTGGCCAGGAGGAGCACCACATCACCTACCCTGTGTGGCTCCTGCCAGGGTGCCTGTGGCCAGGAGGAGCACAGCATCATCTACCCTGTGTGGCTCTCGATCTCCTGCGGTAGCTCGCAGGCTTGTGGACGGCGTGAGCCTCCCCCCTCGGCGGCAGCACTGGCGGCGTGGGCACTTTGGCGACCCCAGGTCTCCCCTCTGGTTCTCCAGGGGCTTGGGTGCGCCCCAGACATTTGCAGTCGGGGGTGATGGAGGGGCGTAGACGGCCCCGGGCACATGGTAATCCCGGGACTCGGATGCTTAGCGGGCTTTGCTGTCCAGTTGGCGTAGTCCTCCCTCTCGGTGGTGGCGCTTGGTTTGTGTTCCCCATTACTAGGGGGGTTGACGGGTGCGCTGGCATGAGCGGTGTAGGAGGGCGGCACCGGCCTGGACGCGGTTATGTGTTAACATGCCTCCGGGTCCAGGGGTTGCCTCAGCACGAGTGCATTGCAGCTGATTGGAACATGCAGATACCGGGCATCTACAGCGGAGGAGCTGAGCCATGAGGAGGCCTCTTCAGGAAAGTGGGTGGGACGTGTACACCCGCTGTTATTTGGGGGATCACATGTATTTGCTCTTCCCTACATGTCACCTTAGAGTCTACCCTGTCCCTTTATGGTCCTGGTTGCTATATATAATGTGAGGGACAATCCCTGAACAACATGAGTGAAGCCGCCACTTTAAGAGGATACATCATTGCTATGCGGATACGGGCCCTTCACTGGAAATTTTCAGGGCCCGAGACGCCACGCCCTCCTTCCACTGAATCAGAGGATTTTAAAGGGGGAGCTGCCAGGGCCGGAGCATTTGATGTTGTGCCTTGTTTTCCTCTTCTGGGATTTAACAAGAAAGCCTTTTGGGATGGTCTCCATACCTGTGACTTACCTATCAGCTCCCCCTGTGTCCCAGTTTCTGTAGTGCTGTGTGTCTGTGATCCTGAGGGGAATCCACTGCAGACCAACAATCCTCGGGGAGGCCCAATGTGGCCTAATAATAATAATTTACATCTTTATTGTAACAATCGATGACAAAATGCCATAAAAAACATGTAAAATACATAAATTGCACAGGACAAACAAACAGACAAAAACTGATGAGGTATAAGCGGAGGGGTCTCCCAAATGTCTCAATAAATATACAATTAAAGTGGTCGCCCATACACTTGCCTTATTTTCCAGTCCCACGGCGCATGCGAAAGCCCCAGCCACATCCCCATTATCCCTCTAGCAGGGTGCGTGCCCCTGCCAGGCATTTGTGAATGGAGACGAGGGTAGCCGGGGATGCGGCCGTCAGCGCGCTCGGAGCCACTCGCCATAGGCGACGTGACGTCACCGAATCTGAGCGCACTGATTGGACGAGCGGCCGTGCTTGCTCCATAGGGTGGAGAAGAGGTAAGTTTGTTTTTGGCAATGCCGGGGATGTGGCCGCCCAATATTTACACAGGGTGCCAGGAAAAAGGTGAGTCTTGCGGCAGCACCCGGGGGGATTCACACAGTGGGGCATCCCGAATGGTAGTTAACCCGACCTAGTGTGTCACAGACACCGAGTCTGAGGGTTAAATGAGCTGCTTCCTGCTGTGCCCGGGCCGGCTGTCAGGGGGCGGCACCTTTCATTAACCACCCTTTGCTGATAAGCCCTTTCCATGATGCCAAAAATGAATGAGGGGACTCTCACATTGAAACGTACATGTCTGAACCCCAAGGTAATCAACGGCCTTAGATTGGAAGTCAAGGTTAGACTTAAAGTGGACCAAAACCCAGGATTTTGACTATCCCGGGTTTTGGTCCTTGCCCTCGATCGGGGATGCCCCCCTGTGTTAGGTCGCCTGAACAAGCTCACCTCATACTGGTTCTACGGCACATGTGCGGCCGCTGGTCCAATCAGGGCCATTCACAAATGCCTGACGCGGGCACGCACCCTGCTAGGGGGATATCGGGGATGCGGCAGCTGCTCGCGCATGCGCAGTTGGCCCGGGAAAGAAGGTGAGTCTCCGGGCGATCTGGAGATGTTTTTCATTGGGGGGCATCCCAAATCTAGATGCCCCGGGGGGAGCGAGTATGCCTGCCATGGACTCTCTTAGACTCCAGGGTGGGGTCCACTTTAAATCCCGATGCTGTGAGACTCCAGGGGCTGCTAGTTAGTCTGCCCCTGGGGGGGCATTCCGAATGCCAGATACCCCTCCCTCCCCCGATCGACCCCCTGCATGGTGCCTGCCACTGCGAAATATGGTCACATGATTGGCCCATGGTGGTCAAAGTGGAAAGGCAGAGAACAGGACATGTGACCACCACCGCGGCCAATCATGCGGTAGCACTTCAGCAGGGGGCATGGTGACAGGTAAGATTTAAATCCAGGCCGGACTTGTCCTAGCCACCCGATAACCTTACCTGTCCGACAAGCCCAAGGCACAGGCACGGCCAACGTGGCATCACTAGCATCCTGTTTAGGCTGTGTGTGGCCACACCTGCCACAACTGAATGGCTATGCCTGGGCGCACCCCGCCACAGGATGCCAGTGATGTCGCAGACCACTGGCCCTAAAGTCTTATGAGAGACTCTGGGCTGGAGGCTGGGGGTCACTGTGATCAAAGAGGTACCGCCACAGAAACCTCCAGATTTTGTGCTAAACCGTGTTCATCCACTGTGACACCCATCGCTTTATAGTATTAGTTGCAGCTAAATACAGAAAGAGATGCTCAACAAACTCTTCTTGGACGGAGCAAAGAGAAAGAGATCGTCCAGGTAAGCTACGTGCCGACCTTATTTAATCTCAGATATGCCACTACCTCCGCAAAAAATCTGAGGCGCAGATGAAAGGCCAAAGGGCATCGCTCTGAATTGGCAATGATGAGTTACTCCAGAACTCACGCAATTGGTAACAAGCAGGGGTCTAAACCGAAAGGAATCAGTATCCCATGCCCAATTGAGCCGAATATCTGAGCTTTTATCTAGAGGAACTCTAAGGAAACCCATGTCCTCAAAGGAGAGATTTGACTTCCAAGAAACCTGAGCCAAAGGAGCATCCACCTTAGGACACTTGATCTCAGGCCTTGCACAGGTGATCAGGCTGATTGCAGGGAACCCTCAATAAAAAGGAGCCACATGGCCTGTCAGTTGTCTCTTGACCAGCCTGAAGGAAGGAGCCCAGGCTGCAGTGGATACAGGAGGAGAAAAGCTTACACGCTATTGGGGTATAAGGGAGGATACAGTAGAAGAGCTTACAATCTATTAGGGTATAAGGGAGGATATGGAAGGAGAAGAGCTTACAATCTATTAGGGTATAAGGGAGGATATGGAGGGAGAAGAGCTTACAATCTATTAGGGTAATTAGGTGGGTGTGGTCACACACTGTGAGAGCCAGAACACACAACTGCTCCTAATTACCGGAGGCCTGTGAAGCCTGGGGCTTTCCTGGGAGTGCCTTCCCAGGCAGCATGGATGATTCCGGGGGTGAGTCACGCCGGTACCCCCGAAGGAATATTAAACCTCCGGATCCCGGGACTGCTTCCACCAGCGGCGCTATTAACACCACGGTGCCCCAGCCGGTGAGAGTTTGTCAGCCTTTCGAAGCCGTGTATGCAGTAATTTGTGCAGTGTGGCGAAGGAGGAGGAGAAGCTTTGCAAGATGAAAACTGCATTAAAGAAAAAAAAAATGGACACCAGCAAGGCGCGGGGATTGGATAAGCGGTCAAATAAAGCAGACTTAGCTGAGCTTGAATCAGCATGTCGGCAGCAGGAAAAGCTAGTTGCGTCCCTAGAAGTGGACCAACACCCAGGATTTTGACTATCCTGGGTCTTGGTCCACTTCGGTGGGGCACCCCCGATTGGGGTGCCCCGCTGTGTGAAACCCCCCCGAACCCCCCGAAAAACTCACCTCTCCCCGCTCCCAGCGCCGACGGACAAGCCGCGGACAAGCCGCGGACAAGCGGCTCCTCCGCCGCCGCCTCCCGCGCATCACTCTTGACGCGGGCGCGCGCACGTCTAGAGGGGCGCGAGGGAGAAGATAAGGTAAGGAGTTTGGGGTGTTTGGGGGGGTTTCACCCCGCGGGACATCCCGATCTCGGATGTCCCGCGGGGAGGGAGGTGATCGGCCCGGGAATCTTATAGATTCCCGGGCCGATCACCCGTGGGTGTTGGTCCACTTTAAAGCAAGCAGTGGGGCCTTTAAAGAAAAGTATAAAAATGAGGAGCGATTTAAATCCATGCAGCGCTCAGGCCCCACTGTGAAGGAGGAAGAGGCCGACCATGTGGATGAGACCCCGATGGTGGAGGATTCTCCAGCTGTACCTCCACCCAAAGTTGCAGCAGTAGCAGAGCCGGGAGCCCCGGAACCAGCATTGGAAGACTCTCTTGCTGAGGCAACACATCATGAGTGCGTGACATTGCTGGGGATCCAAGAAGCCCCTACTGGAGCAGATTTTCCAGAGGACAGCCACCAGCCTGAGGAGCCCATGCCAGCTAAGGACAACATCCATCTGTCCAGCCAACCTGCGGAGTGCGCCATAGGCACTGTGTCAGGGGGTATAGAAGACTGTGGCGCTCCTTGCCCTGAAAAGGGTGAGGTGGCGCCATCCGTAAGTACCATCCTGGCACCCATCCGGGTTCCTGGGTGCGCCGAACTTGGTGGGCCTGGGGCCATGTGTGACTCACCCGCAGGTTTGGGTCTTGCTGGCAGGGCTTCTATTGTTTCTGCCTCAGCTGGTTTGGGTGCTGTTACTGATGTTGTTGCTCCTGTTACTGCTGCTGTGTCTGGGGTTGAGTCCACAGGGGTTAATTCTATTGTTGGACTTTCTGCTGTGACTGATGCTGTGACTGCTGCTGATGTTGTGACTGTCCCCTCACCTGCACCTCAGGTGGACAATAAGAAGACTGTGCCACCTAATGCTGGGGCCCCTGCTGTCCGCCCTGCCCTGTATTTCATCCAGCGAGGTGGCACAGGGAGTAGGGCCAATAATGCTGTTGGTGCTGCAGTGCAGTCCCCTGTGTCCTATGCCCAGGTTGCCAGGCGCGGAGGAGAAGCTGCTGGTGAGAGGGCATCTGTGCCTAGTGAGGCCAATGCCCCTGCCAGCGGCTTTAATAGGCGCAACCTGGTCCAGCTTAGGTGGGAGGGGGAGGGGCCAGTTATCACCCGGTGGGCGGTGGTGGATATCATCCTTGGCATGGGATTTACAGCCGCAGACATTTTTGCCCTGATCAGTCCAGTAGGGAGTGAAGAACATGACTTGAGTTTCGTCAGACCAGAAGGGATGGACTTATTTTGGGAGCGGTACGAGCTGCTGAAGCAAGATCCTGCCTGGAAGGGGTTAACTCCCATCCAGGTCTCCAGACAGCAGCTCGTGAAAAATGTCACCATACTGGTTAGAAATGAGTCCATTCCCCCCTCTGATTTGACTGTCTGGCTAAAGCGTTATGGTGATGTTCTCACTCCCCTGAAGAAGATCCTAGACGATCGGGATATCTGGACTGGGGGCTGGTCAGTGACCCTGAGGCTCCGCAGGAATGGCAACCAGATCACCCACTTGCCATCTTCAGCCTATATTGGCCGTGACCGGCTGACCATCTTTTATCCTGGTCAGCCCAAGGTTTGCCATAAATGTGGGGCCAAGGGTCACTTCAGCACCTCCTGCTCGCTTCTTAGGTGCTCGTTGTGCCAGGGCTTGGGACACTTGGCTAAGGACTGCAATACAATCCGATGTAATCTATGTAACCAGCTCGGCCACCCTTATAGTCAGTGTCCTGAGGCCTGGCACAACCTGGACAGGGAAGTGGTGCAGGAAATGCTGCGGCTGGATAGGGAGGAACATTCCCGTGCTGTCCCGTCTACAGTCCCTCCCCCCACTCAGCTGGGGGTTCCTGAGGCTCCTGTGCCCGCTTTTGTACCATCTGCAGGGGCCCCTAAGGTGAATCCACAGTCTGCCCCCAAGTCAGCAACCACCAATGTAAGATCTAGTAATTTAATAGCTGAGGCGGCCCGGGGGGCTGGCACTGCAAGTACCAAGGGGGTCCCAGTAATTGTGGCCCCTGCTGTAAAACCTCGCAGGCTGGGGCTAGGTGATCCTGATCCTGCACCCCCTTCTGAGCAGCCCCTGAGGATCAGGATTACCTTGCTCTCAGGTTTGCCACCAAGAAGAAAAGAAAAAAGGACAATGGTGTGCCAGAACCGGGGAAGAGCCATGGGGTGCAGCTCTTCAACCGGTTTGAGGTACTTTCTGAGGACTCAATAGAGATTTCTTCTTTTGATTCTGAGGCCTCAGATATGGAGGAGGAAACACCAGTCTCCTCCAGTAAGCGTGAGGGATCCGATAGTGAGGCCGGAGGGAAGGCTAAGAGACATTCTCCCGAATGACTCTGATGGCAGTTTCTTCTCCGATAAAGGTGGCAACCATTAATGTTGCCAGCATTAAATCAGTAAGCGCTCATTTTATGGCCTTATTTTTTCTCAGCCAGTTTGATGCTGACATTTTGTTTTTGCAGGAGACCAGATTGGCCAGTCTGGTCGACATTCACGCTGTGAAGTGGGAGTGGAGGAATGGACCCTCTTTTTGGTCTCTTGCGGCCGAGCCTTACAGTGGAGTGGCGGTGCTTTTTAAAACCAACATGGTAACTTGTCGGCGAGTCATTGAGGTGCAGATCGGGAGGTGCGTGGTCTTGGACGTCATTGTAAGGGGGCAGGACCTGCGCCTAATAAATATCTATGGACCCCAAACTAAGTGGGACAGGAAATGCCTCCTTACAAAGATCAAGCCGTTCAAGCGAGGCACCCCAAATCAGGAGTGAATACAAACTGGACTCTATACAATTCCATGGCCGGACGATAGATTCCCTTTCCCCTTCAGGATGCCCCGCTGTGTGAAACCCCCCAGGTCGTCCCCTGGTATACTCACCTTCCATCCCGCTCCAACGGCGCATGGGCGAGCAGCAGCCGCATCCCCGCTATCCCTTTGGCAGGAGGCTTGCTGGGGGGGGGGAGGGGCCTGGAGGGTTTCATATAGTGGGGCATTCTGCATCAGGGTGCCTCTGGGGAAAGGACCAAAACCCGGGATAGTCAAAATCCTGGGTTTTGGCCCACTTTAAAACAGCCTAAAAGTCTAAAAGTTTATTATTTTTTTTTTACTTTAAAAGTTAAAAATAAAAAAGTCCGGCTGCATGCTTATTAATGACCTATTCACCTTACCGGACTGCTACACCGGGGAGTAGGTATCCCACAGTGTACGGCAGTGGCTATGACAGCGGCTGGAGTAAAGCAAGTCTCCTATAGGAGGATTCAAAGCTATGCACCACATAAAATGACGAATTAAATCTATGCCTTGCTTAATTTAAATAATGAAAGTGGACCAACACCCAGGGGGGATCGGCCCGGGAATCTATATGAACCCCCCAGGAAGCCCAGAAATAAGAGGGACGCGCGGGAGGCGGCGGCAGACGCGCTCTGCTTGTCCGTCGCTGCCTCTCACTTGTCCGTCGCCGGTGATTGGACGAGCGAGTCACGTGGGAGCGGGATGAGGTGAGTTTACGGGCCTTTCTGGGGGGTTTCACACAGCGGGGCACCCCCGATCGGGGTGCCCCACTGAAGTGGACCAAAACCCAGGATAGTCAAAATCCTGGGTGTTGGTCCACTTTAAAAACCATTAAAATCCTTTAAACTTGATCAGGGATCAGCTAATCATGGCAGCAGGTAATCAAAACTATTGCCCCATGTAATGATTTGATTTACGATTATCCACCAATATGCTCATAGTAAAAAAAAAAAAAAAAAACCCAAAAAGAAATCTCTTATCATTTTGCTAATTGTTGTTATTGTGTGGTATAGCTGATCATATATCAAGAAATCTATTATGCTACATATAATCAACATGTATAGGTGTTATCGACAGTAAATGTTACGTGGGGTTTCTAATAATATTGCTAATAATTGTGAGCGGCTTTGGCGCTCCAGTACTGGTGAATAAAAAAAAAGCGGAGAAGTAGAAAGGAAAAAAAAAAAAAAACGTGTGGCATGGTGGGCAACTTACAATGGTCCTGTGCCACTCAGGACAAAAGACAAGTATTTTGCCCTGGTATTTAAGTGACTGATATGGGCAGAAGGTGAGTTCATGGCGAGTAAAGTGTTAATTCCATACGTCTAAAACGAATGCCGGTATAGCGGACTATCCAGGAATATTCATGAAATAAAAGCTTCCGCTAAGTTAAAGCGAGAATAACCGTTGAATCCTTACAACGCTTAGCCACAAAACTGCATATGCAAATCAGTTTGCTTGCTGCAAAGGATTCTGGGAGCTGGCTCTCGGTGGAGCTCCGCTGGACTCGGCTCTTTGGGCGAGCGCCGGCTGCATTGGGAGGACGCCAATACGCTGTAGGAGCGGGGAAAGGTGAGTTAGTTGGGGGCCACCTGGTGTCCCCTTTTAAGGTGCTCGGAGCGCGGCCGCTTCTGCCTCCCCGCTCACTGCATACTTCAAGCCGCGCAGCAACAGCTGTCAGCTTGAGAGGAACTATGGCTGTGGCAGTATTTTCAATATACCCGCTCCCCTCGCATGACGCGAGAGCGAGGGCCCGTCCTGCCTTCCTTCCTTCCTTCCTTCCCTGGGTGATTGGCAGCTGGCAAGAGCCAACCAGGATGAAGAGCTGAGGCGGCAGGATCACCCCCTCCAGGAGCGATATATCAGCAATGCAGTATGTAAGTTTTACATACACTTGTGCATGTGTCAGTGAGAGCAGGGAGAGGGACCTGTAGTTACAGTAATGTCATATACTGCACAGCCTGCAATCACTGTTCTAAAGGCAAGGAAAAAAATAATGGCTAGACATGACATGACAAAGGTCCTGTACATCTCCCCTCCTCTGTCCCTTGCCGCCCAATTTACCTATGTCCCACACCCCAACCCTATGTGCACCCTATGTTTCTGTACATCAACCCTATCTGCATCCTATGTATCTGTACATCAACCCTATCTGCATCCTATGTATCTGTACCCCAATCCTATCTGCATCCTATGTATCTGTACATCAACCCTATCTGCATCCTATGTATCTGTACCCCAATCCTATCTGCATCCTATGTATCTGTACCCCAATCCTATCTGCATCCTATGTTTCTGTACCCCAACCCTATCTGTATCCTATGTATCTGTACCCTAACCCTACCTGCAGCCTATGTTTCTGTACCCCAACCCTATCTGCATCCTATGTATCTGTACCCTAACCCTATCTGCATCCTATGTTTCTGTACCCCAACCCTATCTGCATCCTATGTATCTGTACTCCAACCCTATCTGCAAACGATGTATCTGTACATCAACCCTATCTGCATCCTATGTATCTGTAAATCAACCCTATCTGCATCCTATGTATCTGTACCCCAATCCTATCTGCATCCTATGTATCTGTACATCAACCCTATCTGCATCCTATGTATCTGTACCTCAACCCTAGACATGCCCACCTACCTGCCTGCCATCATGCTCACTTACCCACCTGCATGCCCACCTACCTGCCATCATTCCCACCTACCCACCTGCGTGCATGCCCACCTACCTACCCACCCACCAAGCTGACCGCCCAGCCCCCTACCCGTCTGTCTGCCCGCCTACCCACTTCCATGACCGTCCATCCACTCTTCTGCCGACCCACATTCACGTCTCCCACCTATGTGCCTGCCTGACCGCTGGAACACAAGGAGGGACAAAAATGTACTGATCCTCAAGGCTAAATGTAGGTGGGTCATTAAGGGGTTAAAGAACGTTTCACAAACCGTAGATATGCGCCACCTTTATCCACATAAGACAGATTCCAGATATGCAATCACAAAGTGAGACATTTTCGGGACGGCGTCTTCATTTTTATGTGTCAGTTAAGTGGTTCAAAACCTGTGATTTTCACTCTTTGGGATGCCCTGCTGCATGACACCCCACCATTTGCCCGATATGACATACCTTGCCGCCATTCTGCTTGCACAGGCGTGGCTCCCCTCCAATCAGGCTCTTCTGCCACGCATACTAATGCGTGCGTGGCTGGAGAAGCTGAATGGAATCTTAGGCCCACTGGCTATTGGCTCGCACAGTCTGAGAAAAATGCCAGTGATGCCACCGCCAACTGCGCATGCGCTGTGGGCTCATTGGCGAGGTAAGCATGTCGGGACACTGGGGGGGGGGGGGGTTCACACAGCGAGGCACCCCAAATCAGGAGTGAATACAAACTGGACTCTATACAATTCCATGGACGGCCGATAGATTCCCTTCCCCCTTCAGGATGCCCCGCTGTGTGACACCCCCCAGGTCGTCCCCTGGTATACTCACCTTCCATCCCGCTCCAACGGCGCACGGGCAAGCAGCAGCCGCATCCCCGCTATCCCTTTGACAGGACGCTTGCTGGGGGGGGGGGGCATGGAGGGTTTCATATAGTGGGGCATTCTGCATCGGGGTGCCCCTGGGGAAAGGACCAAAACCCGGGATAGTCATTATCCTGGGTTTTGGCCCACTTTAAAACAGCCTAAAAGTTTAAAAGTTTATTTTCTTTTTTACTTTAAAAGTTAAAAAAAAAAGGGCGGCTGCATGCTTATTTATGACCTACTCACCTTACCGGACTGCTACACCGGGGAGTAGGTATCCCACAGTGTACGGCAGTGGCTATGACAGCGGCTGGCGTACAGCAAGTCTCCTATAGGAGGATTCAAAGCTATGCACCACATAAAATGACGATTTAAATCTATGCCTTGCTTAATTCAAATAATTAAAGTGGACCAACACCCAGGGGGGATCGGCCCGGGAATCTATAAGAACCCCCCAGGAAGCCCACAAATTAGAGGGACGCGTGGGAGGCGGCGGCAGACGCGCTCTGCTTGTCCGCCGCTGCCTCTCACTTGTCCGCCGTCGCCGGTGATTGGACGAGCGAGTCACGTGGGAGCAGGATGAGGTGAGTTTACGGGCCTTTCTGGGGGGTTTCACACAGCGGGGCCCCCCCCCCCCCCCGATCGGGGTGCCCCACTGAAGTGGACCAAAACCCAGGATAGTCAAAATCCTGGGTGTTGGTCCACTTTAAAAACCATTAAAATCCTTTAAACTTGATCAGGGATCAGCTAATCATGGCAGCAGGTAATCAAAACTATTGCCCCATGTAATGATTTGATTTGCGATTATCCACCAATATGCCCATAGTAAAAAAAAAAAAAAAAAACCCAAAAAGAAATCTCTTATCATTTTGCTAATTGTTGTTATTGTGTGGTATAGCTGATCATATATCAAGAAATCTATTATGCTACATATAATCAACATGTATAGGTGTTATCGACAGTAAATGTTATGTGGGGTTTCTAATAATATTGGTAATAATTGTGAGCGGCTCTGGCGCTCCAGTACTGGTGAATAAAAAAAAAGCGGAGAAGTAGAAAGGAAAAAAAAAAAAAAAACGTGTGGCATGGTGGGCAACTTACAATGGTCCTGTGCCACTCAGGACAAAAGACAAGTATATCGCCCTGGTATTTAAGTGACTGATATGGGCAGAAGGTGAGTTCATGGCGAGTAAAGTGTTAATTCCATACGTCTAAAACGAATGCCGGTATAGCGGACTATCCAGGAATATTCATGAAATAAAAGCTTCCGCTAAGTTAAAGCGAGAATAACCGTTGAATCCTTACAACGCTTAGCCACAAAACTGCATATGCAAATCAGTTTGCTTGCTGCAAAGGATTCTGGGAGCTGGCTCTCGGTGGAGCTCCGCTGGACTCGGCTCTTTGGGCGAGCGCAGGCTGCATTGGGAGGACGCCAATACGCTGTAGGAGCGGGGAAAGGTGAGTTAGTTGGGGGCCACCTGGTGGTGGCCAGTGTCCCCTTTTAAGGTGCTCGGAGCGCGGCCGCTTCTGCCTCCCCGCTCACTGCATACTTCAAGCCGCGCAGCAACAGCTGTCAGCTTGAGAGGAACTATGGCTGTGGCAGTATTTTCAATATACCCGCTCCCCTCGCATGACGCGAGAGCGAGGGCCCGTCCTGCCTTCCTTCCTTCCTTCCTTCCCTGGGTGATTGGCAGCTGGCAAGAGCCAACCAGGATGAAGAGCTGAGGCGGCAGGATCACCCCCTCCAGGAGCGATATATCAGCAATGCAGTATGGAAGTTTTACATACACTTGTGCATGTGTCAGTGAGAGCAGGGAGAGGGACCTGTAGTTACAGTAATGTCATATACTGCACAGCCTGCAATCACTGTTCTAAAGGCAAGGAAAAAAATAATGGCTAGACATGACATGACAAAGGTCCTGTACATCTCCCCTCCTCTGTCCCTTGCCGCCCAATTTACCTATGTCCCACACCCCAACCCTATGTGCACCCTATGTTTCTGTACATCAACCCTATCTGCATCCTATGTATCTGTACATCAACCCTATCTGCATCCTATGTATCTGTACCCCAATCCTATCTGCATCCTATGTATCTGTACATCAACCCTATCTGCATCCTATGTATCTGTACCCCAATCCTATCTGCATCCTATGTATCTGTACCCCAATCCTATCTGCATCCTATGTTTCTGTACCCCAACCCTATCTGTATCCTATGTATCTGTACCCTAACCCTACCTGCAGCCTATGTTTCTGTACCCCAACCCTATCTGCATCCTATGTATCTGTACCCTAACCCTATCTGCATCCTATGTTTCTGTACCCCAACCCTATCTGCATCCTATGTATCTGTACTCCAACCCTATCTGCAAACGATGTATCTGTACATCAACCCTATCTGCATCCTATGTATCTGTAAATCAACCCTATCTGCATCCTATGTATCTGTACCCCAATCCTATCTGCATCCTATGTATCTGTACATCAACCCTATCTGCATCCTATGTATCTGTACCTCAACCCTAGACATGCCCACCTACCTGCCTGCCATCATGCTCACTTACCCACCTGCATGCCCACCTACCTGCCATCATTCCCACCTACCCACCTGCGTGCATGGCCACCCACCCACCCACCCACCAAGCTGACCGCCCAGCCCCCTACCCATCTGTCTGCCCGCCTACCCGCTTCCATGACCGTCCATCCACTCTTCTGCCGACCCACATTCACGTCTCCCACCTATGTGCCTGCCTGACCGCTGGAACACAAGGAGGGACAAAAATGTAGTGATCCTCAAGGCTAAATGTAGGTGGGTCATTAAGGGGTTAAAGAACGTTTCACAAACCGTAGATATGCGCCACCTTTATCCACATAAGACAGATTCCAGATATGCAATCACAAAGTGAGACATTTTCGGGACGGCGTCTTCATTTTTATGTGTCAGTTAAGTGGTTCAAAACCTGTGATTTTCACTCTTTGGGATGCCCTGCTGCATGACACCCCACCATTTGCCCGATATGACATACCTTGCCGCCATTCTGCTTGCACAGGCGTGGCTCCCCTCCAATCAGGCTCTTCTGCCACGCATACTAATGCGTGCGTGGCTGGAGAAGCTGAATGGAATCTTAGGCCCACTGGCTATTGGCTCGCACAGTCTGAGAAAAATGCCAGTGATGCCACCGCCAACTGCGCATGCGCTGTGGGCTCATTGGCGAGGTAAGCATGTCGGGACACTGGGGGGGGGGGGTTCACACAGCGAGGCACCCCAAATCAGGAGTGAATACAAACTGGACTCTATACAATTCCATGGACGGCCGATAGATTCCCTTCCCCCTTCAGGATGCCCCGCTGTGTGACACCCCCCAGGTCGTCCCCTGGTATACTCACCTTCCATCCCGCTCCAACGGCGCACGGGCAAGCAGCAGCCGCATCCCCGCTATCCCTTTGACAGGACGCTTGCTGGGGGGGGGGGGCATGGAGGGTTTCATATAGTGGGGCATTCTGCATCGGGGTGCCCCTGGGGAAAGGACCAAAACCCGGGATAGTCATTATCCTGGGTTTTGGCCCACTTTAAAACAGCCTAAAAGTTTAAAAGTTTATTTTCTTTTTTACTTTAAAAGTTAAAAAAAAAAGGGCGGCTGCATGCTTATTTATGACCTACTCACCTTACCGGACTGCTACACCGGGGAGTAGGTATCCCACAGTGTACGGCAGTGGCTATGACAGCGGCTGGCGTACAGCAAGTCTCCTATAGGAGGATTCAAAGCTATGCACCACATAAAATGACGATTTAAATCTATGCCTTGCTTAATTCAAATAATTAAAGTGGACCAACACCCAGGGGGGATCGGCCCGGGAATCTATAAGAACCCCCCAGGAAGCCCACAAATTAGAGGGACGCGTGGGAGGCGGCGGCAGACGCGCTCTGCTTGTCCGCCGCTGCCTCTCACTTGTCCGCCGTCGCCGGTGATTGGACGAGCGAGTCACGTGGGAGCAGGATGAGGTGAGTTTACGGGCCTTTCTGGGGGGTTTCACACAGCGGGGCCCCCCCCCCCCCCCCGATCGGGGTGCCCCACTGAAGTGGACCAAAACCCAGGATAGTCAAAATCCTGGGTGTTGGTCCACTTTAAAAACCATTAAAATCCTTTAAACTTGATCAGGGATCAGCTAATCATGGCAGCAGGTAATCAAAACTATTGCCCCATGTAATGATTTGATTTGCGATTATCCACCAATATGCCCATAGTAAAAAAAAAAAAAAAAAACCCAAAAAGAAATCTCTTATCATTTTGCTAATTGTTGTTATTGTGTGGTATAGCTGATCATATATCAAGAAATCTATTATGCTACATATAATCAACATGTATAGGTGTTATCGACAGTAAATGTTATGTGGGGTTTCTAATAATATTGGTAATAATTGTGAGCGGCTCTGGCGCTCCAGTACTGGTGAATAAAAAAAAAGCGGAGAAGTAGAAAGGAAAAAAAAAAAAAAAACGTGTGGCATGGTGGGCAACTTACAATGGTCCTGTGCCACTCAGGACAAAAGACAAGTATATTGCCCTGGTATTTAAGTGACTGATATGGGCAGAAGGTGAGTTCATGGCGAGTAAAGTGTTAATTCCATACGTCTAAAACGAATGCCGGTATAGCGGACTATCCAGGAATATTCATGAAATAAAAGCTTCCGCTAAGTTAAAGCGAGAATAACCGTTGAATCCTTACAACGCTTAGCCACAAAACTGCATATGCAAATCAGTTTGCTTGCTGCAAAGGATTCTGGGAGCTGGCTCTCGGTGGAGCTCCGCTGGACTCGGCTCTTTGGGCGAGCGCAGGCTGCATTGGGAGGACGCCAATACGCTGTAGGAGCGGGGAAAGGTGAGTTAGTTGGGGGCCACCTGGTGGTGGCCAGTGTCCCCTTTTAAGGTGCTCGGAGCGCGGCCGCTTCTGCCTCCCCGCTCACTGCATACTTCAAGCCGCGCAGCAACAGCTGTCAGCTTGAGAGGAACTATGGCTGTGGCAGTATTTTCAATATACCCGCTCCCCTCGCATGACGCGAGAGCGAGGGCCCGTCCTGCCTTCCTTCCTTCCTTCCTTCCCTGGGTGATTGGCAGCTGGCAAGAGCCAACCAGGATGAAGAGCTGAGGCGGCAGGATCACCCCCTCCAGGAGCGATATATCAGCAATGCAGTATGGAAGTTTTACATACACTTGTGCATGTGTCAGTGAGAGCAGGGAGAGGGACCTGTAGTTACAGTAATGTCATATACTGCACAGCCTGCAATCACTGTTCTAAAGGCAAGGAAAAAAATAATGGCTAGACATGACATGACAAAGGTCCTGTACATCTCCCCTCCTCTGTCCCTTGCCGCCCAATTTACCTATGTCCCACACCCCAACCCTATCTGCAGCCTATGTTTCTGTACATCAACCCTATCTGCATCCTATGTATCTGTACATCAACCCTATCTGCATCCTATGTATCTGTACATCAACCCTATCTGCATCCTATGTATCTGTACCCCAATCCTATCTGCATCCTATGTATCTGTACATCAACCCTATCTGCATCCTATGTATCTGTACCCCAATCCTATCTGCATCCTATGTATCTGTACATCAACCCTATCTGCATCCTATGTATCTGTACCCCAATCCTATCTGCATCCTATGTATCTGTACCCCAATCCTATCTGCATCCTATGTTTCTGTACCCCAACCCTATCTGTATCCTATGTATCTGTACCCTAACCCTACCTGCAGCCTATGTTTCTGTACCCCAACCCTATCTGCATCCTATGTATCTGTACCCTAACCCTATCTGCATCCTATGTTTCTGTACCCCAACCCTATCTGCATCCTATGTATCTGTACTCCAACCCTATCTGCAAACGATGTATCTGTACATCAACCCTATCTGCATCCTATGTATCTGTAAATCAACCCTATCTGCATCCTATGTATCTGTACCCCAATCCTATCTGCATCCTATGTATCTGTACATCAACCCTATCTGCATCCTATGTATCTGTACCTCAACCCTAGACATGCCCACCTACCTGCCTGCCATCATGCTCACTTACCCACCTGCATGCCCACCTACCTGCCATCATTCCCACCTACCCACCTGCGTGCATGGCCACCCACCCACCAAGCTGACCGCCCAGCCCCCTACCCGTCTGTCTGCCCGCCTACCCACTTCCATGACCGTCCATCCACTCTTCTGCCGACCCACATTCACGTCTCCCACCTATGTGCCTGCCTGACCGCTGGAACACAAGGAGGGACAAAAATGTACTGATCCTCAAGGCTAAATGTAGGTGGGTCATTAAGGGGTTAAAGAACGTTTCACAAACCGTAGATATGCGCCACCTTTATCCACATAAGACAGATTCCAGATATGCAATCACAAAGTGAGACATTTTCGGGACGGCGTCTTCATTTTTATGTGTCAGTTAAGTGGTTCAAAACCTGTGATTTTCACTCTTTGGGATGCCCTGCTGCATGACACCCCACCATTTGCCCGATATGACATACCTTGCCGCCATTCTGCTTGCACAGGCGTGGCTCCCCTCCAATCAGGCTCTTCTGCCACGCATACTAATGCGTGCGTGGCTGGAGAAGCTGAATGGAATCTTAGGCCCACTGGCTATTGGCTCGCACAGTCTGAGAAAAATGCCAGTGATGCCACCGCCAACTGCGCATGCGCTGTGGGCTCATTGGCGAGGTAAGCATGTCGGGACACTGGGGGGGGGGTTCACACAGCGAGGCACCCCAAATCAGGAGTGAATACAAACTGGACTCTATACAATTCCATGGACGGCCGATAGATTCCCTTCCCCCTTCAGGATGCCCCGCTGTGTGACACCCCCCAGGTCGTCCCCTGGTATACTCACCTTCCATCCCGCTCCAACGGCGCACGGGCGAGCAGCAGCCGCATCCCCGCTATCCCTTTGACAGGACGCTTGCTGGGGGGGGGGGGCATGGAGGGTTTCATATAGTGGGGCATTCTGCATCGGGGTGCCCCTGGGGAAAGGACCAAAACCCGGGATAGTCATTATCCTGGGTTTTGGCCCACTTTAAAACAGCCTAAAAGTCTAAAAGTTTATTTTCTTTTTTACTTTAAAAGTTAAAAATAAAAAAGTCCGGCTGCATGCTTATTTATGACCTACTCACCTTACCGGACTGCTACACCGGGGAGTAGGTATCCCACAGTGTACGGCAGTGGCTATGACAGCGGCTGGAGTACAGCAAGTCTCCTATAGGAGGATTCAAAGCTATGCACCACATAAAATGACGATTTAAATCTATGCCTTGCTTAATTCAAATAATTAAAGTGGACCAACACCCAGGGGGGATCGGCCCGGGAATCTATAAGAACCCCCCAGGAAGCCCACAAATTAGAGGGACGCGTGGGAGGCGGCGGCAGACGCGCTCTGCTTGTCCGCCGCTGCCTCTCACTTGTCCGCCGTCGCCGGTGATTGGACGAGCGAGTCACGTGGGAGCAGGATGAGGTGAGTTTACGGGCCTTTCTGGGGGGTTTCACACAGCGGGGCCCCCCCCCCCCGATCGGGGTGCCCCACTGAAGTGGACCAAAACCCAGGATAGTCAAAATCCTGGGTGTTGGTCCACTTTAAAAACCATTAAAATCCTTTAAACTTGATCAGGGATCAGCTAATCATGGCAGCAGGTAATCAAAACTATTGCCCCATGTAATGATTTGATTTGCGATTATCCACCAATATGCCCATAGTAAAAAAAAAAAAAAAAAACCCAAAAAGAAATCTCTTATCATTTTGCTAATTGTTGTTATTGTGTGGTATAGCTGATCATATATCAAGAAATCTATTATGCTACATATAATCAACATGTATAGGTGTTATCGACAGTAAATGTTACGTGGGGTTTCTAATAATATTGGTAATAATTGTGAGCGGCTTTGGCGCTCCAGTACTGGTGAATAAAAAAAAAGCGGAGAAGTAGAAAGGAAAAAAAAAAAAACGTGTGGCATGGTGGGCAACTTACAATGGTCCTGTGCCACTCAGGACAAAAGACAAGTATATTGCCCTGGTATTTAAGTGACTGATATGGGCAGAAGGTGAGTTCATGGTGAGTAAAGTGTTAATTCCATACGTCTAAAACGAATGCCGGTATAGCGGACTATCCAGGAATATTCATGAAATAAAAGCTTCCGCTAAGTTAAAGCGAGAATAACCGTTGAATCCTTACAACGCTTAGCCACAAAACTGCATATGCAAATCAGTTTGCTTGCTGCAAAGGATTCTGGGAGCTGGCTCTCGGTGGAGCTCCGCTGGACTCGGCTCTTTGGGCGAGCGCAGGCTGCATTGGGAGGACGCCAATACGCTGTAGGAGCGGGGAAAGGTGAGTTAGTTGGGGGCCACCTGGTGGTGGCCAGTGTCCCCTTTTAAGGTGCTCGGAGCGCGGCCGCTTCTGCCTCCCCGCTCACTGCATACTTCAAGCCGCGCAGCAACAGCTGTCAGCTTGAGAGGAACTATGGCTGTGGCAGTATTTTCAATATACCCGCTCCCCTCGCATGACGCGAGAGCGAGGGCCCGTCCTGCCTTCCTTCCTTCCTTCCTTCCTTCCTTCCCTGGGTGATTGGCAGCTGGCAAGAGCCAACCAGGATGAAGAGCTGAGGCGGCAGGATCACCCCCTCCAGGAGCGATATATCAGCAATGCAGTATGGAAGTTTTACATACACTTGTGCATGTGTCAGTGAGAGCAGGGAGAGGGACCTGTAGTTACAGTAATGTCATATACTGCACAGCCTGCAATCACTGTTCTAAAGGCAAGGAAAAAAATAATGGCTAGACATGACATGACAAAGGTCCTGTACATCTCCCCTCCTCTGTCCCTTGCCACCCAATTTACCTATGTCCCACACCCCAACCCTATGTGCACCCTATGTTTCTGTACATCAACCCTATCTGCATCCTATGTATCTGTACATCAACCCTATCTGCATCCTATGTATCTGTACCCCAATCCTATCTGCATCCTATGTATCTGTACATCAACCCTATCTGCATCCTATGTATCTGTACCCCAATCCTATCTGCATCCTATGTATCTGTACCCCAATCCTATCTGCATCCTATGTTTCTGTACCCCAACCCTATCTGTATCCTATGTATCTGTACCCTAACCCTACCTGCAGCCTATGTTTCTGTACCCCAACCCTATCTGCATCCTATGTATCTGTACCCTAACCCTATCTGCATCCTATGTTTCTGTACCCCAACCCTATCTGCATCCTATGTATCTGTACTCCAACCCTATCTGCATCCTATGTATCTGTAAATCAACCCTATCTGCATCCTATGTATCTGTACCCCAATCCTATCTGCATCCTATGTATCTGTACATCAACCCTATCTGCATCCTATGTATCTGTACCTCAACCCTAGACATGCCCACCTACCTGCCTGCCATCATGCTCACTTACCCACCTGCATGCCCACCTACCTGCCATCATTCCCACCCACCAAGCTGACCGCCCAGCCCCCTACCCACTTCCATGACCGTCCATCCACTCTTCTGCCGACCCACATTCACGTCTCCCACCTATGTGCCTGCCTGACCGCTGGAACACAAGGAGGGACAAAAATGTACTGATCCTCAAGGCTAAATGTAGGTGGGTCATTAAGGGGTTAAAGAACGTTTCACAAACCGTAGATATGCGCCACCTTTATCCACATAAGACAGATTCCAGATATGCAATCACAAAGTGAGACATTTTCGGGACGGCGTCTTCATTTTTATGTGTCAGTTAAGTGGTTCAAAACCTGTGATTTTCACTCTTTGGGATGCCCTGCTGCATGACACCCCACCATTTGCCCGATATGACATACCTTGCCGCCATTCTGCTTGCACAGGCGTGGCTCCCCTCCAATCAGGCTCTTCTGCCACGCATACTAATGCGTGCGTGGCTGGAGAAGCTGAATGGAATCTTAGGCCCACTGGCTATTGGCTCGCACAGTCTGAGAAAAATGCCAGTGATGCCACCGCCAACTGCGCATGCGCTGTGGGCTCATTGGCGAGGTAAGCATGTCGGGACACTTGGGGGGGGGGGGTTCACACAGCGAGGCACCCCAAATCAGGAGTGAATACAAACTGGACTCTATACAATTCCATGGACGGCCGATAGATTCCCTTCCCCCTTCAGGATGCCCCGCTGTGTGACACCCCCCAGGTCGTCCCCTGGTATACTCACCTTCCATCCCGCTCCAACGGCGCACGGGCGAGCAGCAGCCGCATCCCCGCCATCCCTTTGGCAGGACGCTTGCTGGGGGGGGGGGGGCATGGAGGGTTTCATATAGTGGGGCAGAAAGGACCAAAACCCGGGATAGTCATTATCCTGGGTTTTGGCCCACTTTAAAACAGCCTAAAAGTCTAAAAGTTTATTTTCTTTTTTACTTTAAAAGTTAAAAATAAAAAAGTCCGGCTGCATGCTTATTTATGACCTACTCACCTTACCGGACTGCTACACCGGGGAGTAGGTATCCCACAGTGTACGGCAGTGGCTATGACAGTGGCTGGAGTACAGCAAGTCTCCTATAGGAGGATTCAAAGCTATGCACCACATAAAATGACGATTTAAATCTATGCCTTGCTTAATTCAAATAATTAAAGTGGACCAACACCCAGGGGGGATCGGCCCGGGAATCTATAAGAACCCCCCAGGAAGCCCACAAATTAGAGGGACGCGTGGGAGGCGGCGGCAGACGCGCTCTGCTTGTCCGCCGCTGCCTCTCACTTGTCCGCCGTCGCCGGTGATTGGACGAGCGAGTCACGTGGGAGCAGGATGAGGTGAGTTTACGGGCCTTTCTGGGGGGTTTCACACAGCGGGGCCCCCCCCCCCCCCCCGATCGGGGTGCCCCACTGAAGTGGACCAAAACCCAGGATAGTCAAAATCCTGGGTGTTGGTCCACTTTAAAAACCATTAAAATCCTTTAAACTTGATCAGGGATCAGCTAATCATGGCAGCAGGTAATCAAAACTATTGCCCCATGTAATGATTTGATTTGCGATTATCCACCAATATGCCCATAGTAAAAAAAAAAAAAAAAAACCCAAAAAGAAATCTCTTATCATTTTGCTAATTGTTGTTATTGTGTGGTATAGCTGATCATATATCAAGAAATCTATTATGCTACATATAATCAACATGTATAGGTGTTATCGACAGTAAATGTTATGTGGGGTTTCTAATAATATTGGTAATAATTGTGAGCGGCTCTGGCGCTCCAGTACTGGTGAATAAAAAAAAAGCGGAGAAGTAGAAAGGAAAAAAAAAAAAAAAAAACGTGTGGCATGGTGGGCAACTTACAATGGTCCTGTGCCACTCAGGACAAAAGACAAGTATATTGCCCTGGTATTTAAGTGACTGATATGGGCAGAAGGTGAGTTCATGGCGAGTAAAGTGTTAATTCCATACGTCTAAAACGAATGCCGGTATAGCGGACTATCCAGGAATATTCATGAAATAAAAGCTTCCGCTAAGTTAAAGCGAGAATAACCGTTGAATCCTTACAACGCTTAGCCACAAAACTGCATATGCAAATCAGTTTGCTTGCTGCAAAGGATTCTGGGAGCTGGCTCTCGGTGGAGCTCCGCTGGACTCGGCTCTTTGGGCGAGCGCAGGCTGCATTGGGAGGACGCCAATACGCTGTAGGAGCGGGGAAAGGTGAGTTAGTTGGGGGCCACCTGGTGGTGGCCAGTGTCCCCTTTTAAGGTGCTCGGAGCGCGGCCGCTTCTGCCTCCCCGCTCACTGCATACTTCAAGCCGCGCAGCAACAGCTGTCAGCTTGAGAGGAACTATGGCTGTGGCAGTATTTTCAATATACCCGCTCCCCTCGCATGACGCGAGAGCGAGGGCCCGTCCTGCCTTCCTTCCTTCCTTCCTTCCTTCCTTCCCTGGGTGATTGGCAGCTGGCAAGAGCCAACCAGGATGAAGAGCTGAGGCGGCAGGATCACCCCCTCCAGGAGCGATATATCAGCAATGCAGTATGGAAGTTTTACATACACTTGTGCATGTGTCAGTGAGAGCAGGGAGAGGGACCTGTAGTTACAGTAATGTCATATACTGCACAGCCTGCAATCACTGTTCTAAAGGCAAGGAAAAAAATAATGGCTAGACATGACATGACAAAGGTCCTGTACATCTCCCCTCCTCTGTCCCTTGCCGCCCAATTTACCTATGTCCCACACCCCAACCCTATGTGCACCCTATGTTTCTGTACATCAACCCTATCTGCATCCTATGTATCTGTACATCAACCCTATCTGCATCCTATGTATCTGTACCCCAATCCTATCTGCATCCTATGTATCTGTACCCCAATCCTATCTGCATCCTATGTATCTGTACATCAACCCTATCTGCATCCTATGTATCTGTACCCCAATCCTATCTGCATCCTATGTATCTGTACCCCAATCCTATCTGCATCCTATGTTTCTGTACCCCAACCCTATCTGTATCCTATGTATCTGTACCCTAACCCTACCTGCAGCCTATGTTTCTGTACCCCAACCCTATCTGCATCCTATGTATCTGTACCCTAACCCTATCTGCATCCTATGTTTCTGTACCCCAACCCTATCTGCATCCTATGTATCTGTACTCCAACCCTATCTGCAAACGATGTATCTGTACATCAACCCTATCTGCATCCTATGTATCTGTACCCCAATCCTATCTGCATCCTATGTATCTGTACATCAACCCTATCTGCATCCTATGTATCTGTACCTCAACCCTAGACATGCCCACCTACCTGCCTGCCATCATGCTCACTTACCCACCTGCATGCCCACCTACCTGCCATCATTCCCACCTACCCACCTGCGTGCATGGCCACCCACCCACCAAGCTGACCGCCCAGCCCCCTACCCGTCTGTCTGCCCGCCTACCCACTTCCATGACCGTCCATCCACTCTTCTGCCGACCCACATTCACGTCTCCCACCTATGTGCCTGCCTGACCGCTGGAACACAAGGAGGGACAAAAATGTACTGATCCTCAAGGCTAAATGTAGGTGGGTCATTAAGGGGTTAAAGAACGTTTCACAAACCGTAGATATGCGCCACCTTTATCCACATAAGACAGATTCCAGATATGCAATCACAAAGTGAGACATTTTCGGGACGGCGTCTTCATTTTTATGTGTCAGTTAAGTGGTTCAAAACCTGTGATTTTCACTCTTTGGGATGCCCTGCTGCATGACACCCCACCATTTGCCCGATATGACATACCTTGCCGCCATTCTGCTTGCACAGGCGTGGCTCCCCTCCAATCAGGCTCTTCTGCCACGCATACTAATGCGTGCGTGGCTGGAGAAGCTGAATGGAATCTTAGGCCCACTGGCTATTGGCTCGCACAGTCTGAGAAAAATGCCAGTGATGCCACCGCCAACTGCGCATGCGCTGTGGGCTCATTGGCGAGGTAAGCATGTCGGGACACTGGGGGGGGGGTTCACACAGCGAGGCACCCCAAATCAGGAGTGAATACAAACTGGACTCTATACAATTCCATGGACGGCCGATAGATTCCCTTCCCCCTTCAGGATGCCCCGCTGTGTGACACCCCCCAGGTCGTCCCCTGGTATACTCACCTTCCATCCCGCTCCAACGGCGCACGGGCGAGCAGCAGCCGCATCCCCGCTATCCCTTTGACAGGACGCTTGCTGGGGGGGGGGGGCATGGAGGGTTTCATATAGTGGGGCATTCTGCATCGGGGTGCCCCTGGGGAAAGGACCAAAACCCGGGATAGTCATTATCCTGGGTTTTGGCCCACTTTAAAACAGCCTAAAAGTCTAAAAGTTTATTTTCTTTTTTACTTTAAAAGTTAAAAATAAAAAAGTCCGGCTGCATGCTTATTTATGACCTACTCACCTTACCGGACTGCTACACCGGGGAGTAGGTATCCCACAGTGTACGGCAGTGGCTATGACAGCGGCTGGAGTACAGCAAGTCTCCTATAGGAGGATTCAAAGCTATGCACCACATAAAATGACGATTTAAATCTATGCCTTGCTTAATTCAAATAATTAAAGTGGACCAACACCCAGGGGGGATCGGCCCGGGAATCTATAAGAACCCCCCAGGAAGCCCACAAATTAGAGGGACGCGTGGGAGGCGGCGGCAGACGCGCTCTGCTTGTCCGCCGCTGCCTCTCACTTGTCCGCCGTCGCCGGTGATTGGACGAGCGAGTCACGTGGGAGCAGGATGAGGTGAGTTTACGGGCCTTTCTGGGGGGTTTCACACAGCGGGGCCCCCCCCCCCCCCCCGATCGGGGTGCCCCACTGAAGTGGACCAAAACCCAGGATAGTCAAAATCCTGGGTGTTGGTCCACTTTAAAAACCATTAAAATCCTTTAAACTTGATCAGGGATCAGCTAATCATGGCAGCAGGTAATCAAAACTATTGCCCCATGTAATGATTTGATTTGCGATTATCCACCAATATGCCCATAGTAAAAAAAAAAAAAAAAAACCCAAAAAGAAATCTCTTATCATTTTGCTAATTGTTGTTATTGTGTGGTATAGCTGATCATATATCAAGAAATCTATTATGCTACATATAATCAACATGTATAGGTGTTATCGACAGTAAATGTTATGTGGGGTTTCTAATAATATTGGTAATAATTGTGAGCGGCTCTGGCGCTCCAGTACTGGTGAATAAAAAAAAAGCGGAGAAGTAGAAAGGAAAAAAAAAAAAAAAAAACGTGTGGCATGGTGGGCAACTTACAATGGTCCTGTGCCACTCAGGACAAAAGACAAGTATATTGCCCTGGTATTTAAGTGACTGATATGGGCAGAAGGTGAGTTCATGGCGAGTAAAGTGTTAATTCCATACGTCTAAAACGAATGCCGGTATAGCGGACTATCCAGGAATATTCATGAAATAAAAGCTTCCGCTAAGTTAAAGCGAGAATAACCGTTGAATCCTTACAACGCTTAGCCACAAAACTGCATATGCAAATCAGTTTGCTTGCTGCAAAGGATTCTGGGAGCTGGCTCTCGGTGGAGCTCCGCTGGACTCGGCTCTTTGGGCGAGCGCAGGCTGCATTGGGAGGACGCCAATACGCTGTAGGAGCGGGGAAAGGTGAGTTAGTTGGGGGCCACCTGGTGGTGGCCAGTGTCCCCTTTTAAGGTGCTCGGAGCGCGGCCGCTTCTGCCTCCCCGCTCACTGCATACTTCAAGCCGCGCAGCAACAGCTGTCAGCTTGAGAGGAACTATGGCTGTGGCAGTATTTTCAATATACCCGCTCCCCTCGCATGACGCGAGAGCGAGGGCCCGTCCTGCCTTCCTTCCTTCCTTCCTTCCTTCCCTGGGTGATTGGCAGCTGGCAAGAGCCAACCAGGATGAAGAGCTGAGGCGGCAGGATCACCCCCTCCAGGAGCGATATATCAGCAATGCAGTATGGAAGTTTTACATACACTTGTGCATGTGTCAGTGAGAGCAGGGAGAGGGACCTGTAGTTACAGTAATGTCATATACTGCACAGCCTGCAATCACTGTTCTAAAGGCAAGGAAAAAAATAATGGCTAGACATGACATGACAAAGGTCCTGTACATCTCCCCTCCTCTGTCCCTTGCCGCCCAATTTACCTATGTCCCACACCCCAACCCTATGTGCACCCTATGTTTCTGTACATCAACCCTATCTGCATCCTATGTATCTGTACATCAACCCTATCTGCATCCTATGTATCTGTACCCCAATCCTATCTGCATCCTATGTATCTGTACCCCAATCCTATCTGCATCCTATGTATCTGTACATCAACCCTATCTGCATCCTATGTATCTGTACCCCAATCCTATCTGCATCCTATGTATCTGTACCCCAATCCTATCTGCATCCTATGTTTCTGTACCCCAACCCTATCTGTATCCTATGTATCTGTACCCTAACCCTACCTGCAGCCTATGTTTCTGTACCCCAACCCTATCTGCATCCTATGTATCTGTACCCTAACCCTATCTGCATCCTATGTTTCTGTACCCCAACCCTATCTGCATCCTATGTATCTGTACTCCAACCCTATCTGCAAACGATGTATCTGTACATCAACCCTATCTGCATCCTATGTATCTGTAAATCAACCCTATCTGCATCCTATGTATCTGTACCCCAATCCTATCTGCATCCTATGTATCTGTACATCAACCCTATCTGCATCCTATGTATCTGTACCTCAACCCTAGACATGCCCACCTACCTGCCTGCCATCATGCTCACTTACCCACCTGCATGCCCACCTACCTGCCATCATTCCCACCTACCCACCTGCGTGCATGCCCACCTACCTACCCACCCACCAAGCTGACCGCCCAGCCCCCTACCCGTCTGTCTGCCCGCCTACCCACTTCCATGACCGTCCATCCACTCTTCTGCCGACCCACATTCACGTCTCCCACCTATGTGCCTGCCTGACCGCTGGAACACAAGGAGGGACAAAAATGTACTGATCCTCAAGGCTAAATGTAGGTGGGTCATTAAGGGGTTAAAGAACGTTTCACAAACCGTAGATATGCGCCACCTTTATCCACATAAGACAGATTCCAGATATGCAATCACAAAGTGAGACATTTTCGGGACGGCGTCTTCATTTTTATGTGTCAGTTAAGTGGTTCAAAACCTGTGATTTTCACTCTTTGGGATGCCCTGCTGCATGACACCCCACCATTTGCCCGATATGACATACCTTGCCGCCATTCTGCTTGCACAGGCGTGGCTCCCCTCCAATCAGGCTCTTCTGCCACGCATACTAATGCGTGCGTGGCTGGAGAAGCTGAATGGAATCTTAGGCCCACTGGCTATTGGCTCGCACAGTCTGAGAAAAATGCCAGTGATGCCACCGCCAACTGCGCATGCGCTGTGGGCTCATTGGCGAGGTAAGCATTTCGGGACACTGGGGGGCGGGGTTCACACAGCGAGGCACCCCAAATCAGGAGTGAATACAAACTGGACTCTATACAATTCCATGGCCGGCCGATAGATTCCCTTCCCCCTTCAGGATGCCCCGCTGTGTGAAACCCCCCAGGTCGTCCCCTGGTATACTCACCTTCCATCCCGCTCCAACGGCGCATGGGCGAGCAGCAGCCGCATCCCCGCTATCCCTTTGGCAGGACGCTTGCTGGGGGGGGGGGGGTTAGGGGAGTCCTGGAGGGTTTCATATAGTGGGGCATTCTGCATCGGGGTGCCTCTGGGGAAAGGACCAAAACCCGGGATAGTCAAAATCCTGGGTTTTGGCCCACTTTAAAACAGCCTAAAAGTCTAAAAGTTTTTTTTTTTTTACTTTAAAAGTTAAAAATAAAAAAATCCGGCTGCATGCTTATTAATGACCTACTCACCTTACCGGACTGCTACACCGGGGAGTAGGTATCCCACAGTGTACGGCAGTGGCTATGACAGCGGCAGGAGTACAGCAAGTCTCCTATAGGAGGATTCAAAGCTATGCACCACATAAAATGACGATTTAAATCTATGCCTTGCTTAATTCAAATAATTAAAGTGAACCAACACCCAGGGGGGATCGGCCCGGGAATCTATAAGAACCCCCCAGGAAGCCCACAAATCCTACCTTTTCCACGTTCCAGCGGAGCATGCGCGTCCCTCTAGCAGGGCGCGCTCCCGCGCTGGCCGTTTGTGAATGGCCGGCTCTGGTGCGCTCCCTGTAAGAGGGACGCGCTCTGCTTGTCCGCCGCTGCCTCTCACTTGTCAGTCGCCGGTGATTGGACGAGCGAGTCACGTGGGAGCAGGATGAGGTGAGTTTACGGGCCTTTCTGGGGGGTTTCACACAGCGGGGCCCCCCCCCGATCGGGGTGCCCCACTGAAGTGGACCAAAACCCAGGATAGTCAAAATCCTGGGTGTTGGTCCACTTTAAAAACCATTAAAATCCTTTAAACTTGATCAGGGATCAGCTAATCATGGCAGCAGGTAATCAAAACTATTGCCCCATGTAATGATTTGATTTACGATTATCCACCAATATGCTCATAGTAAAAAAATAAAAAAAAAAAACCCAAAAAGAAATCTCTTATCATTTTGCTAATTGTTGTTATTGTGTGGTATAGCTGATCATATATCAAGAAATCTATTATGCTACATATAATCAACATGTATAGGTGTTATCGACAGTAAATGTTACGTGGGGTTTCTAATAATATTGCTAATAATTGTGAGCGGCTTTGGCGCTCCAGTACTGGTGAATAAAAAAAAAGCGGAGAAGTAGAAAGGAAAAAAAAAAAACGTGTGGCATGGTGGGCAACTTACAATGGTCCTGTGCCACTCAGGACAAAAGACAAGTATTTTGCCCTGGTATTTAAGTGACTGATATGGGCAGAAGGTGAGTTCATGGCGAGTAAAGTGTTAATTCCATACGTCTAAAACGAATGCCGGTATAGCGGACTATCCAGGAATATTCATGAAATAAAAGCTTCCGCTAAGTTAAAGCGAGAATAACCGTTGAATCCTTACAACGCTTAGCCACAAAACTGCATATGCAAATCAGTTTGCTTGCTGCAAAGGATTCTGGGAGCTGGCTCTCGGTGGAGCTCCGCTGGACTCGGCTCTTTGGGCGAGCGCAGGCTGCATTGGGAGGACGCCAATACGCTGTAGGAGCGGGGAAAGGTGAGTTAGTTGGGGGCCACCTGGTGGTGGCCAGTGTCCCCTTTTAAGGAGCTCGGCCGCTTCTGCCTCCCCGCTCACTGCATACTTCAAGCCGCGCAGCAACAGCTGTCAGCTTGAGAGGAACTATGGCTGTGGCAGTATTTTCAATATACCCGCTCCCCTCGCATGACGCGAGAGCGAGGGCCCGTCCTGCCTTCCTTCCCTGGGTGATTGGCAGCTGGCAAGAGCCAACCAGGATGAAGAGCTGAGGCGGCAGGATCACCCCCTCCAGGAGCGATATATCAGCAATGCAGTATGGAAGTTTTACATACACTTGTGCATGTGTCAGTGAGAGCAGGGAGAGGGACCTGTAGTTACAGTAATGTCATATACTGCACAGCCTGCAATCACTGTTCTAAAGGCAAGGAAAAAAATAATGGCTAGACATGACATGACAAAGGTCCTGTACATCTCCCCTCCTCTGTCCCTTGCCGCCCAATTTACCTATGTCCCACACCCCAACCCTATCTGCAGCCTATGTTTCTGTACATCAACCCTATCTGCATCCTATGTATCTGTACATCAACCCTATCTGCATCCTATGTATCTGTACTCCAACCCTATCTGCATCCTATGTATCTGTACCCTAACCCTACCTGCAGCCTATGTTTTTGTACCCCAACCCTATCTGCATCCTATGTATCTGTACTCCAACCCTATCTGCAAACGATGTATCTGTACATCAACCCTATCTGCATCCTATGTATCTGTACATCAACCCTATCTGCATCCTATGTATCTGTACATCAACCCTATCTGCATCCTATGTATCTGTACTCCAACCCTATCTGCATCCTATGTATCTGTACCCTAACCCTATCTGCATCCTATGTATCTGTACTCCAACCCTATCTGCATCCTATGTATCTGTACTCCAACCCTATCTGCATCCTATGTATCTGTACCCTAACCCTATCTGCATCCTATGTATCTGTACTCCAACCCTATCTGCAAACGATGCATCTGTACATCAACCCTATCTGCATCCTATGTATCTGTACATCAACCCTAGACATGCCCACCTACCTGCCTGCCATCATGCTCACTTACCCACCTGCATGCCCACCTACCTGCCATCATTCCCACCTACCCACCTGCGTGCATGCCCACCTACCTACCCACCCACCAAGCTGACCGCCCAGCCCCCTACCCGTCTGTCTGCCCGCCTACCCACTTCCATGACCGTCCATCCACTCTTCTGCCGACCCACATTCACGTCTCCCACCTATGTGCCTGCCTGACCGCTGGAACACAAGGAGGGACAAAAATGTACTGATCCTCAAGGCTAAATGTAGGTGGGTCATTAAGGGGTTAAAGAACGTTTCACAAACCGTAGATATGCGCCACCTTTATCCACATAAGACAGATTCCAGATATGCAATCACAAAGTGAGACATTTTCGGGACGGCGTCTTCATTTTTATGTGTCAGTTAAGTGGTTCAAAACCTGTGATTTTCACTCTTTGGGATGCCCTGCTGCATGACACCCCACCATTTGCCCGATATGACATACCTTGCCGCCATTCTGCTTGCACAGGCGTGGCTCCCCTCCAATCAGGCTCTTCTGCCACGCATACTAATGCGTGCGTGGCTGGAGAAGCTGAATGGAATCTTAGGCCCACTGGCTATTGGCTCGCACAGTCTGAGAAAAATGCCAGTGATGCCACCGCCAACTGCGCATGCGCTGTGGGCTCATTGGCGAGGTAAGCATTTCGGGACACTGGGGGGCGGGGTTCACACAGCGAGGCACCCCAAATCAGGAGTGAATACAAACTGGACTCTATACAATTCCATGGCCGGCCGATAGATTCCCTTCCCCCTTCAGGATGCCCCGCTGTGTGAAACCCCCCAGGTCGTCCCCTGGTATACTCACCTTCCATCCCGCTCCAACGGCGCATGGGCGAGCAGCAGCCGCATCCCCGCTATCCCTTTGGCAGGACGCTTGCTGGGGGGGGGGGGTTAGGGGAGTCCTGGAGGGTTTCATATAGTGGGGCATTCTGCATCGGGGTGCCTCTGGGGAAAGGACCAAAACCCGGGATAGTCAAAATCCTGGGTTTTGGCCCACTTTAAAACAGCCTAAAAGTCTAAAAGTTTTTTTTTTTTTACTTTAAAAGTTAAAAATAAAAAAGTCCGGCTGCATGCTTATTAATGACCTACTCACCTTACCGGACTGCTACACCGGGGAGTAGGTATCCCACAGTGTACGGCAGTGGCTATGACAGCGGCTGGAGTACAGCAAGTCTCCTATAGGAGGATTCAAAGCTATGCACCACATAAAATGACGATTTAAATCTATGCCTTGCTTAATTCAAATAATTAAAGTGAACCAACACCCAGGGGGGATCGGCCCGGGAATCTATAAGAACCCCCCAGGAAGCCCACAAATCCTACCTTTTCCACGTTCCAGCGGAGCATGCGCGTCCCTCTAGCAGGGCGCGCTCCCGCGCTGGCCGTTTGTGAATGGCCGGCTCTGGTGCGCTCCCTGTAAGAGGGACGCGCTCTGCTTGTCCGCCGCTGCCTCTCACTTGTCCGTCGCCGGTGATTGGACGAGCGAGTCACGTGGGAGCAGGATGAGGTGAGTTTACGGGCCTTTCTGGGGGGTTTCACACAGCGGGGCCCCCCCCGATCGGGGTGCCCCACTGAAGTGGACCAAAACCCAGGATAGTCAAAATCCTGGGTGTTGGTCCACTTTAAAAACCATTAAAATCCTTTAAACTTGATCAGGGATCAGCTAATCATGGCAGCAGGTAATCAAAACTATTGCCCCATGTAATGATTTGATTTACGATTATCCACCAATATGCTCATAGTAAAAAAATAAAAAAAAAAAACCCAAAAAGAAATCTCTTATCATTTTGCTAATTGTTGTTATTGTGTGGTATAGCTGATCATATATCAAGAAATCTATTATGCTACATATAATCAACATGTATAGGTGTTATCGACAGTAAATGTTACGTGGGGTTTCTAATAATATTGCTAATAATTGTGAGCGGCTTTGGCGCTCCAGTACTGGTGAATAAAAAAAAAGCGGAGAAGCAGAAAGGAAAAAAAACGTGTGGCATGGTGGGCAACTTACAATGGTCCTGTGCCACTCAGGACAAACGACAAGTATTTTGCCCTGGTATTTAAGTGACTGATATGGGCAGAAGGTGAGTTCATGGCGAGTAAAGTGTTAATTCGATACGTCTAAAACGAATGCCGGTATAGCGGACTATCCAGGAATATTCATGAAATAAAAGCTTCCGCTAAGTTAAAGCGAGAATAACCGTTGAATCCTTACAACGCTTAGCCACAAAACTGCATATGCAAATCAGTTTGCTTGCTGCAAAGGATTCTGGGAGCTGGCTCTCGGTGGAGCTCCGCTGGACTCGGCTCTTTGGGCGAGCGCAGGCTGCATTGGGAGGACGCCAATACGCTGTAGGAGCGGGGAAAGGTGAGTTAGTTGGGGGCCACCTGGTGGTGGCCAGTGTCCCCTTTTAAAGTGGACCAACACCCACGGGTGATTGGCCCGGGAATCTATAAGATTCCCGGGCCGATCACCCCCCACCCCGCGGGACATCCGAGATCGGGATGTCCCGCGGGGTGAAACCCCCCCAAACACCCCAAACTCCTTACCTTATCTTCGGCGGCGGCCGGCCGCCGCCGCCGCCTCCCTCGCGCTCCTGTAGGCGTGCGCGTGCCCGCGCCGGCCGTCTGCGAATGGCCGGCGGGGGCGCGCGCGCGCCGAAAGTGACGCGAGGGAGGCGGCGGTGGCGGCTGCCGCTTAGACGTTCCTGGACCTGGCTTGTACGTCGGCGCTGGGAGCGGGGAGAGGTGAGTTTTTCGGGGGGTTAGGGGGGGTTTCACACAGCGGGGCACCCCGATCGGGGGTGCCCCACCGAAGTGGACCAAGACCCAGGATAGTCAAAATCCTGGGTGTTGGTCCACTTTAAGGAGCTCGGCCGCTTCTGCCTCCCCGCTCACTGCATACTTCAAGCCGCGCAGCAACAGCTGTCAGCTTGAGAGGAACTATGGCTGTGGCAGTATTTTCAATATACCCGCTCCCCTCGCATGACGCGAGAGCGAGGGCCCGTCCTGCCTTCCTTCCCTGGGTGATTGGCAGCTGGCAAGAGCCAACCAGGATGAAGAGCTGAGGCGGCAGGATCACCCCCTCCAGGAGCGATATATCAGCAATGCAGTATGGACGTTTTACATACACTTGTGCATGTGTCAGTGAGAGCAGGGAGAGGGACCTGTAGTTACAGTTATGTCATATACTGCACAGCCTGCAATCACTGTTCTAAAGGCAAGGAAAAAAATAATGGCTAGACATGACATGACAAAGGTCCTGTACATCTCCCCTCCTCTGTCCCTTGCCGCCCAATTTACCTATGTCCCACACCCCAACCCTATCTGCAGCCTATGTTTCTGTACATCAACCCTATCTGCATCCTATGTATCTGTACATCAACCCTATCTGCATCCTATGTATCTGTACATCAACCCTATCTGCATCCTATGTATCTGTACTCCAACCCTATCTGCATCCTATGTATCTGTACCCTAACCCTACCTGCAGCCTATGTTTTTGTACCCCAACCCTATCTGCATCCTATGTATCTGTACTCCAACCCTATCTGCAAACGATGTATCTGTACATCAACCCTATCTGCATCCTATGTATCTGTACATCAACCCTATCTGCATCCTATGTATCTGTACATCAACCCTATCTGCATCCTATGTATCTGTACTCCAACCCTATCTGCATCCTATGTATCTGTACCCTAACCCTATCTGCATCCTATGTATCTGTACTCCAACCCTATCTGCATCCTATGTATCTGTACTCCAACCCTATCTGCATCCTATGTATCTGTACCCTAACCCTATCTGCATCCTATGTATCTGTACTCCAACCCTATCTGCAAACGATGCATCTGTACATCAACCCTATCTGCATCCTATGTATCTGTACATCAACCCTAGACATGCCCACCTACCTGCCTGCCATCATGCTCACTTACCCACCTGCATGCCCACCTACCTGCCATCATTCCCACCTACCCACCTGCGTGCATGCCCACCTACCTACCCACCCACCAAGCTGACCGCCCAGCCCCCTACCCGTCTGTCTGCCCGCCTACCCACTTCCATGACCGTCCATCCACTCTTCTGCCGACCCACATTCACGTCTCCCACCTATGTGCCTGCCTGACCGCTGGAACACAAGGAGGGACAAAAATGTACTGATCCTCAAGGCTAAATGTAGGTGGGTCATTAAGGGGTTAAAGAACGTTTCACAAACCGTAGATATGCGCCACCTTTATCCACATAAGACAGATTCCAGATATGCAATCACAAAGTGAGACATTTTCGGGACGGCGTCTTCATTTTTATGTGTCAGTTAAGTGGTTCAAAACCTGTGATTTTCACTCTTTGGGATGCCCTGCTGCATGACACCCCACCATTTGCCCGATATGACATACCTTGCCGCCATTCTGCTTGCACAGGCGTGGCTCCCCTCCAATCAGGCTCTTCTGCCACGCATACTAATGCGTGCGTGGCTGGAGAAGCTGAATGGAATCTTAGGCCCACTGGCTATTGGCTCGCACAGTCTGAGAAAAATGCCAGTGATGCCACCGCCAACTGCGCATGCGCTGTGGGCTCATTGGCGAGGTAAGCATTTCGGGACACTGGGGGGCGGGGTTCACACAGCGAGGCACCCCAAATCAGGAGTGAATACAAACTGGACTCTATACAATTCCATGGCCGGCCGATAGATTCCCTTCCCCCTTCAGGATGCCCCGCTGTGTGAAACCCCCCAGGTCGTCCCCTGGTATACTCACCTTCCATCCCGCTCCAACGGCGCATGGGCGAGCAGCAGCCGCATCCCCGCT
Source organism: Gastrophryne carolinensis (assembly GCA_027917425.1). NCBI lineage: Eukaryota > Metazoa > Chordata > Amphibia > Anura > Microhylidae > Gastrophryne > Gastrophryne carolinensis. The sequence goes on from CM051243.1 coordinate 80,933,932, forward strand.
ATCCCTTTGGCAGGACGCTTGCTGGGGGGGGGGGGGTTAGGGGAGTCCTGGAGGGTTTCATATAGTGGGGCATTCTGCATCGGGGTGCCTCTGGGGAAAGGACCAAAACCCGGGATAGTCAAAATCCTGGGTTTTGGCCCACTTTAAAACAGCCTAAAAGTCTAAAAGTTTTTTTTTTTTTACTTTAAAAGTTAAAAATAAAAAAGTCCGGCTGCATGCTTATTAATGACCTACTCACCTTACCGGACTGCTACACCGGGGAGTAGGTATCCCACAGTGTACGGCAGTGGCTATGACAGCGGCTGGAGTACAGCAAGTCTCCTATAGGAGGATTCAAAGCTATGCACCACATAAAATGACGATTTAAATCTATGCCTTGCTTAATTCAAATAATTAAAGTGAACCAACACCCAGGGGGGATCGGCCCGGGAATCTATAAGAACCCCCCAGGAAGCCCACAAATCCTACCTTTTCCACGTTCCAGCGGAGCATGCGCGTCCCTCTAGCAGGGCGCGCTCCCGCGCTGGCCGTTTGTGAATGGCCGGCTCTGGTGCGCTCCCTGTAAGAGGGACGCGCTCTGCTTGTCCGCCGCTGCCTCTCACTTGTCCGTCGCCGGTGATTGGACGAGCGAGTCACGTGGGAGCAGGATGAGGTGAGTTTACGGGCCTTTCTGGGGGGTTTCACACAGCGGGGCCCCCCCCGATCGGGGTGCCCCACTGAAGTGGACCAAAACCCAGGATAGTCAAAATCCTGGGTGTTGGTCCACTTTAAAAACCATTAAAATCCTTTAAACTTGATCAGGGATCAGCTAATCATGGCAGCAGGTAATCAAAACTATTGCCCCATGTAATGATTTGATTTACGATTATCCACCAATATGCTCATAGTAAAAAAATAAAAAAAAAAAACCCAAAAAGAAATCTCTTATCATTTTGCTAATTGTTGTTATTGTGTGGTATAGCTGATCATATATCAAGAAATCTATTATGCTACATATAATCAACATGTATAGGTGTTATCGACAGTAAATGTTACGTGGGGTTTCTAATAATATTGCTAATAATTGTGAGCGGCTTTGGCGCTCCAGTACTGGTGAATAAAAAAAAAGCGGAGAAGTAGAAAGGAAAAAAAAAAAAAAAAAACATGTGGCATGGTGGGCAACTTACAATGGTCCTGTGCCACTCAGGACAAAAGACAAGTATTTTGCCCTGGTATTTAAGTGACTGATATGGGCAGAAGGTGAGTTCATGGCGAGTAAAGTGTTAATTCCATACGTCTAAAACGAATGCCGGTATAGCGGACTATCCAGGAATATTCATGAAATAAAAGCTTCCGCTAAGTTAAAGCGAGAATAACCGTTGAATCCTTACAACGCTTAGCCACAAAACTGCATATGCAAATCAGTTTGCTTGCTGCAAAGGATTCTGGGAGCTGGCTCTCGGTGGAGCTCCGCTGGACTCGGCTCTTTGGGCGAGCGCAGGCTGCATTGGGAGGACGCCAATACGCTGTAGGAGCGGGGAAAGGTGAGTTAGTTGGGGGCCACCTGGTGGTGGCCAGTGTCCCCTTTTAAGGAGCTCGGCCGCTTCTGCCTCCCCGCTCACTGCATACTTCAAGCCGCGCAGCAACAGCTGTCAGCTTGAGAGGAACTATGGCTGTGGCAGTATTTTCAATATACCCGCTCCCCTCGCATGACGCGAGAGCGAGGGCCCGTCCTGCCTTCCTTCCCTGGGTGATTGGCAGCTGGCAAGAGCCAACCAGGATGAAGAGCTGAGGCGGCAGGATCACCCCCTCCAGGAGCGATATATCAGCAATGCAGTATGGAAGTTTTACATACACTTGTGCATGTGTCAGTGAGAGCAGGGAGAGGGACCTGTAGTTACAGTTATGTCATATACTGCACAGCCTGCAATCACTGTTCTAAAGGCAAGGAAAAAAATAATGGCTAGACATGACATGACAAAGGTCCTGTACATCTCCCCTCCTCTGTCCCTTGCCGCCCAATTTACCTATGTCCCACACCCCAACCCTATCTGCAGCCTATGTTTCTGTACATCAACCCTATCTGCATCCTATGTATCTGTACATCAACCCTATCTGCATCCTATGTATCTGTACATCAACCCTATCTGCATCCTATGTATCTGTACTCCAACCCTATCTGCATCCTATGTATCTGTACCCTAACCCTACCTGCAGCCTATGTTTTTGTACCCCAACCCTATCTGCATCCTATGTATCTGTACTCCAACCCTATCTGCAAACGATGTATCTGTACATCAACCCTATCTGCATCCTATGTATCTGTACATCAACCCTATCTGCATCCTATGTATCTGTACATCAACCCTATCTGCATCCTATGTATCTGTACTCCAACCCTATCTGCATCCTATGTATCTGTACCCTAACCCTATCTGCATCCTATGTATCTGTACTCCAACCCTATCTGCATCCTATGTATCTGTACTCCAACCCTATCTGCATCCTATGTATCTGTACCCTAACCCTATCTGCATCCTATGTATCTGTACTCCAACCCTATCTGCAAACGATGCATCTGTACATCAACCCTATCTGCATCCTATGTATCTGTACATCAACCCTAGACATGCCCACCTACCTGCCTGCCATCATGCTCACTTACCCACCTGCATGCCCACCTACCTGCCATCATTCCCACCTACCCACCTGCGTGCATGCCCACCTACCTACCCACCCACCAAGCTGACCGCCCAGCCCCCTACCCGTCTGTCTGCCCGCCTACCCACTTCCATGACCGTCCATCCACTCTTCTGCCGACCCACATTCACGTCTCCCACCTATGTGCCTGCCTGACCGCTGGAACACAAGGAGGGACAAAAATGTACTGATCCTCAAGGCTAAATGTAGGTGGGTCATTAAGGGGTTAAAGAACGTTTCACAAACCGTAGATATGCGCCACCTTTATCCACATAAGACAGATTCCAGATATGCAATCACAAAGTGAGACATTTTCGGGACGGCGTCTTCATTTTTATGTGTCAGTTAAGTGGTTCAAAACCTGTGATTTTCACTCTTTGGGATGCCCTGCTGCATGACACCCCACCATTTGCCCGTTATGACATACCTTGCCGCCATTCTGCTTGCACAGGCGTGGCTCCCCTCCAATCAGGCTCTTCTGCCACGCATACTAATGCGTGCGTGGCTGGAGAAGCTGAATGGAATCTTAGGCCCACTGGCTATTGGCTCGCACAGTCTGAGAAAAATGCCAGTGATGCCACCGCCAACTGCGCATGCGCTGTGGGCTCATTGGCGAGGTAAGCATTTCGGGACACTGGGGGGCGGGGTTCACACAGCGAGGCACCCCAAATCAGGAGTGAATACAAACTGGACTCTATACAATTCCATGGCCGGCCGATAGATTCCCTTCCCCCTTCAGGATGCCCCGCTGTGTGAAACCCCCCAGGTCGTCCCCTGGTATACTCACCTTCCATCCCGCTCCAACGGCGCATGGGCGAGCAGCAGCCGCATCCCCGCTATCCCTTTGGCAGGACGCTTGCTGGGGGGGGGGGGTTAGGGGAGTCCTGGAGGGTTTCATATAGTGGGGCATTCTGCATCGGGGTGCCTCTGGGGAAAGGACCAAAACCCAGGATAGTCAAAATCCTGGGTTTTGGCCCACTTTAAAACAGCCTAAAAGTCTAAAAGTTTTTTTTTTTTTTACTTTAAAAGTTAAAAATAAAAAAGTCCGGCTGCATGCTTATTAATGACCTACTCACCTTACCGGACTGCTACACCGGGGAGTAGGTATCCCACAGTGTACGGCAGTGGCTATGACAGCGGCTGGAGTACAGCAAGTCTCCTATAGGAGGATTCAAAGCTATGCACCACATAAAATGACGATTTAAATCTATGCCTTGCTTAATTCAAATAATTAAAGTGAACCAACACCCAGGGGGGATCGGCCCGGGAATCTATAAGAACCCCCCAGGAAGCCCACAAATCCTACCTTTTCCACGTTCCAGCGGAGCATGCGCGTCCCTCTAGCAGGGCGCGCTCCCGCGCTGGCCGTTTGTGAATGGCCGGCTCTGGTGCGCTCCCTGTAAGAGGGACGCGCTCTGCTTGTCCGCCGCTGCCTCTCACTTGTCCGTCGCCGGTGATTGGACGAGCGAGTCACGTGGGAGCAGGATGAGGTGAGTTTACGGGCCTTTCTGGGGGGTTTCACACAGCGGGGCCCCCCCCCGATCGGGGTGCCCCACTGAAGTGGACCAAAACCCAGGATAGTCAAAATCCTGGGTGTTGGTCCACTTTAAAAACCATTAAAATCCTTTAAACTTGATCAGGGATCAGCTAATCATGGCAGCAGGTAATCAAAACTATTGCCCCATGTAATGATTTGATTTACGATTATCCACCAATATGCTCATAGTAAAAAAAAAAAAAAAAAAAACCCAAAAAGAAATCTCTTATTATTTTGCTAATTGTTGTTATTGTGTGGTATAGCTGATCATATATCAAGAAATCTATTATGCTACATATAATCAACATGTATAGGTGTTATCGACAGTAAATGTTACGTGGGGTTTCTAATAATATTGCTAATAATTGTGAGCGGCTTTGGCGCTCCAGTACTGGTGAATAAAAAAAAAGCGGAGAAGTAGAAAGGAAAAAAAAAAAAAAAAAACATGTGGCATGGTGGGCAACTTACAATGGTCCTGTGCCACTCAGGACAAAAGACAAGTATTTTGCCCTGGTATTTAAGTGACTGATATGGGCAGAAGGTGAGTTCATGGCGAGTAAAGTGTTAATTCCATACGTCTAAAACGAATGCCGGTATAGCGGACTATCCAGGAATATTCATGAAATAAAAGCTTCCGCTAAGTTAAAGCGAGAATAACCGTTGAATCCTTACAACGCTTAGCCACAAAACTGCATATGCAAATCAGTTTGCTTGCTGCAAAGGATTCTGGGAGCTGGCTCTCGGTGGAGCTCCGCTGGACTCGGCTCTTTGGGCGAGCGCAGGCTGCATTGAGAGGACGCCAATACGCTGTAGGAGCGGGGAAAGGTGAGTTAGTTGGGGGCCACCTGGTGGTGGCCAGTGTCCCCTTTTAAGGAGCTCGGCCGCTTCTGCCTCCCCGCTCACTGCATACTTCAAGCCGCGCAGCAACAGCTGTCAGCTTGAGAGGAACTATGGCTGTGGCAGTATTTTCAATATACCCGCTCCCCTCGCATGACGCGAGAGCGAGGGCCCGTTCTGCCTTCCTTCCCTGGGTGATTGGCAGCTGGCAAGAGCCAACCAGGATGAAGAGCTGAGGCGGCAGGATCACCCCCTCCAGGAGCGATATATCAGCAATGCAGTATGGAAGTTTTACATACACTTGTGCATGTGTCAGTGAGAGCAGGGAGAGGGACCTGTAGTTACAGTAATGTCATATACTGCACAGCCTGCAATCACTGTTCTAAAGGCAAGGAAAAAAATAATGGCTAGACATGACATGACAAAGGTCCTGTACATCTCCCCTCCTCTGTCCCTTGCCGCCCAATTTACCTATGTCCCACACCCCAACCCTATCTGCAGCCTATGTTTCTGTACCCCAACCCTATCTGCAGCCTATGTATCTGTACATCAACCCTATCTGCATCCTATGTATCTGTACATCAACCCTATCTGCATCCTATGTATCTGTACTCCAACCCTATCTGCATCCTATGTATCTGTACCCTAACCCTATCTGCATCCTATGTATCTGTACTCCAACCCTATCTGCAAACGATGCATCTGTACATCAACCCTATCTGCATCCTACGTATCTGTACATCAACCCTAGACATGCCCACCTACCTGCCTGCCATCATGCTCACTTACCCACCTGCATGCCCACCTACCTGCCATCATTCCCACCTACCCACCTGCGTGCATGCCCACCTACCTACCCACCCACCAAGCTGACCGCCCAGCCCCCTACCCGTCTGTCTGCCCGCCTACCCACTTCCATGACCGTCCATCCACTCTTCTGCCGACCCACATTCACGTCTCCCACCTATGTGCCTGCCTGACCGCTGGAACACAAGGAGGGACAAAAATGTACTGATCCTCAAGGCTAAATGTAGGTGGGTCATTAAGGGGTTAAAGAACGTTTCACAAACCGTAGATATGCGCCACCTTTATCCACATAAGACAGATTCCAGATATGCAATCACAAAGTGAGACATTTTCGGGACGGCGTCTTCATTTTTATGTGTCAGTTAAGTGGTTCAAAACCTGTGATTTTCACTCTTTGGGATGCCCTGCTGCATGACACCCCACCATTTGCCCGATATGACATACCTTGCCGCCATTCTGCTTGCACAGGCGTGGCTCCCCTCCAATCAGGCTCTTCTGCCACGCATACTAATGCGTGCGTGGCTGGAGAAGCTGAATGGAATCTTAGGCCCACTGGCTATTGGCTCGCACAGTCTGAGAAAAATGCCAGTGATGCCACCGCCAACTGCGCATGCGCTGTGGGCTCATTGGCGAGGTAAGCATTTCGGGACACTGGGGGGCGGGGTTCACACAGCGAGGCACCCCAAATCAGGAGTGAATACAAACTGGACTCTATACAATTCCATGGCCGGCCGATAGATTCCCTTCCCCCTTCAGGATGCCCCGCTGTGTGAAACCCCCCAGGTCGTCCCCTGGTATACTCACCTTCCATCCCGCTCCAACGGCGCATGGGCGAGCAGCAGCCGCATCCCCGCTATCCCTTTGGCAGGACGCTTGCTGGGGGGGGGGGGGGAGGGGAGTCCTGGAGGGTTCCATATAGTGGGGCATTCTGCATCGGGGTGCCTCTGGGGAAAGGACCAAAACCCGGGATAGTCAAAATCCTGGGTTTTGGCCCACTTTAAAACAGCCTAAAAGTCTAAAAGTTTTTTTTTTTTTACTTTAAAAGTTAAAAATAAAAAAGTCCGGCTGCATGCTTATTAATGACCTACTCACCTTACCGGACTGCTACACCGGGGAGTAGGTATCCCACAGTGTACGGCAGTGGCTATGACAGCGGCTGGAGTACAGCAAGTCTCCTATAGGAGGATTCAAAGCTATGCACCACATAAAATGACGATTTAAATCTATGCCTTGCTTAATTCAAATAATTAAAGTGAACCAACGCCCAGGGGGGATCGGCCCGGGAATCTATAAGAACCCCCCAGGAAGCCCACAAATCCTACCTTTTCCACGTTCCAGCGGAGCATGCGCGTCCCTCTAGCAGGGCGCGCTCCCGCGCTGGCCGTTTGTGAATGGCCGGCTCTGGTGCGCTCCCTGTAAGAGGGACGCGCTCTGCTTGTCCGCCGCTGCCTCTCACTTGTCCGTCGCCGGTGATTGGACGAGCGAGTCACGTGGGAGCAGGATGAGGTGAGTTTACGGGCCTTTCTGGGGGGTTTCACACAGCGGGGCCCCCCCCCGATCGGGGTGCCCCACTGAAGTGGACCAAAACCCAGGATAGTCAAAATCCTGGGTGTTGGTCCACTTTAAAAACCATTAAAATCCTTTAAACTTGATCAGGGATCAGCTAATCATGGCAGCAGGTAATCAAAACTATTGCCCCATGTAATGATTTGATTTACGATTATCCACCAATATGCTCATAGTAAAAAAAAAAAAAAAAAAAACCCAAAAAGAAATCTCTTATTATTTTGCTAATTGTTGTTATTGTGTGGTATAGCTGATCATATATCAAGAAATCTATTATGCTACATATAATCAACATGTATAGGTGTTATCGACAGTAAATGTTACGTGGGGTTTCTAATAATATTGCTAATAATTGTGAGCGGCTTTGGCGCTCCAGTACTGGTGAATAAAAAAAAAGCGGAGAAGTAGAAAGGAAAAAAAAAAAAACATGTGGCATGGTGGGCAACTTACAATGGTCCTGTGCCACTCAGGACAAAAGACAAGTATTTTGCCCTGGTATTTAAGTGACTGATATGGGCAGAAGGTGAGTTCATGGCGAGTAAAGTGTTAATTTGATACGTCTAAAACGAATGCCGGTATAGCGGACTATCCAGGAATATTCATGAAATAAAAGCTTCCGCTAAGTTAAAGCGAGAATAACCGTTGAATCCTTACAACGCTTAGCCACAAAACTGCATATGCAAATCAGTTTGCTTGCTGCAAAGGATTCTGGGAGCTGGCTCTCGGTGGAGCTCCGCTGGACTCGGCTCTTTGGGCGAGCGCAGGCTGCATTGGGAGGACGCCAATACGCTGTAGGAGCGGGGAAAGGTGAGTTAGTTGGGGGCCACCTGGTGGTGGCCAGTGTCCCCTTTTAAGGAGCTCGGCCGCTTCTGCCTCCCCGCTCACTGCATACTTCAAGCCGCGCAGCAACAGCTGTCAGCTTGAGAGGAACTATGGCTGTGGCAGTATTTTCAATATACCCGCTCCCCTCGCATGACGCGAGAGCGAGGGCCCGTTCTGCCTTCCTTCCCTGGGTGATTGGCAGCTGGCAAGAGCCAACCAGGATGAAGAGCTGAGGCGGCAGGATCACCCCCTCCAGGAGCGATATATCAGCAATGCAGTATGGAAGTTTTACATACACTTGTGCATGTGTCAGTGAGAGCAGGGAGAAGGACCTGTAGTTACAGTAATGTCATATACTGCACAGCCTGCAATCACTGTTCTAAAGGCAAGGAAAAAAATAATGGCTAGACATGACATGACAAAGGTCCTGCACATCTCCCCTCCTCTGTCCCTTGCCGCCCAATTTACCTATGTCCCACACCCCAACCCTATCTGCAGCCTATGTTTCTGTACCCCAACCCTATCTGCAGCCTATGTATCTGTACATCAACCCTATCTGCATCCTATGTATCTGTACATCAACCCTATCTGCATCCTATGTATCTGTACTCCAACCCTATCTGCATCCTATGTATCTGTACCCTAACCCTATCTGCATCCTATGTATCTGTACTCCAACCCTATCTGCAAACGATGCATCTGTACATCAACCCTATCTGCATCCTATGTATCTGTACATCAACCCTAGACATGCCCACCTACCTGCCTGCCATCATGCTCACTTACCCACCTGCATGCCCACCTACCTGCCATCATTCCCACCTACCCACCTGCGTGCATGCCCACCTACCTACCCACCCACCAAGCTGACCGCCCAGCCCCCTACCCGTCTGTCTGCCCGCCTACCCACTTCCATGACCGTCCATCCACTCTTCTGCCGACCCACATTCACGTCTCCCACCTATGTGCCTGCCTGACCGCTGGAACACAAGGAGGGACAAAAATGTACTGATCCTCAAGGCTAAATGTAGGTGGGTCATTAAGGGGTTAAAGAACGTTTCACAAACCGTAGATATGCGCCACCTTTATCCACATAAGACAGATTCCAGATATGCAATCACAAAGTGAGACATTTTCGGGACGGCGTCTTCATTTTTATGTGTCAGTTAAGTGGTTCAAAACCTGTGATTTTCACTCTTTGGGATGCCCTGCTGCATGACACCCCACCATTTGCCCGATATGACATACCTTGCCGCCATTCTGCTTGCACAGGCGTGGCTCCCCTCCAATCAGGCTCTTCTGCCACGCATACTAATGCGTGCGTGGCTGGAGAAGCTGAATGGAATCTTAGGCCCACTGGCTATTGGCTCGCACAGTCTGAGAAAAATGCCAGTGATGCCACCGCCAACTGCGCATGCGCTGTGGGCTCATTGGCGAGGTAAGCATTTCGGGACACTGGGGGGCGGGGTTCACACAGCGAGGCACCCCAAATCAGGAGTGAATACAAACTGGACTCTATACAATTCCATGGCCGGCCGATAGATTCCCTTCCCCCTTCAGGATGCCCCGCTGTGTGAAACCCCCCAGGTCGTCCCCTGGTATACTCACCTTCCATCCCGCTCCAACGGCGCATGGGCGAGCAGCAGCCGCATCCCCGCTATCCCTTTGGCAGGACGCTTGCTGGGGGGGGGGGGGACATGGAGGGTTTCATATAGTGGGGTATTCTGCATCGGGGTGCCTCTGGGGAAAGGACCAAAACCCCGGATAGTCAAAATCCTGGGTTTTGGCCCACTTTAAAACAGCCTAAAAGTCTAAAAGTTTTTTTTTTTTTTACTTTAAAAGTTAAAAATAAAAAAGTCCGGCTGCATGCTTATTAATGACCTACTCACCTTACCGGACTGCTACACCGGGGAGTAGGTATCCCACAGTGTACGGCAGTGGCTATGACAGCGGCTGGAGTACAGCAAGTCTCCTATAGGAGGATTCAAAGCTATGCACCACATAAAATGACGATTTAAATCTATGCCTTGCTTAATTCAAATAATTAAAGTGAACCAACACCCAGGGGGGATCGGCCCGGGAATCTATAAGAACCCCCCCAGGAAGCCCACAAATCCTACCTTTTCCACGTTCCAGCGGAGCATGCGCGTCCCTCTAGCAGGGCGCGCTCCCGCGCTGGCCGTTTGTGAATGGCCGGCTCTGGTGCGCTCCCTGTAAGAGGGACGCGCTCTGCTTGTCCGCCGCTGCCTCTCACTTGTCCGTCGCCGGTGATTGGACGAGCGAGTCACGTGGGAGCAGGATGAGGTGAGTTTACGGGCCTTTCTGGGGGGTTTCACACAGCGGGGCCCCCCCCGATCGGGTTGCCCCACTGAAGTGGACCAAAACCCAGGATAGTCAAAATCCTGGGTATTGGTCCACTTTAAAAACCATTAAAATCCTTTAAACTTGATCAGGGATCAGCTAATCATGGCAGCAGGTAATCAAAACTATTGCCCCATGTAATGATTTGATTTACGATTATCCACCAATATGCTCATAGTAAAAAAATAAAAAAAAACCCAAAAAGAAATCTCTTATCATTTTGCTAATTGTTGTTATTGTGTGGTATAGCTGATCATATATCAAGAAATCTATTATGCTACATATAATCAACATGTATAGGTGTTATCGACAGTAAATGTTACGTGGGGTTTCTAATAATATTGCTAATAATTGTGAGCGGCTTTGGCGCTCCAGTACTGGTGAATAAAAAAAAAGCGGAGAAGTAGAAAGGAAAAAAAACGTGTGGCATGGTGGGCAACTTACAATGGTCCTGTGCCACTCAGGACAAAAGACAAGTATTTTGCCCTGGTATTTAAGTGACTGATATGGGCAGAAGGTGAGTTCATGGCGAGTAAAGTGTTAATTCGATACGTCTAAAACGAATGCCGGTATAGCGGACTATCCAGGAATATTCATGAAATAAAAGCTTCCGCTAAGTTAAAGCGAGAATAACCGCTGAATCCTTACAACGCTTAGCCACAAAACTGCATATGCAAATCAGTTTGCTTGCTGCAAAGGATTCTGGGAGCTGGCTCTCGGTGGAGCTCCGCTGGACTCGGCTCTTTGGGCGAGCGCAGGCTGCATTGGGAGGACGCCAATACGCTGTAGGAGCGGGGAAAGGTGAGTTAGTTGGGGGCCACCTGGTGGTGGCCAGTGTCCCCTTTTAAGGAGCTCGGCCGCTTCTGCCTCCCCGCTCACTGCATACTTCAAGCCGCGCAGCAACAGCTGTCAGCTTGAGAGGAACTATGGCTGTGGCAGTATTTTCAATATACCCGCTCCCCTCGCATGACGCGAGAGCGAGGGCCCGTCCTGCCTTCCTTCCCTGGGTGATTGGCAGCTGGCAAGAGCCAACCAGGATGAAGAGCTGAGGCGGCAGGATCACCCCCTCCAGGAGCGATATATCAGCAATGCAGTATGGAAGTTTTACATACACTTGTGCATGTGTCAGTGAGAGCAGGGAGAGGGACCTGTAGTTACAGTTATGTCATATACTGCACAGCCTGCAATCACTGTTCTAAAGGCAAGGAAAAAAATAATGGCTAGACATGACATGACAAAGGTCCTGTACATCTCCCCTCCTCTGTCCCTTGCCGCCCAATTTACCTATGTCCCACACCCCAACCCTATCTGCAGCCTATGTTTCTGTACATCAAACCTATCTGCATCCTATGTATCTGTACATCAACCCTATCTGCATCCTATGTATCTGTACATCAACCCTATCTGCATCCTATGTATCTGTACTCCAACCCTATCTGCATCCTATGTATCTGTACCCTAACCCTACCTGCAGCCTATGTTTCTGTACCCCAACCCTATCTGCATCCTATGTATCTGTACTCCAACCCTATCTGCAAACGATGTATCTGTACATCAACCCTATCTGCATCCTATGTATCTGTACATCAACCCTATCTGCATCCTATGTATCTGTACATCAACCCTATCTGCATCCTATGTATCTGTACTCCAACCCTATCTGCATCCTATGTATCTGTACTCCAACCCTATCTGCATCCTATGTATCTGTACTCCAACCCTATCTGCATCCTATGTATCTGTACCCTAACCCTATCTGCATCCTATGTATCTGTACTCCAACCCTATCTGCAAACGATGCATCTGTACATCAACCCTAGACATGCCCACTTACCTGCCTGCCATCATGCTCACTTACCCACCTGCATGCCCACCTACCCACCTGCGTGCATGCCCACCTACCTACCCACCCACCAAGCTGACCGCCCAGCCCCCTACCCGTCTGTCTGCCCGCCTACCCACTTCCATGACCGTCCATCCACTCTTCTGCCGACCCACATTCACGTCTCCCACCTATGTGCCTGCCTGACCGCTGGAACACAAGGAGGGACAAAAATGTACTGATCCTCAAGGCTAAATGTAGGTGGGTCATTAAGGGGTTAAAGAACGTTTCACAAACCGTAGATATGCGCCACCTTTATCCACATAAGACAGATTCCAGATATGCAATCACAAAGTGAGACATTTTCGGGACGGCGTCTTCATTTTTATGTGTCAGTTAAGTGGTTCAAAAAATGTGATTTTCACTCTTTGGGATGCCCTGCTGCATGACACCCCACCATTTGCCCGATATGACATACCTTGCCGCCATTCTGCTTGCACAGGCGTGGCTCCCCTCCAATCAGGCTCTTCTGCCACGCATACTAATGCGTGCGTGGCTGGAGAAGCTGAATGGAATCTTAGGCCCACTGGCTATTGGCTCGCACAGTCTGAGAAAAATGCCAGTGATGCCACCGCCAACTGCGCATGCGCTGTGGGCTCATTGGCGAGGTAAGCATTTCGGGACACTGGGGGGCGGGGTTCACACAGCGAGGCACCCCAAATCAGGAGTGAATACAAACTGGACTCTATACAATTCCATGGCCGGCCGATAGATTCCCTTCCCCCTTCAGGATGCCCCGCTGTGTGAAACCCCCCCAGGTCGTCCCCTGGTATACTCACCTTCCATCCCGCTCCAACGGCGCATGGGCGAGCAGCAGCCGCATCCCCGCTATCCCTTTGGCAGGACGCTTGCTGGGGGGGGGGGGACATGGAGGGTTTCATATAGTGGGGTATTCTGCATCGGGGTGCCTCTGGGGAAAGGACCAAAACCCCGGATAGTCAAAATCCTGGGTTTTGGCCCACTTTAAAACAGCCTAAAAGTCTAAAAGTTTTTTTTTTTTTTACTTTAAAAGTTAAAAATAAAAAAGTCCGGCTGCATGCTTATTAATGACCTACTCACCTTACCGGACTGCTACACCGGGGAGTAGGTATCCCACAGTGTACGGCAGTGGCTATGACAGCGGCTGGAGTACAGCAAGTCTCCTATAGGAGGATTCAAAGCTATGCACCACATAAAATGACGATTTAAATCTATGCCTTGCTTAATTCAAATAATTAAAGTGAACCAACACCCAGGGGGGATCGGCCCGGGAATCTATAAGAACCCCCCCAGGAAGCCCACAAATCCTACCTTTTCCACGTTCCAGCGGAGCATGCGCGTCCCTCTAGCAGGGCGCGCTCCCGCGCTGGCCGTTTGTGAATGGCCGGCTCTGGTGCGCTCCCTGTAAGAGGGACGCGCTCTGCTTGTCCGCCGCTGCCTCTCACTTGTCCGTCGCCGGTGATTGGACGAGCGAGTCACGTGGGAGCAGGATGAGGTGAGTTTACGGGCCTTTCTGGGGGGTTTCACACAGCGGGGCCCCCCCCGATCGGGTTGCCCCACTGAAGTGGACCAAAACCCAGGATAGTCAAAATCCTGGGTATTGGTCCACTTTAAAAACCATTAAAATCCTTTAAACTTGATCAGGGATCAGCTAATCATGGCAGCAGGTAATCAAAACTATTGCCCCATGTAATGATTTGATTTACGATTATCCACCAATATGCTCATAGTAAAAAAATAAAAAAAAACCCAAAAAGAAATCTCTTATCATTTTGCTAATTGTTGTTATTGTGTGGTATAGCTGATCATATATCAAGAAATCTATTATGCTACATATAATCAACATGTATAGGTGTTATCGACAGTAAATGTTACGTGGGGTTTCTAATAATATTGCTAATAATTGTGAGCGGCTTTGGCGCTCCAGTACTGGTGAATAAAAAAAAAGCGGAGAAGTAGAAAGGAAAAAAAACGTGTGGCATGGTGGGCAACTTACAATGGTCCTGTGCCACTCAGGACAAAAGACAAGTATTTTGCCCTGGTATTTAAGTGACTGATATGGGCAGAAGGTGAGTTCATGGCGAGTAAAGTGTTAATTCGATACGTCTAAAACGAATGCCGGTATAGCGGACTATCCAGGAATATTCATGAAATAAAAGCTTCCGCTAAGTTAAAGCGAGAATAACCGCTGAATCCTTACAACGCTTAGCCACAAAACTGCATATGCAAATCAGTTTGCTTGCTGCAAAGGATTCTGGGAGCTGGCTCTCGGTGGAGCTCCGCTGGACTCGGCTCTTTGGGCGAGCGCAGGCTGCATTGGGAGGACGCCAATACGCTGTAGGAGCGGGGAAAGGTGAGTTAGTTGGGGGCCACCTGGTGGTGGCCAGTGTCCCCTTTTAAGGAGCTCGGCCGCTTCTGCCTCCCCGCTCACTGCATACTTCAAGCCGCGCAGCAACAGCTGTCAGCTTGAGAGGAACTATGGCTGTGGCAGTATTTTCAATATACCCGCTCCCCTCGCATGACGCGAGAGCGAGGGCCCGTCCTGCCTTCCTTCCCTGGGTGATTGGCAGCTGGCAAGAGCCAACCAGGATGAAGAGCTGAGGCGGCAGGATCACCCCCTCCAGGAGCGATATATCAGCAATGCAGTATGGAAGTTTTACATACACTTGTGCATGTGTCAGTGAGAGCAGGGAGAGGGACCTGTAGTTACAGTTATGTCATATACTGCACAGCCTGCAATCACTGTTCTAAAGGCAAGGAAAAAAATAATGGCTAGACATGACATGACAAAGGTCCTGTACATCTCCCCTCCTCTGTCCCTTGCCGCCCAATTTACCTATGTCCCACACCCCAACCCTATCTGCAGCCTATGTTTCTGTACATCAAACCTATCTGCATCCTATGTATCTGTACATCAACCCTATCTGCATCCTATGTATCTGTACATCAACCCTATCTGCATCCTATGTATCTGTACTCCAACCCTATCTGCATCCTATGTATCTGTACCCTAACCCTACCTGCAGCCTATGTTTCTGTACCCCAACCCTATCTGCATCCTATGTATCTGTACTCCAACCCTATCTGCAAACGATGTATCTGTACATCAACCCTATCTGCATCCTATGTATCTGTACATCAACCCTATCTGCATCCTATGTATCTGTACATCAACCCTATCTGCATCCTATGTATCTGTACTCCAACCCTATCTGCATCCTATGTATCTGTACTCCAACCCTATCTGCATCCTATGTATCTGTACCCTAACCCTATCTGCATCCTATGTATCTGTACTCCAACCCTATCTGCAAACGATGCATCTGTACATCAACCCTAGACATGCCCACTTACCTGCCTGCCATCATGCTCACTTACCCACCTGCATGCCCACCTACCCACCTGCGTGCATGCCCACCTACCTACCCACCCACCAAGCTGACCGCCCAGCCCCCTACCCGTCTGTCTGCCCGCCTACCCACTTCCATGACCGTCCATCCACTCTTCTGCCGACCCACATTCACGTCTCCCACCTATGTGCCTGCCTGACCGCTGGAACACAAGGAGGGACAAAAATGTACTGATCTTCAAGGCTAAATGTAGGTGGGTCATTAAGGGGTTAAAGAACGTTTCACAAACCGTAGATATGCGCCACCTTTATCCACATAAGACAGATTCCAGATATGCAATCACAAAGTGAGACATTTTCGGGACGGCGTCTTCATTTTTATGTGTCAGTTAAGTGGTTCAAAAAATGTGATTTTCACTCTTTGGGATGCCCTGCTGCATGACACCCCACCATTTGCCCGATATGACATACCTTGCCGCCATTCTGCTTGCACAGGCGTGGCTCCCCTCCAATCAGGCTCTTCTGCCACGCATACTAATGCGTGCGTGGCTGGAGAAGCTGAATGGAATCTTAGGCCCACTGGCTATTGGCTCGCACAGTCTGAGAAAAATGCCAGTGATGCCACCGCCAACTGCGCATGCGCTGTGGGCTCATTGGCGAGGTAAGCATTTCGGGACACTGGGGGGCGGGGTTCACACAGCGAGGCACCCCAAATCAGGAGTGAATACAAACTGGACTCTATACAATTCCATGGCCGGCCGATAGATTCCCTTCCCCCTTCACGATGCCCCGCTGTGTGAAACCCCCCAGGTCGTCCCCTGGTATACTCACCTTCCATCCCGCTCCAACGGCGCATGGGCGAGCAGCAGCCGCATCCCCGCTATCCCTTTGGCAGGACGCTTGCTGGGGGAGGGGGGGAGGGGAGTCCTGGAGGGTTTCATATAGTGGGGCATTCTGCATTGGGGTGCCTCTGGGGAAAGGACCAAAACCCGGGATAGTCAAAATCCTGGGTTTTGGCCCACTTTAAAACAGCCTAAAAGTCTAAAAGTTTTTTTTTTTTTACTTTAAAAGTTAAAAATAAAAAAGTCCGGCTGCATGCTTATTAATGACCTACTCACCTTACCGGACTGCTACACCGGGGAGTAGGTATCCCACAGTGTACGGCAGTGGCTATGACAGCGGCTGGAGTACAGCAAGTCTCCTATAGGAGGATTCAAAGCTATGCACCACATAAAATGACGATTTAAATCTATGCCTTGCTTAATTCAAATAATTAAAGTGAACCAACACCCAGGGGGGATCGGCCCGGGAATCTATAAGAACCCCCCAGGAAGCCCACAAATCCTACCTTTTCCACGTTCCAGCGGAGCATGCGCGTCCCTCTAGCAGGGCGCGCTCCCGCGCTGGCCGTTTGTGAATGGCCGGCTCTGGTGCGCTCCCTGTAAGAGGGACGCGCTCTGCTTGTCCGCCGCTGCCTCTCACTTGTCCGTCGCCGGTGATTGGACGAGCGAGTCACGTGGGAGCAGGATGAGGTGAGTTTACGGGCCTTTCTGGGGGGTTTCACACAGCGGGGCCCCCCCCCCGATCGGGGTGCCCCACTGAAGTGGACCAAAACCCAGGATAGTCAAAATCCTGGGTGTTGGTCCACTTTAAAAACCATTAAAATCCTTTAAACTTGATCAGGGATCAGCTAATCATGGCAGCAGGTAATCAAAACTATTGCCCCATGTAATGATTTGATTTACGATTATCCACCAATATGCTCATAGTAAAAAAATAAAAAAAAACCCAAAAAGAAATCTCTTATCATTTTGCTAATTGTTGTTATTGTGTGGTATAGCTGATCATATATCAAGAAATCTATTATGCTACATATAATCAACATGTATAGGTGTTATCGACAGTAAATGTTACGTGGGGTTTCTAATAATATTGCTAATAATTGTGAGCGGCTTTGGCGCTCCAGTACTGGTGAATAAAAAAAAAGCGGAGAAGTAGAAAGGAAAAAAAACGTGTGGCATGGTGGGCAACTTACAATGGTCCTGTGCCACTCAGGACAAAAGACAAGTATTTTGCCCTGGTATTTAAGTGACTGATATGGGCAGAAGGTGAGTTCATGGCGAGTAAAGTGTTAATTCGATACGTCTAAAACGAATGCCGGTATAGCGGACTATCCAGGAATATTCATGAAATAAAAGCTTCCGCTAAGTTAAAGCGAGAATAACCGCTGAATCCTTACAACGCTTAGCCACAAAACTGCATATGCAAATCAGTTTGCTTGCTGCAAAGGATTCTGGGAGCTGGCTCTCGGTGGAGCTCCGCTGGACTCGGCTCTTTGGGCGAGCGCAGGCTGCATTGGGAGGACGCCAATACGCTGTAGGAGCGGGGAAAGGTGAGTTAGTTGGGGGCCACCTGGTGGTGGCCAGTGTCCCCTTTTAAGGAGCTCGGCCGCTTCTGCCTCCCCGCTCACTGCATACTTCAAGCCGCGCAGCAACAGCTGTCAGCTTGAGAGGAACTATGGCTGTGGCAGTATTTTCAATATACCCGCTCCCCTCGCATGACGCGAGAGCGAGGGCCCGTCCTGCCTTCCTTCCCTGGGTGATTGGCAGCTGGCAAGAGCCAACCAGGATGAAGAGCTGAGGCGGCAGGATCACCCCCTCCAGGAGCGATATATCAGCAATGCAGTATGGAAGTTTTACATACACTTGTGCATGTGTCAGTGAGAGCAGGGAGAGGGACCTGTAGTTACAGTTATGTCATATACTGCACAGCCTGCAATCACTGTTCTAAAGGCAAGGAAAAAAATAATGGCTAGACATGACATGACAAAGGTCCTGTACATCTCCCCTCCTCTGTCCCTTGCCGCCCAATTTACCTATGTCCCACACCCCAACCCTATCTGCAGCCTATGTTTCTGTACATCAAACCTATCTGCATCCTATGTATCTGTACATCAACCCTATCTGCATCCTATGTATCTGTACATCAACCCTATCTGCATCCTATGTATCTGTACTCCAACCCTATCTGCATCCTATGTATCTGTACTCCAACCCTATCTGCATCCTATGTATCTGTACTCCAACCCTATCTGCATCCTATGTATCTGTACCCTAACCCTATCTGCATCCTATGTATCTGTACTCCAACCCTATCTGCAAACGATGCATCTGTACATCAACCCTATCTGCATCCTATGTATCTGTACATCAACCCTAGACATGCCCACCTACCTGCCTGCCATCATGCTCACTTACCCACCTGCATGCCCACCTACCTGCCATCATTCCCACCTACCCACCTGCGTGCATGCCCACCTACCTACCCACCCACCAAGCTGACCGCCCAGCCCCCTACCCGTCTGTCTGCCCGCCTACCCACTTCCATGACCGTCCATCCACTCTTCTGCCGACCCACATTCACGTCTCCCACCTATGTGCCTGCCTGACCGCTGGAACACAAGGAGGGACAAAAATGTACTGATCCTCAAGGCTAAATGTAGGTGGGTCATTAAGGGGTTAAAGAACGTTTCACAAACCGTAGATATGCGCCACCTTTATCCACATAAGACAGATTCCAGATATGCAATCACAAAGTGAGACATTTTCGGGACGGCGTCTTCATTTTTATGTGTCAGTTAAGTGGTTCAAAAAATGTGATTTTCACTCTTTGGGATGCCCTGCTGCATGACACCCCACCATTTGCCCGATATGACATACCTTGCCGCCATTCTGCTTGCACAGGCGTGGCTCCCCTCCAATCAGGCTCTTCTGCCACGCATACTAATGCGTGCGTGGCTGGAGAAGCTGAATGGAATCTTAGGCCCACTGGCTATTGGCTCGCACAGTCTGAGAAAAATGCCAGTGATGCCACCGCCAACTGCGCATGCGCTGTGGGCTCATTGGCGAGGTAAGCATTTCGGGACACTGGGGGGCGGGGTTCACACAGCGAGGCACCCCAAATCAGGAGTGAATACAAACTGGACTCTATACAATTCCATGGCCGGCCGATAGATTCCCTTCCCCCTTCAGGATGCCCCGCTGTGTGAAACCCCCCCAGGTCGTCCCCTGGTATACTCACCTTCCATCCCGCTCCAACGGCGCATGGGCGAGCAGCAGCCGCATCCCCGCTATCCCTTTGGCAGGACGCTTGCTGGGGGGGGGGGGACATGGAGGGTTTCATATAGTGGGGTATTCTGCATCGGGGTGCCTCTGGGGAAAGGACCAAAACCCCGGATAGTCAAAATCCTGGGTTTTGGCCCACTTTAAAACAGCCTAAAAGTCTAAAAGTTTTTTTTTTTTTTACTTTAAAAGTTAAAAATAAAAAAGTCCGGCTGCATGCTTATTAATGACCTACTCACCTTACCGGACTGCTACACCGGGGAGTAGGTATCCCACAGTGTACGGCAGTGGCTATGACAGCGGCTGGAGTACAGCAAGTCTCCTATAGGAGGATTCAAAGCTATGCACCACATAAAATGACGATTTAAATCTATGCCTTGCTTAATTCAAATAATTAAAGTGAACCAACACCCAGGGGGGATCGGCCCGGGAATCTATAAGAACCCCCCCAGGAAGCCCACAAATCCTACCTTTTCCACGTTCCAGCGGAGCATGCGCGTCCCTCTAGCAGGGCGCGCTCCCGCGCTGGCCGTTTGTGAATGGCCGGCTCTGGTGCGCTCCCTGTAAGAGGGACGCGCTCTGCTTGTCCGCCGCTGCCTCTCACTTGTCCGTCGCCGGTGATTGGACGAGCGAGTCACGTGGGAGCAGGATGAGGTGAGTTTACGGGCCTTTCTGGGGGGTTTCACACAGCGGGGCCCCCCCCGATCGGGTTGCCCCACTGAAGTGGACCAAAACCCAGGATAGTCAAAATCCTGGGTATTGGTCCACTTTAAAAACCATTAAAATCCTTTAAACTTGATCAGGGATCAGCTAATCATGGCAGCAGGTAATCAAAACTATTGCCCCATGTAATGATTTGATTTACGATTATCCACCAATATGCTCATAGTAAAAAAATAAAAAAAAACCCAAAAAGAAATCTCTTATCATTTTGCTAATTGTTGTTATTGTGTGGTATAGCTGATCATATATCAAGAAATCTATTATGCTACATATAATCAACATGTATAGGTGTTATCGACAGTAAATGTTACGTGGGGTTTCTAATAATATTGCTAATAATTGTGAGCGGCTTTGGCGCTCCAGTACTGGTGAATAAAAAAAAAGCGGAGAAGTAGAAAGGAAAAAAAACGTGTGGCATGGTGGGCAACTTACAATGGTCCTGTGCCACTCAGGACAAAAGACAAGTATTTTGCCCTGGTATTTAAGTGACTGATATGGGCAGAAGGTGAGTTCATGGCGAGTAAAGTGTTAATTCGATACGTCTAAAACGAATGCCGGTATAGCGGACTATCCAGGAATATTCATGAAATAAAAGCTTCCGCTAAGTTAAAGCGAGAATAACCGCTGAATCCTTACAACGCTTAGCCACAAAACTGCATATGCAAATCAGTTTGCTTGCTGCAAAGGATTCTGGGAGCTGGCTCTCGGTGGAGCTCCGCTGGACTCGGCTCTTTGGGCGAGCGCAGGCTGCATTGGGAGGACGCCAATACGCTGTAGGAGCGGGGAAAGGTGAGTTAGTTGGGGGCCACCTGGTGGTGGCCAGTGTCCCCTTTTAAGGAGCTCGGCCGCTTCTGCCTCCCCGCTCACTGCATACTTCAAGCCGCGCAGCAACAGCTGTCAGCTTGAGAGGAACTATGGCTGTGGCAGTATTTTCAATATACCCGCTCCCCTCGCATGACGCGAGAGCGAGGGCCCGTCCTGCCTTCCTTCCCTGGGTGATTGGCAGCTGGCAAGAGCCAACCAGGATGAAGAGCTGAGGCGGCAGGATCACCCCCTCCAGGAGCGATATATCAGCAATGCAGTATGGAAGTTTTACATACACTTGTGCATGTGTCAGTGAGAGCAGGGAGAGGGACCTGTAGTTACAGTTATGTCATATACTGCACAGCCTGCAATCACTGTTCTAAAGGCAAGGAAAAAAATAATGGCTAGACATGACATGACAAAGGTCCTGTACATCTCCCCTCCTCTGTCCCTTGCCGCCCAATTTACCTATGTCCCACACCCCAACCCTATCTGCAGCCTATGTTTCTGTACATCAAACCTATCTGCATCCTATGTATCTGTACATCAACCCTATCTGCATCCTATGTATCTGTACATCAACCCTATCTGCATCCTATGTATCTGTACTCCAACCCTATCTGCATCCTATGTATCTGTACCCTAACCCTACCTGCAGCCTATGTTTCTGTACCCCAACCCTATCTGCATCCTATGTATCTGTACTCCAACCCTATCTGCAAACGATGTATCTGTACATCAACCCTATCTGCATCCTATGTATCTGTACATCAACCCTATCTGCATCCTATGTATCTGTACATCAACCCTATCTGCATCCTATGTATCTGTACTCCAACCCTATCTGCATCCTATGTATCTGTACTCCAACCCTATCTGCATCCTATGTATCTGTACCCTAACCCTATCTGCATCCTATGTATCTGTACTCCAACCCTATCTGCAAACGATGCATCTGTACATCAACCCTAGACATGCCCACTTACCTGCCTGCCATCATGCTCACTTACCCACCTGCATGCCCACCTACCCACCTGCGTGCATGCCCACCTACCTACCCACCCACCAAGCTGACCGCCCAGCCCCCTACCCGTCTGTCTGCCCGCCTACCCACTTCCATGACCGTCCATCCACTCTTCTGCCGACCCACATTCACGTCTCCCACCTATGTGCCTGCCTGACCGCTGGAACACAAGGAGGGACAAAAATGTACTGATCTTCAAGGCTAAATGTAGGTGGGTCATTAAGGGGTTAAAGAACGTTTCACAAACCGTAGATATGCGCCACCTTTATCCACATAAGACAGATTCCAGATATGCAATCACAAAGTGAGACATTTTCGGGACGGCGTCTTCATTTTTATGTGTCAGTTAAGTGGTTCAAAAAATGTGATTTTCACTCTTTGGGATGCCCTGCTGCATGACACCCCACCATTTGCCCGATATGACATACCTTGCCGCCATTCTGCTTGCACAGGCGTGGCTCCCCTCCAATCAGGCTCTTCTGCCACGCATACTAATGCGTGCGTGGCTGGAGAAGCTGAATGGAATCTTAGGCCCACTGGCTATTGGCTCGCACAGTCTGAGAAAAATGCCAGTGATGCCACCGCCAACTGCGCATGCGCTGTGGGCTCATTGGCGAGGTAAGCATTTCGGGACACTGGGGGGCGGGGTTCACACAGCGAGGCACCCCAAATCAGGAGTGAATACAAACTGGACTCTATACAATTCCATGGCCGGCCGATAGATTCCCTTCCCCCTTCACGATGCCCCGCTGTGTGAAACCCCCCAGGTCGTCCCCTGGTATACTCACCTTCCATCCCGCTCCAACGGCGCATGGGCGAGCAGCAGCCGCATCCCCGCTATCCCTTTGGCAGGACGCTTGCTGGGGGAGGGGGGGAGGGGAGTCCTGGAGGGTTTCATATAGTGGGGCATTCTGCATCGGGGTGCCTCTGGGGAAAGGACCAAAACCCGGGATAGTCAAAATCCTGGGTTTTGGCCCACTTTAAAACAGCCTAAAAGTCTAAAAGTTTTTTTTTTTTTACTTTAAAAGTTAAAAATAAAAAAGTCCGGCTGCATGCTTATTAATGACCTACTCACCTTACCGGACTGCTACACCGGGGAGTAGGTATCCCACAGTGTACGGCAGTGGCTATGACAGCGGCTGGAGTACAGCAAGTCTCCTATAGGAGGATTCAAAGCTATGCACCACATAAAATGACGATTTAAATCTATGCCTTGCTTAATTCAAATAATTAAAGTGAACCAACACCCAGGGGGGATCGGCCCGGGAATCTATAAGAACCCCCCAGGAAGCCCACAAATCCTACCTTTTCCACGTTCCAGCGGAGCATGCGCGTCCCTCTAGCAGGGCGCGCTCCCGCGCTGGCCGTTTGTGAATGGCCGGCTCTGGTGCGCTCCCTGTAAGAGGGACGCGCTCTGCTTGTCCGCCGCTGCCTCTCACTTGTCCGTCGCCGGTGATTGGACGAGCGAGTCACGTGGGAGCAGGATGAGGTGAGTTTACGGGCCTTTCTGGGGGGTTTCACACAGCGGGGCCCCCCCCCCGATCGGGGTGCCCCACTGAAGTGGACCAAAACCCAGGATAGTCAAAATCCTGGGTGTTGGTCCACTTTAAAAACCATTAAAATCCTTTAAACTTGATCAGGGATCAGCTAATCATGGCAGCAGGTAATCAAAACTATTGCCCCATGTAATGATTTGATTTACGATTATCCACCAATATGCTCATAGTAAAAAAATAAAAAAAAAAAAAACCCCAAAAAGAAATCTCTTATCATTTTGCTAATTGTTGTTATTGTGTGGTATAGCTGATCATATATCAAGAAATCTATTATGCTACATATAATCAACATGTATAGGTGTTATCGACAGTAAATGTTACGTGGGGTTTCTAATAATATTGCTAATAATTGTGAGCGGCTTTGGCGCTCCAGTACTGGTGAATAAAAAAAAAGCGGAGAAGTAGAAAGGAAAAAAAAAAAAAAAACGTGTGGCATGGTGGGCAACTTACAATGGTCCTGTGCCACTCAGGACAAAAGACAACTATTTTGCCCTGGTATTTAAGTGACTGATATGGGCAGAAGGTGAGTTCATGGCGAGTAAAGTGTTAATTCGATACGTCTAAAACGAATGCCGGTATAGCGGACTATCCAGGAATATTCATGAAATAAAAGCTTCCGCTAAGTTAAAGCGAGAATAACCGTTGAATCCTTACAACGCTTAGCCACAAAACTGCATATGCAAATCAGTTTGCTTGCTGCAAAGGATTCTGGGAGCTGGCTCTCGGTGGAGCTCCGCTGGACTCGGCTCTTTGGGCGAGCGCAGGCTGCATTGGGAGGACGCCAATACGCTGTAGGAGCGGGGAAAGGTGAGTTAGTTGGGGGCCACCTGGTGGTGGCCAGTGTCCCCTTTTAAGGAGCTCGGCCGCTTCTGCCTCCCCGCTCACTGCATACTTCAAGCCGCGCAGCAACAGCTGTCAGCTTGAGAGGAACTATGGCTGTGGCAGTATTTTCAATATACCCGCTCCCCTCGCATGACGCGAGAGCGAGGGCCCGTCCTGCCTTCCTTCCCTGGGTGATTGGCAGCTGGCAAGAGCCAACCAGGATGAAGAGCTGAGGCGGCAGGATCACTCCCTCCAGGAGCGATATATCAGCAATGCAGTATGGAAGCTTTACATACACTTGTGCATGTGTCAGTGAGAGCAGGGAGAGGGACCTGTACTTACAGTTATGTCATATACTGCACAGCCTGCAATCACTGTTCTAAAGGCAAGGAAAAAAATAATGGCTAGACATGACATGACAAAGGTCCTGTACATCTCCCCTCCTCTGTCCCTTGCCGCCCAATTTACCTATGTCCCACACCCCAACCCTATCTGCAGCCTATGTTTCTGTACATCAAACCTATCTGCATCCTATGTATCTGTACATCAACCCTTGACTGGGCTAGAGCTCCATGTCATCTCCCGCTGTTCATCCGGCTCCCCCCAATAAAACACTGCACAACGTATAAATCTTTGGAATGATTTAATCGGCCACAGCTGAACAAATAAATACAAGACAACACAAAAAATCTCCGAACCCCTTAATCGAGTCTGAGTGGTAACCAACCAAACTAAGCCTGCGAGATTGACGAGGAGGAAATCCTGGATGCACCTGAATAAACGGAAGCCATTTTCTTAAGCTCAGCCGCAATCTCCGTTAGGCTCAGAGCTCAACCGGGCTAACCGCCAAGGTGCAAAATGACAACAGCCTGGCTACCCCAAACTGTAGCCATCCTCGCCCCTACGCTGGCCATCCTGGCTCGTTCTCCCGATCGAAAAACAGCCGCATTTCTACGCCTCAGTACTCATCTAACCTGCCCACTCAGACCTGAAAGTGAGGAGACCGCCCACCGGCTGTGACAAAATTAATCCTTAACAGTAAATATCAATACATACAAAAGTCACATACTACTCACCCAGGCATTTAACATAATACCATACAATCATTATCACATTTTATATTTTCTTATATCTTTTTTTTTTTTTTTTTTTAACAATTATCCATTTTTTTTTTTTTAACAGAATGATTAAAAGAACAATACTGCCAAAGCCTAAACCCTCAAGCTTATTTATTTTTTCTTTACAATTTATTTATCTTAATATACAACTATTAGACCCCACAGAGAACCATACATAAACCCTGGTGGCAAAACAAAATCACTACATGAATCCAATACAGGGGAGGGTGGGTGGGACAGCACAGTCCAGCGCCGGGAGGACGATGGGGTCAAAGAGGGAGAGGGAGGGACTTCCCGGCCTCTTTATAGTGCCCCCCCTCCTCTCTCCCACAATCCTCCCCAGCTAACTGGTCCAGCTCCCGATAGGAGCTCAGCCAGTCATGTGGGCGCCTCCTTAAGGGGCCGGCGCTTTCTTGACTGGGCTAGAGCTCCATGTCATCTCCCGCTGTTCATCCGGCTCCCCCCAATAAAACACTGCACAACGTATAAATCTTTGGAATGATTTAATCGGCCACAGCTGAACAAATAAATACAAGACAACACAAAAAATCTCCGAACCCCTTAATCGAGTCTGAGTGGTAACCAACCAAACTAAGCCTGCGAGATTGACGAGGAGGAAATCCTGGATGCACCTGAATAAACGGAAGCCATTTTCTTAAGCTCAGCCGCAATCTCCGTTAGGCTCAGAGCTCAACCGGGCTAACCGCCAAGGTGCAAAATGACAACAGCCTGGCTACCCCAAACTGTAGCCATCCTCGCCCCTACGCTGGCCATCCTGGCTCGTTCTCCCGATCGAAAAACAGCCGCATTTCTACGCCTCAGTACTCATCTAACCTGTCCACTCAGACCCGGAAGTGAGGAGACCGCCATAGCTGGCCAGCGTTGACTCCTTAACACTGGCCAGCCCGCCAACCACGACCGACCATGCAATACGCTCTCCCAACACATTGACCAACCCTAACCCCCCCCCTGCGGAGCCAAACCCAAACCTACTGTTCAGCTGAAGCCTCCGTGATATACCCTCCAATGCCCTTAAAACATACCTTCGGCCATGCCTACCAAAACCTTAAATAGCACCCCTCCAGTTGGAGTAACCCATCTGCTACCCCCTTACGTAAGTAAACGGATTAAGAGCCTTCCCCCCCATCACCATGGCCATGTAAGGCCCTACTATGCCTGTCCGATGATCTGCCAATTTTATCATATGAAGGAGCTCTCCCAACTCCTACCCAGTGGGCAACCTAATCCATGGATATGGGTATTCAATAATCTACTGCTTCTATCCACTTAAGGCCCCCCCCCTTGCCACTTTCCCAGGGTGTCACTTAATCCACCTATATCACATCACATAGTCTGCCGCTTCTCTCATATTAAAGAGGGGGCACAGACCCCCCCCAGGGGCCACATACGCCAGCAAAATCACTACTCTATGCTCTGCTGACCCATTATCTTAAGAGCTCACTGCCCCTTCCCAAGCCACGTCATTCCCCCATATACACATCTGATAACCCACCGAACACCCCCCCAAGTCCCTCCTATTCAGGCCTCCTAGACCCTTCCCAATGGGCCCCATAAACCACCGATATGAATAACTGACAATTCGACAAACATGCTAATATTGCATATCAAGCAATGGTTGGGGACCGAAATCCCCCAACCTGATTGACCACAACCCCTTCAAATTAATCATATTAGTGGCTCTTGCCCTTTCCCAGTGTCCACGACCTCCACCAATCCGAATATTTAATAGTCCACCAAACACGCCAATTCTTATCATATTTTGCGATCCTGGCCCCTCTACAGCGGGCCCCATAATTTATCCATATGAATGTCCGAACAAACCCCGTCGTTTCTATCATATTAAGAGTTCTCACCCCTTCTCAGTAGGCCACACCCTCCACCAATCCGACTGTCCGATAATCCGCTGAACACGCCGATCTTAATAAAATTCGCCTTCTTGGCCCCTCCACAGTGGACCCCCACATAATCCACCATTATGAATGTCCCAAGAAACCCAGACGATTCTATCCTATTTCCTATTAAGGGCTCCTGCCTGTACTCAGTGGGCCACGTCCTCCACCAATCTGAGTACCCGATAATCCGCCGAACACGCCGATCTTAATAAAATTCGCCTTCTTGGCCCCTCCACAGTGGGCCCCACATAATCCACCAGTATGAATGTCCCAAAAACCCAGCCGATTCTATCCTATTAAGGGCTCCTGCCTGTACTCAGTGGGCCACGTCCTCCACCAATCTGAGTACCCGATAAGCCGCCGAACACGCCGATCTTAATAAAATTCACATTCTTGGCTCCCCCACAGTGGGCCCCACATAATCCACCAGTACGAATGTCCGAAAACCCCGCTCATTCTATCCTATTAAGGGCTCTTTCCCTTACTCAGTGGGCCACGTCCTCCACCAATCCGAGTAACCGATAAGCCGCCGAACACGCCGAGCTTAATGCAATTCGCGCTCTTGGCCCCTCCACAGTGGGCCCCACATAATCCACCAGTATGAATGTCCAAAAAACCCCCGCCGATTCTATCCTATTAAGGGCTCTTTCCCTTACTCAGTGAGCCACTTCCTCCACCAATCTGAGTAACCAATAATCCGCCGAACACCCGATCCTATCATAATTCACGCTCCTGGCCCCTTTGCAGTGTGCCCCACATAATCCACCAGCATGAATGTCCGACAACCCCGTCAATTCTATCCTATTAAGGTCTCTCGCCCTTACTCAGTGGGACACGTCCTCCACCAATCTGAGTAACCAATAATCCGCCGAACACGCCGATCTTAATGTATAATTCGCGCTCTTGGCCCCTCCACAGTGGGCCATAATCCACCAGTATGAATGTCCCAAAAAGCCCCGCCGATTCTATCCTATTAAGAGCTTTCACCCTTACTCAGTGGGCCACGTCCTCCACCAATCTGAGTAACCAATAATCCGCCGAACACGCCGATCTTGATGTATAATTCGCGCTCTTGGCCCCTCCACAGTGGGCCATAATCCACCAGTATGAATGTCCCAAAAAGCCCCGCCGATCCTATCCTATTAAGAGCTTTCACCCTTACTCAGTGGGCCACGTCCTCCACCAATCTGAGTGTTTTATAATCCGCTGAACCCGCCAAATTTTAACATGTCGCGCTCTTGGTCCCTCCACAGTGGGCCCCCCATAATCCACCAATATGAGTGTCCGAACGAAACTCCCCCGCCTATTCTATCATATTAAAGGGTTCACACCCCCCATCGGTCCCAAACACTGCCGATCAAACCCAGCAATCCACCTCCGTCCTTATGCGGGCACACCACTCCCTTCCCTGTGGCCACGCATTCAGACCCTTCTGGCCCTCCCCCACCATCGGGTGTCAATCCTTGATCCGTTCCCCCAACGAACCGCTCTCTGGATCCAATCAAGGGTACGAACACCCGATGTTCCTCACCGAAACATCCGCCCTTAATATACAATGAGCCTAACTCACTTTCCCATATATACCCTGTACCCACCTACTTCTTTATTGCCTTTTAGACCCCCCTAAGCAGCTCCTTCCTCCCACTTCCCAGGGCCACCGACCATTCCTAAACAAATGAACCAGCCCGCCCGTAGGCATTCCCGACCAACTCTGGCCCCCCCACCTTGAAAAAAAGCCCCAAACGCAAACTGTTCCTTGCCACAGTGGTCCTCTCCTAAGCAAGTCACATCAGATCTTCGGGCCAAAGCCCCCAAATCCAACCTTGGAGTAGCATGCTGCTCCCTTCCCCTTAGATCATTTACCCCTCCCTGTTTTCTCTACCCTTTTTTTTTTTTTTTTTTTTAGCGGATACATTCCCCAGGACCCTCTCCCAGATCCTAAACCGGCCAGAATGGTGGCAAGCCTCCAAACCTCCACCCCAACCAAACCAAATAAAACCGATAAGTTATTTATTTATTTATATATTTTTTTATTATTAATCTTCGGCCACCTGGTTAGTTCGACCCCCCAACCTACCACCTCTGTAACTACTCCCAATCCGGATCCCCCAGTCCTCCATAAGCCGGGTCACCCATCCTTGCTCCTCCAACACCCCCACCATCCAACAGCGGGCTTGTCTTAACCTCCCCCATGCCTGCCATGCATAACTTGGAATCCCCAAACTTCAAACAACCCCCCATGCCCCCTTACTTTTGTTCCTTCTGCAGCGCACTGTCCGCTTGCCTTCAAATACCCAGATGCCTCCTGACCCAGAACCTGTCAGTTTACTGCACACCACGCGTGCCCCAATTGTTACCAATCCCAAGATCTAATGGAGATTAACCATACCCACACTCCAACCTCAATCCCCTCAATTCTCCGTACCCCCCCTCAAGCCCCCCACCTCTGAAGGTCCTCACAAACTCCCTTCATCCCGCCACACAGCCCTAGTAAGGCAACAACCGCAATTACCCCGATGGTCAGGAATGTAACTCACCACACCCCTACCCTTTAACGAGCCCACTCCAGCCTTCTCATGACCACCACCTCTTACAACCCTCCCTCAAATCACCCCTTAAACAAATTGCCAGGCTACTAGTCATCCAAGAGATACCGTCGACCTGCCCATCCTCCAATCCCCCCCCCCCCCATGTCCCCTTACCCTATCTCCTGAGCGCCCGACCCCTGACGTTTACTTGGCTCGCCATAGCCTCTACCACCCTGGACAACCATTCCTCCTGCCTCCTCAAATTCCCCCGAACGCATAGTTTCTAAACCAAATCGAATGACAAACATACACGACGACCAGCTGGGCATACCGTGAAGGTGTGCAGGTGTGTCGGCCTGCCACCCGGACGAACGTGATCCGGTGTCGCTGAACCGATGTCCTAGTACCGCCGATGCCTGGTACCGCCACCTTGCTGCTACCTGGTCCTGTCCTGGCCGAGTGGGCCGCCGCCGCGGACTCCACGTGATCTCCTGTCGCGATGTCCTGGTACCGGTGATGCCTGGTACCGCCACCTTGCTGCTGCTTGGTCCCGTCCTGGCCGAGTGGGCCGCTACCACGAACTACATAAAGGGGGGGGGAGGTGGCGACCCACACTGGTGCCGATCAGGCGATTGAGGGGCCCGCCCATGTGCACCCCGACCTAGGTGTGTGGGAGAAAAAAAAAAAAAAAAAAAGGGGAGGGTGCAGTGAACCCCGCCATAACGGTGCACCGGCTGCCATTAAGGCGCCCGGGGGCGCCAGGGCTATATGGGCAACCACCCACCCACCCGCATAAACGGGTGGGGCTCTGACCCCAACCTCAATGGGTCCCCTTGTGCCCGATGGGAGGAACCCCT
This sequence comes from Gastrophryne carolinensis, assembly GCA_027917425.1. Lineage (NCBI taxonomy): Eukaryota > Metazoa > Chordata > Amphibia > Anura > Microhylidae > Gastrophryne > Gastrophryne carolinensis. Next base: position 80,965,217 of record CM051243.1, read on the forward strand.
GACCGTAGGCACGGGAGCCGCCATGTGAGCTCGGCAGGGCAGTCCCCCCCCCCCCCCCAGAACAGGAGCCGAACAGTGAGGCGGTCGGCGGTGGGAACTGACCCCCCCACAAATGCCGCACCCAGGGTACCAGCTAATGGCCCCCCGCGCAGCCCATCGAGCACGCCTGCGTGTTGGGCGCGCCAGGAAGTGGCAATTACTCCCCACCAGCAGCGCCAGGTGAGGGGCTGGGATAAGTGACACCTGGTGGGTGGGGAAGGGGGGGGGGGCGCACGGGTACCCGGTGGGGGAGGGGCACCACCGCAGCGTGGAGGGTGCAGCGCGCAAGGCCTGCGCTGACAGATGACAGGAGGGGGAGGGAGAGGAACATGCAAGGGCGGGCCGCCGCGTGCACGACCCGGCGCATCGGGCGGCCGCGATCAACGGAGGGTGGAGTTCTCTTCCTCCCGACAGCAGGCAGGTAAAGGGGGGGGGGGGGGGAATGACACCTACAGGGGGGGGGGGAGGCTCCCAGCGGCGGTTGACAGGTGCGAGGGAGGGAAATCCCCACACCACACCCCGCGGGGGGAGGAGGTGAGGAGGGGGAAGGGGGTTCCCCCACCGACAGCCAGCGTGGAAGCCGGCTGGTCCCCCGTCACTTCGGGCAGTCGCGGTCCCCCGACTGCAGACACCCAGAGGGCCGGGGCGCACAGACACCTGGGGCGCCCAGCGGAGGCCGCACACGAGGCCCGCTCCGGCTCCCTCACCGCCCTCACAGGCAGCCGGCGGGGAAGCCGGCCGGTACCCCAGCGCGTTAGGCGGCCACGATCGAGGGAGGGGGGGTTGCTCCCCCCCCAACAGCAAACAGGTAAAGACGCGAGAGGGGGACCGGGGGAGTGATGGCAAAATCGCCACGAGGCAGAGGACCATCCACCGCAACGGGGAGGCAGGATTCATCCTGCAGGCCATTGGGAAGCAGAGGAAGAGGTGGGGGAGGCGCACTTACCAGTCCCCCTGGATGCCATGGCCCGCAGGATGAGGGGGTTATTTGGCGCTGGACTTGCGTCAGGCAGACAGCACAGTCCAGCGCCGGGAGGACGATGGGGTCAAAGAGGGAGAGGGAGGGACTTCCCGGCCTCTTTATAGTGCCCCCCTCCTCTCTCCCACAATCCTCCCCAGCTAACTGGTCCAGCTCCCGATAGGAGCTCAGCCAGTCATGTGGGCGCCTCCTTAAGGGGCCGGGGGTTTCTATCTGCATCCTATGTATCTGTACATCAACCCTATCTGCATCCTATGTATCTGTACCCTAACCCTATCTGCATCCTATGTATCTGTACCCTAACCCTACCTGCAGCCTATGTTTCTGTACCCCAACCCTATCTGCATCCTATGTATCTGTACTCCAACCCTATCTGCATCCTATGTATCTGTATCCTAACCCTACCTGCAGCCTATGTTTCTGTACCCCAACCCTATCTGCAGCCTATGTATCTGTACTCCAACCCTATCTGCATCCTATGTATCTGTACCCTAACCCTACCTGCAGCCTATGTTTCTGTACCCCAACCCTATCTGCATCCTATGTATCTGTACTCCAACCCTATCTGCAAACGATGTATCTGTACATCAACCCTATCTGCATCCTATGTATCTGTACATCAACCCTATCTGCATCCTATGTATCTGTACATCAACCCTATCTGCATCCTATGTATCTGTACTCCAACCCTATCTGCATCCTATGTATCTGTACCCTAACCCTATCTGCATCCTATGTATCTGTACTCCAACCCTATCTGCATCCTATGTATCTGTACTCCAACCCTATCTGCATCCTATGTATCTGTACCCTAACCCTATCTGCATCCTATGTATCTGTACTCCAACCCTATCTGCAAACGATGCATCTGTACATCAACCCTAGACATGCCCACCTACCTGCCTGCCATCATGCTCACTTACCCACCTGCATGCCCACCTACCCACCTGCGTGCATGCCCACCTACCTACCCACCCACCAAGCTGACCGCCCAGCCCCCTACCCGTCTGTCTGCCCGCCTACCCACTTCCATGACCGTCCATCCACTCTTCTGCCGACCCACATTCACGTCTCCCACCTATGTGCCTGCCTGACCGCTGGAACACAAGGAGGGACAAAAATGTACTGATCCTCAAGGCTAAATGTAGGTGGGTCATTAAGGGGTTAAAGAACGTTTCACAAACCGTAGATATGCGCCACCTTTATCCACATAAGACAGATTCCAGATATGCAATCACAAAGTGAGACATTTTCGGGACGGCGTCTTCATTTTTATGTGTCAGTTAAGTGGTTCAACAAATGTGATTTTCACTCTTTGGGATGCCCTGCTGCATGACACCCCACCATTTGCCCGATATGACATACCTTGCCGCCATTCTGCTTGCACAGGCGTGGCTCCCCTCCAATCAGGCTCTTCTGCCACGCATACTAATGCGTGCGTGGCTGGAGAAGCTGAATGGAATCTTAGGCCCACTGGCTATTGGCTCGCACAGTCTGAGAAAAATGCCAGTGATGCCACCGCCAACTGCGCATGCGCTGTGGGCTAATTGGCGAGGTAAGCATTTCGGGACACTGGGGGGCGGGGTTCACACAGCGAGGCACCCCAAATCAGGAGTGAATACAAACTGGACTCTATACAATTCCATGGCCGGCCGATAGATTCCCTTCCCCCTTCAGGATGCCCCGCTGTGTGAAACCCCCCAGGTCGTCCCCTGGTATACTCACCTTCCATCCCGCTCCAACGGCGCATGGGCGAGCAGCAGCCGCATCCCCGCTATCCCTTTGGCAGGACGCTTGCTGAGGGGGGGGGGAGGGGAGTCCTGGAGGGTTTCATATAGTGGGGCATTCTGCATCGGGGTGCCTCTGGGGAAAGGACCAAAACCCGGGATAGTCAAAATCCTGGGTTTTGGCCCACTTTAAAACAGCCTAAAAGTCTAAAAGTTTTTTTTTTTTTTTTACTTTAAAAGTTAAAAATAAAAAAGTCCGGCTGCATGCTTATTAATGACCTACTCACCTTACCGGACTGCTACACCGGGGAGTAGGTATCCCACAGTGTACGGCAGTGGCTATGACAGCGGCTGGAGTACAGCAAGTCTCCTATAGGAGGATTCAAAGCTATGCACCACATAAAATGACGATTTAAATCTATGCCTTGTTTAGTTCAAATAATTAAAGTGAACCAACACCCAGGGGGGATCGGCCCGGGAATCTATAAGAACCCCCCAGGAAGCCCACAAATCCTACCTTTTCCACGTTCCAGCGGAGCATGCGCGTCCCTCTAGCAGGGCGCGCTCCCGCGCTGGCCGTTTGTGAATGGCCGGCTCTGGTGCGCTCCCTGTAAGAGGGACGCGCTCTGCTTGTCCGCCGCTGCCTCTCACTTGTCCGTCGCCGGTGATTGGACGAGCGAGTCACGTGGGAGCAGGATGAGGTGAGTTTACGGGCCTTTCTGGGGGGTTTCACACAGCGGGGCCCCCCCGATCGGGGTGCCCCACTGAAGTGGACCAAAACCCAGGATAGTCAAAATCCTGGGTGTTGGTCCACTTTAAAAACCATTAAAATCCTTTAAACTTGATCAGGGATCAGCTAATCATGGCAGCAGGTAATCAAAACTATTGCCCCATGTAATGATTTGATTTACGATTATCCACCAATATGCTCATAGTAAAAAAATAAAAAAAAAAAAACCCAAAAAGAAATCTCTTATCATTTTGCTAATTGTTGTTATTGTGTGGTATAGCTGATCATATATCAAGAAATCTATTATGCTACATATAATCAACATGTATAGGTGTTATCGACAGTAAATGTTACGTGGGGTTTCTAATAATATTGCTAATAATTGTGAGCGGCTTTGGCGCTCCAGTACTGGTGAATAAAAAAAAAGCGGAGAAGCAGAAAGGAAAAAAAACGTGTGGCATGGTGGGCAACTTACAATGGTCCTGTGCCACTCAGGACAAACGACAAGTATTTTGCCCTGGTATTTAAGTGACTGATATGGGCAGAAGGTGAGTTCATGGCGAGTAAAGTGTTAATTCGATACGTCTAAAACGAATGCCGGTATAGCGGACTATCCAGGAATATTCATGAAATAAAAGCTTCCGCTAAGTTAAAGCGAGAATAACCGTTGAATCCTTACAACGCTTAGCCACAAAACTGCATATGCAAATCAGTTTGCTTGCTGCAAAGGATTCTGGGAGCTGGCTCTCGGTGGAGCTCCGCTGGACTCGGCTCTTTGGGCGAGCGCAGGCTGCATTGGGAGGACGCCAATACGCTGTAGGAGCGGGGAAAGGTGAGTTAGTTGGGGGCCACCTGGTGGTGGCCAGTGTCCCCTTTTAAGGAGCTCGGCCGCTTCTGCCTCCCCGCTCACTGCATACTTCAAGCCGCGCAGTAACAGCTGTCAGCTTGAGAGGAACTATGGCTGTGGCAGTATTTTCAATATACCCGCTCCCCTCGCATGACGCGAGAGCGAGGGCCCGTCCTGCCTTCCTTCCCTGGGTGATTGGCAGCTGGCAAGAGCCAACCAGGATGAAGAGCTGAGGCGGCAGGATCACCCCCTCCAGGAGCGATATATCAGCAATGCAGTATGGAAGTTTTACATACACTTGTGCATGTGTCAGTGAGAGCAGGGAGAGGGACCTGTAGTTACAGTTATGTCATATACTGCACAGCCTGCAATCACTGTTCTAAAGGCAAGGAAAAAAATAATGGCTAGACATGACATGACAAAGGTCCTGTACATCTCCCCTCCTCTGTCCCTTGCCGCCCAATTTACCTATGTCCCACACCCCAACCCTATCTGCAGCCTATGTATCTGTACATCAACCCTATCTGCATCCTATGTATCTGTACATCAACCCTATCTGCATCCTATGTATCTGTACATCAACCCTATCTGCATCCTATGTATCTGTACTCCAACCCTATCTGCATCCTATGTATCTGTACCCTAACCCTACCTGCAGCCTATGTTTCTGTACCCCAACCCTATCTGCATCCTATGTATCTGTACTCCAACCCTATCTGCAAACGATGTATCTGTACATCAACCCTATCTGCATCCTATGTATCTGTACATCAACCCTATCTGCATCCTATGTATCTGTACATCAACCCTATCTGCATCCTATGTATCTGTACTCCAACCCTATCTGCATCCTATGTATCTGTACCCTAACCCTATCTGCATCCTATGTATCTGTACTCCAACCCTATCTGCATCCTATGTATCTGTACTCCAACCCTATCTGCATCCTATGTATCTGTACCCTAACCCTATCTGCATCCTATGTATCTGTACTCCAACCCTATCTGCAAACGATGCATCTGTACATCAACCCTATCTGCATCCTATGTATCTGTACATCAACCCTAGACATGCCCACCTACCTGCCTGCCATCATGCTCACCCACCTGCATGCCCACCTACCTGCCATCATTCCCACCTACCCACCTGCGTGCATGCCCACCTACCTACCCACCCACCAAGCTGACCGCCCAGCCCCCTACCCGTCTGTCTGCCCGCCTACCCACTTCCATGACCGTCCATCCACTCTTCTGCCGACCCACATTCACGTCTCCCACCTATGTGCCTGCCTGACCGCTGGAACACAAGGAGGGACAAAAATGTACTGATCCTCAAGGCTAAATGTAGGTGGGTCATTAAGGGGTTAAAGAACGTTTCACAAACCGTAGATATGCGCCACCTTTATCCACATAAGACAGATGCCAGATATGCAATCACAAAGTGAGACATTTTCGGGACGGCGTCTTCATTTTTATGAGTCAGTTAAGTGGTTCAAAACCTGTGATTTTCACTCTTTGGGATGCCCTGCTGCATGACACCCCACCATTTGCCCGATATGACATACCTTGCCGCCATTCTGCTTGCACAGGCGTGGCTCCCCTCCAATCAGGCTCTTCTGCCACGCATACTAATGCGTGCGTGGCTGGAGAAGCTGAATGGAATCTTAGGCCCACTGGCTATTGGCTCGCACAGTCTGAGAAAAATGCCAGTGATGCCACCGCCAACTGCGCATGCGCTGTGGGCTCATTGGTGAGGTAAGCATTTCGGGACACTGGGGGGCGGGGTTCACACAGCGAGGCACCCCAAATCAGGAGTGAATACAAACTGGACTCTATACAATTCCATGGCCGGCCGATAGATTCCCTTCCCCCTTCAGGATGCCCCGCTGTGTGAAACCCCCCAGGTCGTCCCCTGGTATACTCACCTTCCATCCCGCTCCAACGGCGCATGGGCGAGCAGCAGCCGCATCCCCGCTATCCCTTTGGCAGGACGCTTGCTGGGGGGGGGGGGAGGGGAGTCCTTCCTGGAGGGTTTCATATAGTGGGGCATTCTGCATCGGGGTGCCTCTGGGGAAAGGACCAAAACCCGGGATAGTCAAAATCCTGGGTTTTGGCCCACTTTAAAACAGCCTAAAAGTCTAAAAGTTTTTTTTTTTTTACTTTAAAAGTTAAAAATAAAAAAGTCCGGCTGCATGCTTATTAATGACCTACTCACCTTACCGGACTGCTACACCGGGGAGTAGGTATCCCACAGTGTACGGCAGTGGCTATGACAGCGGCTGGAGTACAGCAAGTCTCCTATAGGAGGATTCAAAGCTATGCACCACATAAAATGACGATTTAAATCTATGCCTTGCTTAATTCAAATAATTAAAGTGAACCAACACCCAGGGGGGATCGGCCCGGGAATCTATAAGAACCCCCCAGGAAGCCCACAAATCCTACCTTTTCCACGTTCCAGCGGAGCATGCGCGTCCCTCTAGCAGGGCGCGCTCCCGCGCTGGCCGTTTGTGAATGGCCGGCTCTGGTGCGCTCCCTGTAAGAGGGACGCGCTCTGCTTGTCCGCCGCTGCCTCTCACTTGTCCGTCGCCGGTGATTGGACGAGCGAGTCACGTGGGAGCAGGATGAGGTGAGTTTACGGGCCTTTCTGGGGGGTTTCACACAGCGGGGCCCCCCCCGATCGGGGTGCCCCACTGAAGTGGACCAAAACCCAGGATAGTCAAAATCCTGGGTGTTGGTCCACTTTAAAAACCATTAAAATCCTTTAAACTTGATCAGGGATCAGCTAATCATGGCAGCAGGTAATCAAAACTATTGCCCCATGTAATGATTTGATTTACGATTATCCACCAATATGCTCATAGTAAAAAAATAAAAAAAAAAAACCCAAAAAGAAATCTCTTATCATTTTGCTAATTGTTGTTATTGTGTGGTATAGCTGATCATATATCAAGAAATCTATTATGCTACATATAATCAACATGTATAGGTGTTATCGACAGTAAATGTTACGTGGGGTTTCTAATAATATTGCTAATAATTGTGAGCGGCTTTGGCGCTCCAGTACTGGTGAATAAAAAAAAAGCGGAGAAGTAGAAAGAAAAAAAAAAAAAAAAAAAAAACGTGTGGCATGGTGGGCAACTTACAATGGTCCTGTGCCACTCAGGACAAAAGACAACTATTTTGCCCTGGTATTTAAGTGACTGATATGGGCAGAAGGTGAGTTCATGGCGAGTAAAGTGTTAATTCGATACGTCTAAAACGAATGCCGGTATAGCGGACTATCCAGGAATATTCATGAAATAAAAGCTTCCGCTAAGTTAAAGCGAGAATAACCGTTGAATCCTTACAACGCTTAGCCACAAAACTGCATGTGCAAATCAGTTTGCTTGCTGCAAAGGATTCTGGGAGCTGGCTCTCGGTGGAGCTCCGCTGGACTCGGCTCTTTGGGCGAGCGCAGGCTGCATTGGGAGGACGCCAATACGCTGTAGGAGCGGGGAAAGGTGAGTTAGTTGGGGGCCACCTGGTGGTGGCCAGTGTCCCCTTTTAAGGAGCTCGGCCGCTTCTGCCTCCCCGCTCACTGCATACTTCAAGCAGCGCAGCAACAGCTGTCAGCTTGAGAGGAACTATGGCTGTGGCAGTATTTTCAATATACCCGCTCCCCTCGCATGACGCGAGAGCGAGGGCCCGTCCTGCCTTCCTTCCCTGGGTGATTGGCAGCTGGCAAGAGCCAACCAGGATGAAGAGCTGAGGCGGCAGGATCACCCCCTCCAGGAGCGATATATCAGCAATGCAGTATGGACGTTTTACATACACTTGTGCATGTGTCAGTGAGAGCAGGGAGAGGGACCTGTAGTTACAGTTATGTCATATACTGCACAGCCTGCAATCACTGTTCTAAAGGCAAGGAAAAAAATAATGGCTAGACATGACATGACAAAGGTCCTGTACATCTCCCCTCCTCTGTCCCTTGCCGCCCAATTTACCTATGTCCCACACCCCAACCCTATCTGCAGCCTATGTTTCTGTACATCAACCCTATCTGCATCCTATGTATCTGTACATCAACCCTATCTGCATCCTATGTATCTGTACATCAACCCTATCTGCATCCTATGTATCTGTACTCCAACCCTATCTGCATCCTATGTATCTGTACCCTAACCCTACCTGCAGCCTATGTTTCTGTACCCCAACCCTATCTGCATCCTATGTATCTGTACTCCAACCCTATCTGCAAACGATGTATCTGTACATCAACCCTATCTGCATCCTATGTATCTGTACATCAACCCTATCTGCATCCTATGTATCTGTACATCAACCCTATCTGCATCCTATGTATCTGTACTCCAACCCTATCTGCATCCTATGTATCTGTACTCCAACCCTATCTGCATCCTATGTATCTGTACCCTAACCCTATCTGCATCCTATGTATCTGTACTCCAACCCTATCTGCATCCTATGTATCTGTACCCTAACCCTATCTGCATCCTATGTATCTGTACTCCAACCCTATCTGCAAACGATGCATCTGTACATCAACCCTATCTGCATCCTATGTATCTGTACATCAACCCTAGACATGCCCACCTACCTGCCTGCCATCATGCTCACTTACCCACCTGCATGCCCACCTACCTGCCATCATTCCCACCTACCCACCTGCGTGCATGCCCACCTACCTACCCACCCACCAAGCTGACCGCCCAGCCCCCTACCCGTCTGTCTGCCCGCCTACCCACTTCCATGACCGTCCATCCACTCTTCTGCCGACCCACATTCACGTCTCCCACCTATGTGCCTGCCTGACCGCTGGAACACAAGGAGGGACAAAAATGTACTGATCCTCAAGGCTAAATGTAGGTGGGTCATTAAGGGGTTAAAGAACGTTTCACAAACCGTAGATATGCGCCACCTTTATCCACATAAGACAGATTCCAGATATGCAATCACAAAGTGAGACATTTTCGGGACGGCGTCTTCATTTTTATGTGTCAGTTAAGTGGTTCAAAACCACTCTTTGGGATGCCCTGCTGCATGACACCCCACCATTTGCCCGATATGACATACCTTGCCGCCATTCTGCTTGCACAGGCGTGGCTCCCCTCCAATCAGGCTCTTCTGCCACGCATACTAATGCGTGCGTGGCTGGAGAAGCTGAATGGAATCTTAGGCCCACTGGCTATTGGCTCGCACAGTCTGAGAAAAATGCCAGTGATGCCACCGCCAACTGCGCATGCGCTGTGGGCTCATTGGCGAGGTAAGCATTTCGGGACACTGGGGGGCGGGGTTCACACAGCGAGGCACCCCAAATCAGGAGTGAATACAAACTGGACTCTATACAATTCCATGGCCGGCCGATAGATTCCCTTCCCCCTTCAGGATGCCCCGCTGTGTGAAACCCCCCAGGTCGTCCCCTGGTATACTCACCTTCCATCCCGCTCCAACGCCGCATCCCCGCTATCCCTTTGGCAGGACGCTTGCTGGGGGGGGGGGGAGGGGAGTCCTGGAGGGTTTCATATAGTGGGGCATTCTGCATCGGGGTGCCTCTGGGGAAAGGACCAAAACCCGGGATAGTCAAAATCCTGGGTTTTGGCCCACTTTAAAACAGCCTAAAAGTCTAAAAGCTTTTTTTTTTTTACTTTAAAAGTTAAAAATAAAAAAGTCCGGCTGCATGCTTATTAATGACCTACTCACCTTACCGGACTGCTACACCGGGGAGTAGGTATCCCACAGTGTACGGCAGTGGCTATGACAGCGGCTGGAGTACAGCAAGTCTCCTATAGGAGGATTCAAAGCTATGCACCACATAAAATGACGATTTAAATCTATGCCTTGCTTAATTCAAGTAATTAAAGTGAACCAACACCCAGGGGGGATCGGCCCGGGAATCTATAAGAACCCCCCAGGAAGCCCACAAATCCTACCTTTTCCACGTTCCAGCGGAGCATGCGCGTCCCTCTAGCAGGGCGCGCTCCCGCGCTCCCTGTAAGAGGGACGCGCTCTGCTTGTCCGCCGCTGCCTCTCACTTGTCCGTCGCCGGTGATTGGACGAGCGAGTCACGTGGGAGCAGGATGAGGTGAGTTTACGGGCCTTTCTGGGGGGTTTCACACAGCGGGGCCCCCCCCGATCGGGGTGCCCCACTGAAGTGGACCAAAACCCAGGATAGTCAAAATCCTGGGTGTTGGTCCACTTTAAAAACCATTAAAATCCTTTAAACTTGATCAGGGATCAGCTAATCATGGCAGCAGGTAATCAAAACTATTGCCCCATGTAATGATTTGATTTACGATTATCCACCAATATGCTCATAGTAAAAAAAAAAAAAAAAAACCCAAAAAGAAATCTCTTATCATTTTGCTAATTGTTGTTATTGTGTGGTATAGCTGATCATATATCAAGAAATCTATTATGCTACATATAATCAACGTGTATAGGTGTTATCGACAGTAAATGTTATGTGGGGTTTCTAATAATATTGCTAATAATTGTGAGCGGCTTTGGCGCTCCAGTACTGGTGAATAAAAAAAAAGCGGAGAAGTAGAAAGGAAAAAAAAAAAAAAAAAAACGTGTGGCATGGTGGGCAACTTACAATGGTCCTGTGCCACTCAGGACAAAAGACAACTATTTTGCCCTGGTATTTAAGTGACTGATATGGGCAGAAGGTGAGTTCATGGCGAGTAAAGTGTTAATTCGATACGTCTAAAACGAATGCCGGTATAGCGGACTATCCAGGAATATTCATGAAATAAAAGCTTCCGCTAAGTTAAAGCGAGAATAACCGTTGAATCCTTACAACGCTTAGCCACAAAACTGCATATGCAAATCAGTTTGCTTGCTGCAAAGGATTCTGGGAGCTGGCTCTCGGTGGAGCTCCGCTGGACTCGGCTCTTTGGGCGAGCGCAGGCTGCATTGGGAGGACGCCAATACGCTGTAGGAGCGGGGAAAGGTGAGTTAGTTGGGGGCCACCTGGTGGTGGCCAGTGTCCCCTTTTAAGGAGCTCGGCCGCTTCTGCCTCCCCGCTCACTGCATACTTCAAGCAGCGCAGCAACAGCTGTCAGCTTGAGAGGAACTATGGCTGTGGCAGTATTTTCAATATACCCGCTCCCCTCGCATGACGCGAGAGCGAGGGCCCGTCCTGCCTTCCTTCCCTGGGTGATTGGCAGCTGGCAAGAGCCAACCAGGATGAAGAGCTGAGGCGGCAGGATCACCCCCTCCAGGAGCGATATATCAGCAATGCAGTATGGACGTTTTACATACACTTGTGCATGTGTCAGTGAGAGCAGGGAGAGGGACCTGTAGTTACAGTTATGTCATATACTGCACAGCCTGCAATCACTGTTCTAAAGGCAAGGAAAAAAATAATGGCTAGACATGACATGACAAAGGTCCTGTACATCTCCCCTCCTCTGTCCCTTGCCGCCCAATTTACCTATGTCCCACACCCCAACCCTATCTGCAGCCTATGTTTCTGTACATCAACCCTATCTGCATCCTATGTATCTGTACATCAACCCTATCTGCATCCTATGTATCTGTACATCAACCCTATCTGCATCCTATGTATCTGTACTCCAACCCTATCTGCATCCTATGTATCTGTACCCTAACCCTACCTGCAGCCTATGTTTCTGTACCCCAACCCTATCTGCATCCTATGTATCTGTACTCCAACCCTATCTGCAAACGATGTATCTGTACATCAACCCTATCTGCATCCTATGTATCTGTACATCAACCCTATCTGCATCCTATGTATCTGTACATCAACCCTATCTGCATCCTATGTATCTGTACTCCAACCCTATCTGCATCCTATGTATCTGTACTCCAACCCTATCTGCATCCTATGTATCTGTACCCTAACCCTATCTGCATCCTATGTATCTGTACTCCAACCCTATCTGCATCCTATGTATCTGTACCCTAACCCTATCTGCATCCTATGTATCTGTACTCCAACCCTATCTGCAAACGATGCATCTGTACATCAACCCTATCTGCATCCTATGTATCTGTACATCAACCCTAGACATGCCCACCTACCTGCCTGCCATCATGCTCACTTACCCACCTGCATGCCCACCTACCTGCCATCATTCCCACCTACCCACCTGCGTGCATGCCCACCTACCTACCCACCCACCAAGCTGACCGCCCAGCCCCCTACCCGTCTGTCTGCCCGCCTACCCACTTCCATGACCGTCCATCCACTCTTCTGCCGACCCACATTCACGTCTCCCACCTATGTGCCTGCCTGACCGCTGGAACACAAGGAGGGACAAAAATGTACTGATCCTCAAGGCTAAATGTAGGTGGGTCATTAAGGGGTTAAAGAACGTTTCACAAACCGTAGATATGCGCCACCTTTATCCACATAAGACAGATTCCAGATATGCAATCACAAAGTGAGACATTTTCGGGACGGCGTCTTCATTTTTATGTGTCAGTTAAGTGGTTCAAAACCACTCTTTGGGATGCCCTGCTGCATGACACCCCACCATTTGCCCGATATGACATACCTTGCCGCCATTCTGCTTGCACAGGCGTGGCTCCCCTCCAATCAGGCTCTTCTGCCACGCATACTAATGCGTGCGTGGCTGGAGAAGCTGAATGGAATCTTAGGCCCACTGGCTATTGGCTCGCACAGTCTGAGAAAAATGCCAGTGATGCCACCGCCAACTGCGCATGCGCTGTGGGCTCATTGGCGAGGTAAGCATTTCGGGACACTGGGGGGCGGGGTTCACACAGCGAGGCACCCCAAATCAGGAGTGAATACAAACTGGACTCTATACAATTCCATGGCCGGCCGATAGATTCCCTTCCCCCTTCAGGATGCCCCGCTGTGTGAAACCCCCCAGGTCGTCCCCTGGTATACTCACCTTCCATCCCGCTCCAACGCCGCATCCCCGCTATCCCTTTGGCAGGACGCTTGCTGGGGGGGGGGGGAGGGGAGTCCTGGAGGGTTTCATATAGTGGGGCATTCTGCATCGGGGTGCCTCTGGGGAAAGGACCAAAACCCGGGATAGTCAAAATCCTGGGTTTTGGCCCACTTTAAAACAGCCTAAAAGTCTAAAAGCTTTTTTTTTTTTACTTTAAAAGTTAAAAATAAAAAAGTCCGGCTGCATGCTTATTAATGACCTACTCACCTTACCGGACTGCTACACCGGGGAGTAGGTATCCCACAGTGTACGGCAGTGGCTATGACAGCGGCTGGAGTACAGCAAGTCTCCTATAGGAGGATTCAAAGCTATGCACCACATAAAATGACGATTTAAATCTATGCCTTGCTTAATTCAAGTAATTAAAGTGAACCAACACCCAGGGGGGATCGGCCCGGGAATCTATAAGAACCCCCCAGGAAGCCCACAAATCCTACCTTTTCCACGTTCCAGCGGAGCATGCGCGTCCCTCTAGCAGGGCGCGCTCCCGCGCTCCCTGTAAGAGGGACGCGCTCTGCTTGTCCGCCGCTGCCTCTCACTTGTCCGTCGCCGGTGATTGGACGAGCGAGTCACGTGGGAGCAGGATGAGGTGAGTTTACGGGCCTTTCTGGGGGGTTTCACACAGCGGGGCCCCCCCCGATCGGGGTGCCCCACTGAAGTGGACCAAAACCCAGGATAGTCAAAATCCTGGGTGTTGGTCCACTTTAAAAACCATTAAAATCCTTTAAACTTGATCAGGGATCAGCTAATCATGGCAGCAGGTAATCAAAACTATTGCCCCATGTAATGATTTGATTTACGATTATCCACCAATATGCTCATAGTAAAAAAAAAAAAAAAAAACCCAAAAAGAAATCTCTTATCATTTTGCTAATTGTTGTTATTGTGTGGTATAGCTGATCATATATCAAGAAATCTATTATGCTACATATAATCAACGTGTATAGGTGTTATCGACAGTAAATGTTATGTGGGGTTTCTAATAATATTGCTAATAATTGTGAGCGGCTTTGGCGCTCCAGTACTGGTGAATAAAAAAAAAGCGGAGAAGTAGAAAGGAAAAAAAAAAAAAAAAAAACGTGTGGCATGGTGGGCAACTTACAATGGTCCTGTGCCACTCAGGACAAAAGACAACTATTTTGCCCTGGTATTTAAGTGACTGATATGGGCAGAAGGTGAGTTCATGGCGAGTAAAGTGTTAATTCGATACGTCTAAAACGAATGCCGGTATAGCGGACTATCCAGGAATATTCATGAAATAAAAGCTTCCGCTAAGTTAAAGCGAGAATAACCGTTGAATCCTTACAACGCTTAGCCACAAAACTGCATATGCAAATCAGTTTGCTTGCTGCAAAGGATTCTGGGAGCTGGCTCTCGGTGGAGCTCCGCTGGACTCGGCTCTTTGGGCGAGCGCAGGCTGCATTGGGAGGACGCCAATACGCTGTAGGAGCGGGGAAAGGTGAGTTAGTTGGGGGCCACCTGGTGGTGGCCAGTGTCCCCTTTTAAGGAGCTCGGCCGCTTCTGCCTCCCCGCTCACTGCATACTTCAAGCAGCGCAGCAACAGCTGTCAGCTTGAGAGGAACTATGGCTGTGGCAGTATTTTCAATATACCCGCTCCCCTCGCATGACGCGAGAGCGAGGGCCCGTCCTGCCTTCCTTCCCTGGGTGATTGGCAGCTGGCAAGAGCCAACCAGGATGAAGAGCTGAGGCGGCAGGATCACCCCCTCCAGGAGCGATATATCAGCAATGCAGTATGGACGTTTTACATACACTTGTGCATGTGTCAGTGAGAGCAGGGAGAGGGACCTGTAGTTACAGTTATGTCATATACTGCACAGCCTGCAATCACTGTTCTAAAGGCAAGGAAAAAAATAATGGCTAGACATGACATGACAAAGGTCCTGTACATCTCCCCTCCTCTGTCCCTTGCCGCCCAATTTACCTATGTCCCACACCCCAACCCTATCTGCAGCCTATGTTTCTGTACATCAACCCTATCTGCATCCTATGTATCTGTACATCAACCCTATCTGCATCCTATGTATCTGTACATCAACCCTATCTGCATCCTATGTATCTGTACTCCAACCCTATCTGCATCCTATGTATCTGTACCCTAACCCTACCTGCAGCCTATGTTTCTGTACCCCAACCCTATCTGCATCCTATGTATCTGTACTCCAACCCTATCTGCAAACGATGTATCTGTACATCAACCCTATCTGCATCCTATGTATCTGTACATCAACCCTATCTGCATCCTATGTATCTGTACATCAACCCTATCTGCATCCTATGTATCTGTACTCCAACCCTATCTGCATCCTATGTATCTGTACTCCAACCCTATCTGCATCCTATGTATCTGTACCCTAACCCTATCTGCATCCTATGTATCTGTACTCCAACCCTATCTGCATCCTATGTATCTGTACCCTAACCCTATCTGCATCCTATGTATCTGTACTCCAACCCTATCTGCAAACGATGCATCTGTACATCAACCCTATCTGCATCCTATGTATCTGTACATCAACCCTAGACATGCCCACCTACCTGCCTGCCATCATGCTCACTTACCCACCTGCATGCCCACCTACCTGCCATCATTCCCACCTACCCACCTGCGTGCATGCCCACCTACCTACCCACCCACCAAGCTGACCGCCCAGCCCCCTACCCGTCTGTCTGCCCGCCTACCCACTTCCATGACCGTCCATCCACTCTTCTGCCGACCCACATTCACGTCTCCCACCTATGTGCCTGCCTGACCGCTGGAACACAAGGAGGGACAAAAATGTACTGATCCTCAAGGCTAAATGTAGGTGGGTCATTAAGGGGTTAAAGAACGTTTCACAAACCGTAGATATGCGCCACCTTTATCCACATAAGACAGATTCCAGATATGCAATCACAAAGTGAGACATTTTCGGGACGGCGTCTTCATTTTTATGTGTCAGTTAAGTGGTTCAAAACCACTCTTTGGGATGCCCTGCTGCATGACACCCCACCATTTGCCCGATATGACATACCTTGCCGCCATTCTGCTTGCACAGGCGTGGCTCCCCTCCAATCAGGCTCTTCTGCCACGCATACTAATGCGTGCGTGGCTGGAGAAGCTGAATGGAATCTTAGGCCCACTGGCTATTGGCTCGCACAGTCTGAGAAAAATGCCAGTGATGCCACCGCCAACTGCGCATGCGCTGTGGGCTCATTGGCGAGGTAAGCATTTCGGGACACTGGGGGGCGGGGTTCACACAGCGAGGCACCCCAAATCAGGAGTGAATACAAACTGGACTCTATACAATTCCATGGCCGGCCGATAGATTCCCTTCCCCCTTCAGGATGCCCCGCTGTGTGAAACCCCCCAGGTCGTCCCCTGGTATACTCACCTTCCATCCCGCTCCAACGCCGCATCCCCGCTATCCCTTTGGCAGGACGCTTGCTGGGGGGGGGGGGAGGGGAGTCCTGGAGGGTTTCATATAGTGGGGCATTCTGCATCGGGGTGCCTCTGGGGAAAGGACCAAAACCCGGGATAGTCAAAATCCTGGGTTTTGGCCCACTTTAAAACAGCCTAAAAGTCTAAAAGCTTTTTTTTTTTTACTTTAAAAGTTAAAAATAAAAAAGTCCGGCTGCATGCTTATTAATGACCTACTCACCTTACCGGACTGCTACACCGGGGAGTAGGTATCCCACAGTGTACGGCAGTGGCTATGACAGCGGCTGGAGTACAGCAAGTCTCCTATAGGAGGATTCAAAGCTATGCACCACATAAAATGACGATTTAAATCTATGCCTTGCTTAATTCAAGTAATTAAAGTGAACCAACACCCAGGGGGGATCGGCCCGGGAATCTATAAGAACCCCCCAGGAAGCCCACAAATCCTACCTTTTCCACGTTCCAGCGGAGCATGCGCGTCCCTCTAGCAGGGCGCGCTCCCGCGCTCCCTGTAAGAGGGACGCGCTCTGCTTGTCCGCCGCTGCCTCTCACTTGTCCGTCGCCGGTGATTGGACGAGCGAGTCACGTGGGAGCAGGATGAGGTGAGTTTACGGGCCTTTCTGGGGGGTTTCACACAGCGGGGCCCCCCCCGATCGGGGTGCCCCACTGAAGTGGACCAAAACCCAGGATAGTCAAAATCCTGGGTGTTGGTCCACTTTAAAAACCATTAAAATCCTTTAAACTTGATCAGGGATCAGCTAATCATGGCAGCAGGTAATCAAAACTATTGCCCCATGTAATGATTTGATTTACGATTATCCACCAATATGCTCATAGTAAAAAAAAAAAAAAAAAACCCAAAAAGAAATCTCTTATCATTTTGCTAATTGTTGTTATTGTGTGGTATAGCTGATCATATATCAAGAAATCTATTATGCTACATATAATCAACGTGTATAGGTGTTATCGACAGTAAATGTTATGTGGGGTTTCTAATAATATTGCTAATAATTGTGAGCGGCTTTGGCGCTCCAGTACTGGTGAATAAAAAAAAAAGCGGAGAAGTAGAAAGGAAAAAAAAAAAAAAAAAAACGTGTGGCATGGTGGGCAACTTACAATGGTCCTGTGCCACTCAGGACAAAAGACAACTATTTTGCCCTGGTATTTAAGTGACTGATATGGGCAGAAGGTGAGTTCATGGCGAGTAAAGTGTTAATTCGATACGTCTAAAACGAATGCCGGTATAGCGGACTATCCAGGAATATTCATGAAATAAAAGCTTCCGCTAAGTTAAAGCGAGAATAACCGTTGAATCCTTACAACGCTTAGCCACAAAACTGCATATGCAAATCAGTTTGCTTGCTGCAAAGGATTCTGGGAGCTGGCTCTCGGTGGAGCTCCGCTGGACTCGGCTCTTTGGGCGAGCGCAGGCTGCATTGGGAGGACGCCAATACGCTGTAGGAGCGGGGAAAGGTGAGTTAGTTGGGGGCCACCTGGTGGTGGCCAGTGTCCCCTTTTAAGGAGCTCGGCCGCTTCTGCCTCCCCGCTCACTGCATACTTCAAGCAGCGCAGCAACAGCTGTCAGCTTGAGAGGAACTATGGCTGTGGCAGTATTTTCAATATACCCGCTCCCCTCGCATGACGCGAGAGCGAGGGCCCGTCCTGCCTTCCTTCCCTGGGTGATTGGCAGCTGGCAAGAGCCAACCAGGATGAAGAGCTGAGGCGGCAGGATCACCCCCTCCAGGAGCGATATATCAGCAATGCAGTATGGACGTTTTACATACACTTGTGCATGTGTCAGTGAGAGCAGGGAGAGGGACCTGTAGTTACAGTTATGTCATATACTGCACAGCCTGCAATCACTGTTCTAAAGGCAAGGAAAAAAATAATGGCTAGACATGACATGACAAAGGTCCTGTACATCTCCCCTCCTCTGTCCCTTGCCGCCCAATTTACCTATGTCCCCACACCCCAACCCTATCTGCAGCCTATGTTTCTGTACATCAACCCTATCTGCATCCTATGTATCTGTACATCAACCCTATCTGCATCCTATGTATCTGTACATCAACCCTATCTGCATCCTATGTATCTGTACTCCAACCCTATCTGCATCCTATGTATCTGTACCCTAACCCTACCTGCAGCCTATGTTTCTGTACCCCAACCCTATCTGCATCCTATGTATCTGTACTCCAACCCTATCTGCAAACGATGTATCTGTACATCAACCCTATCTGCATCCTATGTATCTGTACATCAACCCTATCTGCATCCTATGTATCTGTACATCAACCCTATCTGCATCCTATGTATCTGTACTCCAACCCTATCTGCATCCTATGTATCTGTACTCCAACCCTATCTGCATCCTATGTATCTGTACCCTAACCCTATCTGCATCCTATGTATCTGTACTCCAACCCTATCTGCATCCTATGTATCTGTACCCTAACCCTATCTGCATCCTATGTATCTGTACTCCAACCCTATCTGCAAACGATGCATCTGTACATCAACCCTATCTGCATCCTATGTATCTGTACATCAACCCTAGACATGCCCACCTACCTGCCTGCCATCATGCTCACTTACCCACCTGCATGCCCACCTACCTGCCATCATTCCCACCTACCCACCTGCGTGCATGCCCACCTACCTACCCACCCACCAAGCTGACCGCCCAGCCCCCTACCCGTCTGTCTGCCCGCCTACCCACTTCCATGACCGTCCATCCACTCTTCTGCCGACCCACATTCACGTCTCCCACCTATGTGCCTGCCTGACCGCTGGAACACAAGGAGGGACAAAAATGTACTGATCCTCAAGGCTAAATGTAGGTGGGTCATTAAGGGGTTAAAGAACGTTTCACAAACCGTAGATATGCGCCACCTTTATCCACATAAGACAGATTCCAGATATGCAATCACAAAGTGAGACATTTTCGGGACGGCGTCTTCATTTTTATGTGTCAGTTAAGTGGTTCAAAACCACTCTTTGGGATGCCCTGCTGCATGACACCCCACCATTTGCCCGATATGACATACCTTGCCGCCATTCTGCTTGCACAGGCGTGGCTCCCCTCCAATCAGGCTCTTCTGCCACGCATACTAATGCGTGCGTGGCTGGAGAAGCTGAATGGAATCTTAGGCCCACTGGCTATTGGCTCGCACAGTCTGAGAAAAATGCCAGTGATGCCACCGCCAACTGCGCATGCGCTGTGGGCTCATTGGCGAGGTAAGCATTTCGGGACACTGGGGGGCGGGGTTCACACAGCGAGGCACCCCAAATCAGGAGTGAATACAAACTGGACTCTATACAATTCCATGGCCGGCCGATAGATTCCCTTCCCCCTTCAGGATGCCCCGCTGTGTGAAACCCCCCAGGTCGTCCCCTGGTATACTCACCTTCCATCCCGCTCCAACGCCGCATCCCCGCTATCCCTTTGGCAGGACGCTTGCTGGGGGGGGGGGGGAGGGGAGTCCCTGGAGGGTTTCATATAGTGGGGCATTCTGCATCGGGGTGCCTCTGGGGAAAGGACCAAAACCCGGGATAGTCAAAATCCTGGGTTTTGGCCCACTTTAAAACAGCCTAAAAGTCTAAAAGCTTTTTTTTTTTTACTTTAAAAGTTAAAAATAAAAAAGTCCGGCTGCATGCTTATTAATGACCTACTCACCTTACCGGAC